>CM028382.1:6779598-6840843 GCA_013146195.2 Codonopsis lanceolata
GGAGGCCTAGGGATCGTTCTTATGGACCTTGCACTTGATCGGAACCGGGCCAAGAGCATCAAGATCTCATTTGCCTAACTTAGTGGTCTGTAAGTGCTTTTATACTTTGTTTGTGTATCTCGAGAATAATCATAATTCATGCTTGGAGATCAGAGAGAAACCAACTAATCATGAGAGGATTTGAGGATATGTAAACTTGCTAGAGAGCCAACTTTGATTTCTAATTAATTTTTTGTTTATTCTTCTTGGACTACTGCCCACCGGTACCGTTTCATCGTAAACGAAATGTCAAATACTTCTTTTTGTTTATATAAATAAAATTGGAAAATTGAGTTCCAGCATAGTAAAGTAAATGCTGCAATGAGAGGAAGGATTTTGGGAGAGAAAGGATGCATATATGTTACCAATCATAGTTGCTTACTGTACTTGAATAGAAAGCCTTCATGAAAATTACTGAGGCCTTCTGTGTTGCTTTGTAATTAGTTTCCTTATTGTATTATTCTTAGACTCCAAGATATGTTGTGTAATGGAATAAACAAATTTTAAGGTAAAATTACAAAAAATATTCAAGGTTCTCCTTTCGTTCATGAAAAAGAGTTGAGTAATTCTTTTTAGGCAATTTCCAAAAAAAGGAATAATAAAAAAATTATCCACTTTGTAATCTTCTCTATTCAAGAGAGTTGCATTAACAATTCCATCAATTAGTTTGTGTCGTTAAACAAATATAGATTTTGAAAGAAAAACTTAGAAAAAGAAAAACACGTCAAGTAATATATGGGAAGTTCAAAGAGTATAAATCCGCAACAAAAAAGTGTGGGTATTTCTAAAACATGTTGCAAATCTTGTTGTCACAAAAGAGTAGTTGCTGTCTAAAAGTTTTCTCATTTTGATTTAGTTTGTCACATTTTTCATCGACATTTATATAATTTTTCTTGTTGAAATTGGGTCCTTGTTTCCGTAAGTTAGATTACAATTGTGTACGCTTTGTTTTTGATAGAGACTACAGTATTTGTAAATAATGTTGTGCACCAGGGGAAACTATTATCCTGTTTTCTTCCCCTTTTTTATTCAAATGAGAAGTGGAGATGGAGGTAAACCTTAGAATTTATTGGTACGAGTGCTCAGGTTTAGCTGCTGCCTTTTTCCTCCTTGCAAATTTGAGTGTCAGATTTTACATATTGGGTAAACTATTAAGCTATACTTGACTTGGCAAAAGATGTATTTCAATGATTTGTGTCGACATAGAAATGGTGGTCATTGTTATTTCTACAGGGTAGGACTGTTATTAATGCGTTATACTGTCGCCGCTGCAGTTGATGCAAGTGCAACTTGCTGCACAAGAGCATTTTGTGTGACAAAGCTGAATAGCATCAATTCATCGCTTTCATAGGGCTGAATAGCATGAACTGATCCTCCTAATCTGGCATTCGAGAAGATCCCAAATCTAAGATCAATATGCTTATTTTAGTAATGATTCTCAAATTACAGAGTAATGGTACACAACCAACCATAACAAGCAACATTTAACTTGAAAAAGATGGACAACAATACAACAGCTTCCCTCTTCTCAACAAAAACAAACCTGTGCATTATTTTGTAGGGGGGATCCGCATGCTCCCCGAGTAGGGTGTCTTCTGCTTCTTGAAAACAACTTCAAGAATTCCATTTGACATGAAATTCGGAGCTGTCAACCTAGCATCAATTGGTCCAGGCAATTTGAAAGAAACCCCAAAGCTTCCAGCTGGGGCCAGCTCTTGCACCTTCATCTGATATTTCTTTCCAGAAGCTTTCAGGAACTTGCTATCTGCCATCAAACCTTCTACATCCACTCGACCGTTTCCTTCAACATTAAGCTTCACTTTGCCTGCCACAACAAACAATCTCTAATCACTCACTTCTACAATCTGTCCCTTGTTCTAAATATTTCCCTTTAGTTTTACTTGCCTGAGATTGCAATAAGAAGCTAAACATTAAAAGTATTACTAAAATTTGTCAATCTCAAAGAAAATTTGGCTTAAACTCGAATGTCAGAGGTCAATTATGATTGAAATTGTTAGGAAGTTAGGAATCATATACCCAAATGCTCCATGCATTGTTACCCAAAGAGACCAATTCAATTCCCCTAAAACTTGAATCTCCAAAACACTGATTAATTGATTCCCTTCCACGAGATTTGAATTCTATACACTATCTACTTACCGAGTATAAAATGGAAAATAACCTCATTTCAGGTTGTAGACTGAATGGACTTAGGTCCCTTTCCAAAATCAAAGAGACAAGAGCAGATAGAATTGTCACAACAAAGCAGTAAGCCAAGGTTACAGTCACTTCTGCTGGGTATTTCCTGAGAATCAGTGCCTGAATCCATTAGCAAAGTAACTGGTCATTAACATACCAAAAATATGTATGTATTAATGAATCATTATATATACTTACGTACTTGTACAATCATAAACAAAGAAGAGAAGACACTATCAATTGCGATAAACAGTCCCCCGATGGTCCAGTCTGATGGTTGTGCAGTTGTGCTAGAAGCTGATGAGGGATTATTTAATGTAAAACCATTTGGGATTATTGAAGAAGATAACATTTTAACCTTAATTTGAGATTCAGATTCATAGTGAAAGGAGACGCTCTTACCTAAATAAGATTGCAAGAACAAAGGTAAAACCATCATCTCTAATTTGGCAACAATTGTGGCTACACAACCATCTACAATTTTGTAGTACAAAGGAATATTTATTGAATATAGCTGCGAATATTTCTATTCTAGCTTTTTGTAGTACAATAGTTGGTTTTCGTTTTTGACAATTGCAATATATTAGATTGTAGTTGTACATAGTCAATTTAATATTTGCTCTTATGTTTAAAAATTCAGATTGCGAGAAATGCTGTCACAGATTCGTTCCTATGGCTATTCAGATTATGAGATATGTGGAAAATGAGTTTGAATTTCAGAAGACTTCTTCTTGCAGTGTAACATCCTTCGCTAACCATGCTTTTGAAGTTGAGACGCATCATATTTAATGAGAAACTTCAAGGTAGTGATTGTGCACCAGTGAAATCTCTAACTTATACTCAAAGTCATGTGGACTTGTAAGATGCAGGTTTAGATTTTAGATTTTAGATTTTAGATTTTAGATTTTAGATTTTAGATTTTAGATTTTAGATTTTAGATTTTAGATTTTAGGTACATGATAGTAACAATCGGTGTGGAAATGTTCATTTGTAGTGCTAGTTATGTGATGTAATTTGTATTGTTTTATGCTGCAGCCGTGTTGAGAAATGTTCAAGTAGATATATGTTTTTGTTTATCTTCGACATAACTTTGTTTCAATTCTTATGGACGATGTTTCGTCGTTTAATGTGTTGGGGGTATATTTTATTTAGATACGAATGACTTAAAGTTCAAATGAGTTGATTCGTCTTAACTCGACTTATTTGATCAGTTTATTATTTTTGGGTTGTACTATGTCGCATCGCGACTCTGATGAGAAATGTCTAAAATATATTTTGTTTCTTTTCAATATGAATATTTTCTGTACTTTGATTAAATTCTTATGGGTGATGTTTCGTTGTTTAATGTGTTGGAGGTATATTTTATTTATCTATAAAAATAAATAAATAACGGGTTAAAACGGGTTGACCTGCTTTAACCCGACCCATCTGACCCATTTAATATTTGGGTTGTGGCAGATCATGACTTATTTTAACCCATTACCTACTTCAACCAAACCCAATTGACACCCCTAATTATTTGCTTTATCCCAGTTACTTTGTGCATTGGGATGATCATTTATCCATCTAACTTCTTTGTTATTTTAACTTTTTTTTAACAATAATACGTGCAAGACTATTATTCAATGAGATGGAGAGTGTGACAATAGGTGAAATAAAAGATTTGTTGGTCAAGTCTCTTCATCTCGTAAAACTTGTTCCATGAAATTACGTATACCATAGTTTGATAAGCATTGCAACATACTTCTTTCATTCAAAGATGATGACTACAATTTTTGTGACAATGAGGCTAAATGCTCAAGTATTTTGTAACATGACCAACTCTAAGTAGGGCTGGAAATGAATCGAGCTTATGATGAAGAAGTTGTGCTCAACTCGAACAAAACTTCTAGGTCATGCTTGCTAATGAAGCCGAGTTTGAACATTAAACTAAGGCTCGCGAATTCTCATGGACAATTCATAAAATATAGATGCCTAAATATGTATTTTCTATGCTAGAGTAGTTTATTTTGTTAGACCACCGAAGCATTATACCTTTTTAATGCAAATTTGCATATTTATATTGATATGCCCGGCCCAAGTCGGGTCACGAGCCAGGCACGAGCTACTATCACGTGCCGGTCACAAGCGTAATCAATGTGGAACCCGTCGGCCTAGCGGGCAAAATAATGGAAGCATTAAGCAGCGGGCATCGAGGTTCTCATCAAACTGCAGGCACGGCCTTGCTGTCCGACCGAGGGGGCCATGCCCGGACACCACACTCATACCTAGCAGAGGAATCAGATTCATTTCGTCCCAACCTGGTCGAGCATTGGCCCTGCCTGCCCGACCAGGGGCCATCCCTTGGATCTACATTAACTTCAAGAGCAGTGCACATCAAGCAGCCGGGCAGAGCCTTGCTTGCATGGGTACATATCGAACAGGAAACACTAGAGGGTTGCTCCTCAAGACAAGTCAAAGGTTTCCATGATTGAGCAGGTCACTTACCATATCTGCTCCTACATCTACGGGGCCAGCCGCCTATCATGCCTAAAATCAAGGGATTCTCTCCTTGATTGATTAGGTATCTAAGAAAACTGAATTCTAGACGGATTCAATCACATTGGGGACCTATAAATACCTCTCCATAAGCCATAATAAGGTACACACACTTTTTGAGCCTTGACACTCTGTCAAATTGCTTTCAGACCTGAACACGGTACTTACTCTCACGCCGGAGGGGTTTCGCGAGGCCCTGCCTTGCACTTCCACTCAGGTTTTCTTGTGTTCTTAGACAGACTCAAGGAAGGAGATTCAAGTCTAGATATCCTTATACGGACGATCCAAGCTGCATTTGTGCCACATCATATATGTACAATGCAGAGTCCAAGTCAAGTTTGAGCATCACATATGCAATTCTCAACGATTAATGAATATAAGTTTTTTATTTTTTATTTTGCAAACTATTGTACCAAAATGACATCAACTTATTGTACTGCACACTCTTCATTTACTGTTCCATTTCTTTTTATTAAATTAACAATTGACTCAATTTCATTTCTTTAGTTTAATATGCATTTTTTATTTGACATTTTACACAAATTTTAATAAGGTATTTGAATTTTTTATTTTTTAATTATTTTTATATAATCATTTATTAATGTCAAATCAATAAGCACATATATTTTCTATCGCACAACTATGAAGACTATTATAGAATTTTGACAACTTTATATATTGATTTTATCTAGTAAATAATTATAAATTACTTAAAGAGTAAATAAATACATTAGTACTAATATATTAACCTTTAAATAACTTAATATTGAGTAAGAAGTCAAATTTGAATAGAGAGAAAAGAGAAAAAATGGCTAGAAACTTCAAAAAATCATAGTTTTTTTTTTTTTGATATCCAAATGAAACGAACTAAGTCGCTATATATAGGTGAAAATGTGTACTTTAATTTAAATATAAAAAAATGATTTTTATGGTTGAAAATTGATCGAAAACAACAAAAGGAGGAAAAGTAATTTGGTCCAACTAATGGCTGTCACGTGGAAAGAGAGTCCGGATCCTCTATTCCAAAATTGTATTTCATCTCCTATTCCACCGTCGGATTCTTGTCACGTGTCAATAAGAAATCTTCGCAAAAGGAAATATTGAACTAGATTTTACGGATTTTTATTGTTATGGAAACACAATCAATTTAGTAATTGATTTTGTTTATTTACCGAGTTTAAAGATTGTGTAGAAACTCGGTCGTTATGTATCATTTATCATTTATATCCAAAACGATATCGTTTTGCTTCTATATGGCTTAGCTTAGCACGAGAGATTGTATTGCTCCTGAGTCCTGAGTCCTGAGTTACAATTTTAATTACTTATTAATTATTCCATAAGAACCCATGTTATTTGAGAAAATTTCAAAGAATCCATTTACGCAAAGTGTTGTGGAAATATGAAGCATTAGATTTGTAGACTAACTGTAGGGGTGGCAATTCGTGTTATCGTGTCGTGTTCGTGCCTCATTATCGTGTTTTAATATTATCTATCTTATTTGATCATAAATAAAACAATAAATATTAATTTGAATATATTAACAATTTCGTGCCTTTCGTGTCGTGTTTCGTGTTGTGTCGTGTCGTGTCGTGCTGGGCTTATCGTGTCATTTGTCTCTGTAATCGTGTTTTATAATCATGTCTTATTGGTTCGTGCTAACGTGCCGTGTCAGGCATTGCCACCCCTGTCTGTAGGTGAAGTGAAGCTCATGTTGATTGTTGGGCCACTACATTATTCTTAGTTTAATGACCTGTTTGACACGTAATGAACCTCTTTAATTTTATTTTATTTTTTGTCTCAAAATGAATATCTTTTTATGTATGAAATTATTAAAGTCATATTTTCTATTTATTACCCGCTTTAGTTACTTGTAATTGAAAAAAATGCATAATTTTTTAAATATATTTTTACAAATGAAATTAACTCTTTGGGACAGCAAAGAAGGAAAGAAGAACCATTTTTTGAGACGGATAGAGTAAGTTTTAATGTGTGCTTGCAATATTATATATAGTGTGAACACTAAGAATACTCGTATATAATATATACACACATGTATTATCAAAATAAAAACAAACACTAATTTAAAGACCGTAAGATAATATTATCTTTCTTACTTTTCCTCACTTTTTGGATTTGTGTAGACAATATGTAAACAACGGTTCAGTTTTGTTTAATTTAGGCTAAAATCGCAAACCAAACCATCTTTCATTGGTTTCATTTTTTAAACTGAACCGAGCTAGTTAATTTGGTTTGGTTCAGTTCAATTTTAGAGTTCAAATAATTTTTTTATGAATCAAATTAATCATTGTTATATTATTAAATAAATACTTTTAATATTGATAGATCTACATTAAAATAGAGGTGAATGAGATATTAATTGTTCATTAACATCAAATGTTAAAAATAAGATTTTAAAAGCAAGATCACAAATAAAATATTAAAATAATTTATATATAATAGTTTAGCTCAGTTTGGTTTAAGTACAAAAATCACAAACCAAATCGATTGAGTTTTAAGTTATCTATAATACAATAAAGGTCAGTGTTGTAAGCTTACAATTGAATTGAGATAAAAAGATGTTAGGATTTACTGTTTTACGGTGATCCAACGGCCTTTATTTCCCTCAGCTCTCGCGTGTACGAATGACGGTTTTCCCAGCGAGTATTCTTTTCCTCTTTCTTGCAATTCCTCCTGACTCTTTCTCTTCCCTATTATGGTTTTACAGTTTTACATTTTTAATGTTTTATGTTATCGTAATTAACTTAATCAATTTAATTTTTTTCTGACCCGTAATTATTTTACAGTTTTATAGTTTAATCTAGTACAGATTCTGTCATAACCTCGTGAGCGTGAATCCCACAGAGGGCGAAGCCAGCAAGAGGGGCCAGCTAGCCATCGGGTTGTTCCGAGTGTGCACTCTCGGTTGGGACCCCAGGCAGGAGAAGATTCAGCATAGTCTCGCTGCCGCCGAAAGTCACCTTCTCCCCGAAGGTTACATCCCCGACGCCCACGTTCACCGTCTCCTCACAGATCGCGTGCTCGTAATCATCGCACTCCATCTTCTAGGAGATCACATGCTTGCCGACCGCGGTCCCCTTCACCTGGAAAGACACAAAGGCATATGTCCATATCCATGCTCCTCCTTCTAGGTCTATTAATGGCTATGCTCAAAATAACAGGTTATATCTATCTTTATCTCTCTCTCTCACTCACACACACACACACAACTTTTTTTTACAACAATACACTGATTGATCAGAAATGTTAAGCTCCACAAGTAGAACCCATTGTTCGCACTCATATAATACAAATTGTCCATTTAATTTGTTTCGGGTCAAATTTATCTTTCATCTGCGTGTGAATAGGTAATAGGATCCGAGTAAATAAGTAAAAAAATAATTTTATATACTGCTCCAAGACAGTAAATAAATATAAACAAAAAAGGTAAAAAGAACAATATGGGAAGGGGGAGGATCGTGAAGGCCACGTTCCCTCTGCTTTATAGGATTGGGGTCGACAGAAGGAAAAAAAATAGTAGCCACTAATGTAGCCAACAACAACTTCCCATTCTGATAAAGCCTGCCATATCCTTTTCTTTCTCTCTCTCTCTCTCTAAACATCCATAAACAAACAGAGAGGAGTACCACGGGTCTACTTTTGTAGACCATATATAGGATTATAGGAATAGGGTTATTAAAACTCCTGATGTCATCCTTGTTCCTCCAAATTTGTTTGCTGGACATAAGAGCATCCCATCGTATGTTTTAAAGTCATACTAGTATTTAAGAATTGGGAATACACAACGGCACAATTTCTTAGACAATGTGTGTGTGTTATCAATATTAAAAGTATTTATTTAATAATATAACAATGATTAATTTGATTCATAAAAAAGTTATTTGAACTCTAAAACTGAACCGAACTAAACCAAATTAATTAGCTTGATTCAGTTTAAAAAATGAAACCGATGAAATATGATTTGGTTCGTGATTTTAACCTAAATTAAAATAGAGGTGAATGAGATATTAATTGTTCATTAACATCAATTATTAAAAATAAGATTTTAAAAGCAAGAACACAAATAAAATATTAAAATAATTTATATATAACAGTTCAGCACAGTTTAGTTTAAGTACAAAAATCACAAACCAAATCGCTTGAGTTTTAAATTATTAGAACTAATACTGAAGTGTCTTAAACCAAAATTAAACCAAACTAGTCGGTGGTTCCAAACTTCCAGCTTTTCAAATTTACAATCTTCGGTCGACAGTGCCTTATCTTTTTTAGAAAATTACAAACTGGTACACTTAGGCCTATTTTCAACTGTTTTAAAGCCAAAAAAAAAATCAGAAAAAACACTTTTGATGCACGCGATGCATTGTTTGATTAGGCGATGCATCGATTGATATCAGACGGTACATACATTTACGCATTGCAATACATGTTTTCGTTTATCACGATACATGACATGAACAGAAGTGTATTTTTAGTTTTTTTAAAAATATCAATTAATAAAGCGATTGAAAATACATCAAAATACTGTGACTTGAATTTCTCATTTTCTCCACACCATTATATATGTTCAATGATTATTGGAAAAATTGCGGGCCGGTCCACTTTTCAAAGTATTAACTTAGTTTGGTTTAAGTACAAAAATCACAAACCAAATCGATTGAGTTTTAAATTATCTATAATATAATAGAGGTCAGTGTTGTAAGCTTACAATTGACTTGTGATAAAAAGAGGTCAGGATTTAATGTTTTACGATGATCCAACGACTCTTATTTCTCTCAGCTCTCGCATGTGCGAATGACGGTTTTCCCAACGAGTATTCTTTCCCTCTTTCTTGCAATTCCTCCTGACTTTTTCTCTTCCCCATTACGGTTTTACAGTTTTACAATTTTAATGTTTTATGTTATCGTAATTAATTAACTTAATCAATTTTTTTTCTGACCCGTAATTGCGTATACAAATTAATTGAAATATTTGTTTTTTTTTCTTTTTAATTGTTATCGTAATTAACTCAATCAAGTTAATTTTTGTCCGACACGTTTTTTCCGGCCCGCAATTTCTTATACAAATTAATCAATTTACTGTTTTACCAAGATTCTACGGATATTGAATAAAAAACTATTTTGCAACACCAATTTCCAAATAATGTCTCTATTTTTTTAAAAGAATTTTCATTGTAGTTTTTAAAAAGATTACAATTTTGTCCAAGTAATTTCAATAATCTCTCATAATTTTTTTATAAATAGGTTGGAAATATTTTTAATTAATGGTAGCACATGTTTAAATTGGGAAGTATAAGTTAAAGCTATTGACGAATGTCAAATTTTTAAATGAAAAATTATGTGTGGGCATTTATTTCAATGTAATATTGATATATATGAAATATAAAGAATGTCTCTCTATCACGTTTTTTTTCATCCCTATTTTACTACTGCGAAAATTATTGAGATATTACGGTTTACGAGACGATTTACATTATTATTTTACATTTGCGAAAATGAGTTATTCTTTAACGGAGGTATTACGGTTTTACAGTTAATATTTTACGGTTTTACAGTTATTATTTTACATTTGCGAAAATTAGTTACTCTTTTACTGAGATATTACGATTTTACAGTTAATATTTTACTGTTTTATAGTTTTACAGTTTTATGGTTGCGAAAAATTTGTATTTGTATTTTTTCTTTTTAATTGTTATCGTAATTAACTTAATCAATTTAATTTTTTTCCGACCCGTAATTTCGTATACAAATTAAAAAATAAAAAAAACGTAAGTTTTGTAATTATAAATATTTGTTTTTTTCTTTTTAACTTTTATCGTAATTAATTTAAGCAATTTAATTTTTGTCCGGCCCGCAATTTCGTATGCAAATTATTAATTAATCCCTCTGTTTCGGGCAAAGAGGCCCTATTTGAAAGTCAATTTTTTGAAGAAAATAATATTTTTAGTAGTTCATTTCCACAGTATCTGCTTCATTTATTGATAAATTTTCAAACTGGCACTGTACCATCGGCACGGGCAAGAGTACTAGTTAGAGCTAATACTGAAGTGTCTTAAACCAAAATTTAACCAAACTAGTCGGTGGTTCCAGACTTCCAGCTTTTCAATATTGCCTATTATGCATGTGTATTTTCAAGATATATACTTTGGTAACTTGGTTGGAACTGTATTACTCACCCGTTCCGTGCAAAAAGTCTCGTTTGAAAGTCAAACTTTTTAAGGAAATAACAATTTTAGTAGTTAATTAGTAATAAAATAACACTTTTATGCCTTAATTTTTAAAAGTGGACTCTTTAAGTGTGTTATCCAAAAATGAAATAGTTGACTCTTTGCCCGAAACTGAGAGAGTATAATTACTTAAGCTTAAATCACAATTTGGTCACCCTACTTTTTCATTTGTTGCAATATGGTGACTCTACATTTTTTTTCCAATTTAATCATTTTATTTTACAATGTATAACACGTTCATCACTCAATTCAATTTATTAATTGCGGTGCAAAAATAAAATATAAAATTAAACTTCGAATCGCGGTGCAAAATTAATGTAATGAAATTTATGAATCACGGTGCAAAAATAGATTAGGAAATTAAACTTTGAACAAAGGTGTAAAAATAATGCAGTGAAATTTATGAATCGCGATGCAAAAATAGACTAGGAAATTAAACTTTGAATCGCTGTGTAAAAGTAATGCAATGAAACTTATGAATTGCGGTGCAAAAATAGATTAGGAAATTAAACTTTGAATCGCGGTGTACAAATATTATCTAATTTATTTTTGCACCACAATACAATAGCATAAAAACTCAGTTTACGTCCTTCACATTCTTCTTCAATCTCCTCCGTCGTAAGCTTTCTTCTTTCTCATTTTTCTCAGCCTTCGTCTCAACCAAAAAATCTTTCAACCCAGCACATATTCATTATATTTTCATATTTCATGAATCAAAAATATGGGTGAAATTCAGGCCAGTCCATTTTTAAAAGTTTATAACCGCTAAAGTACCCTCACTTTTTTTTAGTGTTCTAAAACTCCTCGCCTAGGCGCTAAGCGTCTCTCCACCGCCGCAAGTTTTTAGTCAATGCTTACGCCAAATCCCGCCGACCTTAATTTATTTTTGTAACTTTGATTTTGTGGCGTGCAGTGACCGGAGAATGAAGGGGGGCGAACTGGAGAATGAAGGGGAAGTGGTAATGGTGAGGAAGAGAGGGAGGTAGAAAGAAAAGGGGTTTGATTTTGTGGATATTCAGTGGGCTAAGAGAGAGGATAGATTAAAGAGTTAGATCTATGAGAGAAGAGATTGGAGGATGACAAAATTAAGGAAAGTCGATCTGTCGAAGAAAGAGAGAGAAGAAAAAAAAGAAAAAAAGAAAAAAATGTTGTTGGTCTGCCAAATAGAGAGAAGAAAGAAGTAGAAAAAAAGAAGAAGAAAAAGGGGTTTGTCTCGGGACTAAGAATTTAGAATGAGAAGGGATTAGGGAGGATAAGTTAGACTGTGGGTTATAGGGGCAGTACTTAGGTGAAGTAATATATATATATATTTTAGTTCTAAACTTGTCTGATTTATTGCTTTGAGGTTGTTGGGAATTGAGATTAGTGGTAGGTTTGTATATTTTTGTTCATTTTACAAATATAGACAAGTATTTGATAAAATGACAAACATAAAAAATAATAATTAAATTTGTAGTTAATGTGTGATCTTTGATGTAAATTATATATAAAAAAAGAGGTAATTATGCCTTAATTCTAGATTTCGTCTAGGTCCCGATTACGCCCCGACTAGTCCCGTAGAACGCTAGTGTGCCGCATAGCGGCCGCCTAATGATTTTTAGAACCTTGCTTTTTTTTTTTTTACCTGGAAAAATCACTTTTGGACGCGAAAATTCTATGATACCCTTAATGAGTAAGAGACGCACAATGAATAACTACAGAATGCACCATTAATTTATATTCCAAAAACACCCATGGATAGTGTATGCTACTCCCTCCGTCCCAAAATATATGACGTTTTGAAACTTTTTATACAGACTAAGGAGACATATTATAAAGACTAAACCACCCCTATTCAAATATTAATGAAATGTTTTGATATTTTTACTCAAAGAATCAAATATAAGTTAAAGATTCAATAAATAAGAGTATAATTGAAAAAAAGAAATATTCTTTAAAAATTGTAAGTTTAAGTTTAACTTTGTCTTATGTTAACAATTTCCATGCGTGATGCGCCCGAGCATCAGCTGACCCACAATTGTGATTCTCTTTCCCTACTGATTTTGTGTGGCCCACAATTGTGGACATCAATGTGATTGAGAGTGTATGGTTTGTCGTGGTTTATATGTCACATGTCACAGATGGTGGCCCACCGGAGAACACATGAAAAGAACCACATAATCATCATACTAGTACATCCCCATTTTTCAATATCTTTTCGTAGAGTTTTTATTTATGTACACGTGTCGGAATTTCAACTGTAAATAACCCAACCATTGCCTTTTCGTTTCTTTCAACCTTTTATGCTCTTTTGGCCGTGATGACTAATTTACCCTATATGATTTTTCTGTTAACACCCTCTTTGCCCTTTTTTATCTTTTTTTTCCTCAACTTTAAGGAAAATGACTATAGATAAATTTCATGTATTCCCTCAATCCTTAAATTATCGTCCTTCTTTACTTTTTGTCTGTTCCAAAATAAGGTCCCATTTATTTTACGGAAAATCATTTTCAAAAAATGATTTCCGAAAAATCAAAAGATTTCATTTTCGGATGTTTGGTAAATCTTTTGAGAATATGTCAGAAAACATTTACGGGTGTTTGGAAAACACACGAAAAATGTTAGGAAAAACAATATATGAATAAATACAAAAATAAAAATATAAAATAAACAATGTTTAGGATGTCCTAGAAAATCAATAAGGACCATCATTTTTTTTAATAAGGTCAATCTTTTTTTAATCTCACAATTACAAATAATTTTTTTGATAATTGATATGAAAAAAAAACGTTTTAAAATAGAAAATAGACAATGTTTAGGATGTTCATAGAAAATGTTACGGAAAATATATGTGAATAAATACAAAAAAAAATATATTCTAATATTAATGCACATATTGAATATAAAATAGTGTTGAACTTTAATTAATTTTTCTTTAGTAGCCTTCAATTTATCATTAGTGATGTCAAATCAATGTCAATCTTTTTTCAATCTCACAATTACAAATAATTTTTTTGATAATTGATATAAAAAACGTTTTAAAATAGAAAATTGACAATGATTAAGATGTCCCTAAATAATTTTAAAACGTAGTAAGCATTTATTAAAATTATAATTTATAAATAGTATGCACACATTTTATTTATATTTCTAAACAATTTATTTGTTGATTGAAATATTGTGTGTGTAAGTAAATATATGCAATTGTGAAAGGGGGCGGAGGGTGCCCGAACATTTGGAAAATGACTTACGGAAAATGAATCTGTAAGTCATTTTCCAGAAAAGAAGCCTTTATTTTCCGTTGACTCGGAAAACCTTTTACGTTGACTGCATTTTCCTAAGGTTATCAAACACCGGAAAATGAGGAAAATGTTTTCCGTGAAACAAACGGAGCCTATTATCAAGTTTGAAACTTACATTTTTAGAACATCACTTTTACCTAAAGACCTTTACTTTTTCAACTTATTTTAATTATGTGCCACATACACGTACATGAGCTTTAAAAGAAGCTGCACATTAAGCTAATATAAATAATCAAGTTAATTGTTTTTTCTTAATCTGTGCACCAAGTCAACTAGGACGATAATTTAGGGACGGAGGGAGTATAAAATAAAAGTAATATTCCATCCGTCCCAAAATTATTATCTTCCTCTGATATTTCATCTGTATCAAAATAATTATCTTATTTGAAACTTTTATTTTTAGGATAACAATTTTATCATTTTACCCTTACTTATTATCCTACTTGAATTATGAGGCTATATATATATATATATATATATATATATATATATATATATATATATATATATATATATATATATAAATAATTATTTTTAAGAAATAATCCATGGAGTAACATTATTTACGTTTACGGTTGAATAATGGAGTAATGAAAATTGAAAGAATCTAATAAAAAATAATTTTAAAAAAAGAAAACCAAAAAAATCAAAGGCTAGTATGATAAAAAAAGAGGCACTCTATTTCAATATAAATAGATATTTCATTCCTCTCCCATCTTCCCACCCTCTCTCTTCGCAGTCTCAGTCAAGCGGCGGACTTGATGGAGGCGGACGGGTCAAGCGGCGGCCAACAACCGTTACCTGTGCGGCGGTGGTCGAACATCAGTTCCCGGACATTGTCTTGGTCGTTGATCCGAGTTGGTATGACTTTGTCATTGCCGTACTTGATCCGAGTGTTTCATCACATACTCTCTGCTGGTCCGGCTCAAGCAGCTCATGTGCAATCGGTACAAATCGCGGTGGAACAGCCAGAGCCTTCTTCATCTAGAGCGTTGCCAGCGCGTTCTTCATCTAGAGAGTTGAAGCCACCGAGAAAGCCAGTGCGTGGTTCGGTCGGTAAAAAATGCAATGTTAGAGCAAATTATTTTGCTCTAGATATTTCTAGTTTGGAACATATTTATCTTTATGATGTAACTTAATTTTCTATCATATATTTATTTATGTGCATGTTGCTTACTTCGTATGATGTAAGTTAATTTTCTATCACTGATCAGTGTTAAAATTTTAATTGTTTTGTTTTACGATGGTGAATCCTCTTTATTAGTATTCGATCTATCCTCTTCAGAAAAGATATATGACTATATGAGACCATGTATTTAGTATTTCCCAGATTTTGTTGAATTTTAGATGTTGTCTGTGGGATACCTCATACCTAATCGTGTCTAGACTCTAGAGTCCACCAAGTTAAGTGTATTTCTTTCTCGAGTCTTGTAATTAGGTCAATGTTGAATGATGTTGCAATCAAAAGGTGATTAAACCCAGTAGTGAGGGGATCCAAGGGTTTTGAAAAAGTTTAAATCCTCTTTTAAGGAATATCCATTAATTAAGGGTTATAATTCTAATAATCTTGACTATAGTCTATAGACCTCATATTTTCACAATTGTGGGTACGGTTGAGATTTTTTATAAGACATTTCCTAAGTTTTTGTCATAGTATTGTTTAGCTTATTTTGAGGCTTCAAATAGAATATATCATTTAATGTTATACTATTTGCCTCATTAAATCTTTGTCATTTATGCATTTTTATTTTATTTATTATTTTACTGATTTTTTTTACAAGGACTCGTATAAGGCTTACATTAAATGGTTTTGAGAATGTGACATAGATTTTAACCGAATATTTGGACCCTTTTTTGGGTTAGGTAAAAACTTGAGTAAATATTATAAAGTAATTACAAATTGAGGATAAAGAGTGTATTAGAGAAAAAGAGAGCACATAAATAAATATATAGAAGTTGTCTCTCTTTTCTGCTTGTTTGATAATATGTGGGATAGGGGTGTGCACGGGCCCTAAGCCCGCGGGCATTGCAATATCAACATTGATATTGCTCACCCCTACCCTTGGATCCCCTCACTACTGGGTTAATCACCGTTTGATTGCAATATCAACATTGACCTAATTATAAGACTCGAGAAAGAAATACGCTTAACTTGGTGGACTCTAGAGTCTAGACACGATTAGGTATCCCACAGTCACAGACAACATTTAAAATTCAACAAAATCTGGGGAAACACTAAATACATCATACTCATATACTAAAGAGCAGGTCTCGGTCATATATCTTTTCTGAAGAGGATAGATCGAATAAAGAGGATTCACCATCGTAACACAAGTTTTCGCCATCTCTAAACCCCCACAAAACAATTAAAATTTTAACACTGATCAGTGATAGAAAATTAACTTACATCATAATACCGAAGCTGAGTAAAAATACCAAAGAAACAACAAAAGCGAGCATGCACATAAATAAATATATGATAGAAAATTAACTTACATCATAATGATAAATATGTTCCAAACTAGAAATATCTAGAGCAAAATAATTTGCTCTAACATTGCATTTTTTACCGACCGAACCACGCACTGGCTTTCTCGGTGGCTTCAACTCTCTAGATGAAGAAGGCGCTGGCAACGCTCTAGATGAAGAAGGCTCTGGCTGTTCCGCCGCGGGTTGTACCAATTGCACATGAGCTGCTTGAGCCGGACCAGAAGAGAGTCTGTGATGAAACACTCGGATCAAGTATGGCAATGACAAAGTCATACCAACTCGGATCAACGACCAAGACAATGTCGGGGAACTGGATGTTCGACCACCGCCGCGTCCTTGAGATTGCACAGGTATCGGTTGTTGGCCGCCGCCTTGACCCCGTCCGCCTCCATCACGTCCGCCACTACCACCACCGCTTGACATTTTAAGGAATGAAAATGAAAGAAAAAAAAGGAAGTGAATGAGAGTGGGAGTATTGGAAGGAGAATATTTGATTAACTAGTCCTCATTTTGTTTTCAATGGTCTATTTCAAATCCCTTCTGACAACTTGTGCAACCATCATTTAAAAGTTGAAGTGAATTATTATGTGAATATGGTTATGTACAAATGTTGTACTGTTCTACAAGCACATGCATATGAAAAAAATTAAAAAATTCAAATCAATCTGGTATGCAGTGCATCATCTTAAGGCCATGCTTATTTTAATAGTAAGATGTGATAATTGAGTAAAGTAGTTAACTTCTAACTATACTGACTGCTATTGTCAGGAGGGAGCGGGAGTTTACGGTGTCTATCAAATTTGCTTCAAAACCAGATTTAGATGGACTTAAGAAGTTTTTACACGGCAGATCATCTGACGAAAGCCATGAAGCTATTCAAGCCCTAGATGTGGTTTTGAGGGCAACACCAGCTATTAAGTTGCTCTTCTGTTCTTCTTTCTGTTTTGTTAATTACGCGAGTATGTGGTGTGTGTACTTAACTGTTTTGATTTCTATTACAGCCATGAAGTTGTCGGAAGATCCTTCTTTTGCAATGCACTTCGGGGTCTGCATGAAGCTGGTGTAGAAAATTGGAATGGATTTTATCAAAGTCTGCGCCCGACTGATCAAGCGGGTCTTTCCCTCAACATAGGTGAGTATTCCTTCTAGGCTGATTTTTAGTTTTGTACTGCCTTTTATCAGTCTTCTCTACATTCAACTTTTGAATTGCCTATCCTACAGATATGTCGGCTAGAGCGTTCTATAAACCAATGTTGGTGTCTGTGTTTGTTGAAAAAAGCTTGAGAATAGATATTTCTAGGCCGCTTTCAGATCAAGATCGAGTTAAGGTACTTTCTTTATAGCACCATTTGATAGCCTACCTCAGAACAATGTTATGGTACTCGGACTAATTAGTAAGGAGTGTTGGGGGTTGAAACTGAACATAGTTGGATCCAATTGTTATGCATTTGAATATTAGGAAAGAGTTGCTTGTGAAGTATGTAAATCTTGAATACATATAATGGCATTATTTGAATGACTTCTGCTTTTTTCCTTGTGTGTTGCTTAATGTTAACAAATTATTTGTACCCTAGTATATCTTCTTGTTTTTGTTCTGTACTTCTGTGTCTTTTCCAGATCAAGAAAGCCTTGATAGGTTTGAAGGTGGAAACTAATCACGAGGAGTTCTTGAGACGGTACAAAAGTCAGAGGCTTATCGCCCCAACCACTTGAATTGTTGACGTGAGTCCTTAATCTAATTTTTAATTAATATGTACGTGTTTCTTGTGTCTTTTCTAGGTGAAACGTAGTAATTAATTCCCAAAGGATAATTTGTCACTACAAAACTTTTCAACATATAATTTATTTACTGGTTGTAAATAGCGAAGGCAGAATGTGTAGATAACATCAGTTCCGAGATACAATTGTAGCCATCTAATGATATTTTGTAAGTTTGGTTTATTAACGGTTGCAGTGTAATGAGGAATATGTGTAAGACTTTTGCTGAGTAGTAGGTTAAAGATACATCTAAAATAGCTAGAATACAGTATGCTATTAAAGCCATCTTTATTATGGGTGTTATTATTCTTTAGCTATCATCTATTAAATGAGTCATAAGGTCAATTGGATCAATAATCATAACAATTTGTGTCTAGGTGGAAGGAGCGTACTGTATTCTAGTTATTATTCTTTAGCTATCATCTATTAAATGAGTCATAAGGTCAATTGGATCAATGATCATAACAATTTGTGTCTAGGTTGAAGGAGCACTTGTTTCTTGACAGTAGCAAGTTGTCCTTTTTATGGTTTGTTATTATTATTTTTTAATACTGAGTGACTTGCAAATAATTTGTGTATATTAGAGTTTTTGAGAATTTCTCTCTCTATCTTGTTTTAATTTCCTTTCTAAATCTAGGTTCACTTATGGGAGGACCCGTGCCAACATCTCCGTGGTTGACTACTTCACGTCGAAGTACAACGTATCACTTAAGTTCCCCTTTCTTCCTGCAATTCAAGTTGGCAGTGACTCCAAACCGATATATTTACCGATGGAGGTTTTATTTCCTTGTCATATATGTTAGGCTATTCATCTTTTGTATTATAGGTCGGTCTCTTCTATGGATTCTTATTTCATCTCATTGTGTCCTATTTGACAACAGATTTGTAGAATCATGGATGGACAGAGATACACAAAAAATTGAATGAAAGGCAAGTGGCATCCTTAAGGAAAGCGACATGCAAGTGTCCTGAAGAGAGAGAACGTATTATTAAGGACGTATGTAATTATTGAACTTATTTTAAATTTGTTTCTTTTGCTTAAAGATTCTATTCCCATAACCCTGTAATGAATCATGCTAGGCATATTAATTCTGTTTGTCTAATGGTTGATTACGGATACCTTATGCTCACAGATATTTGATAGAAACAATTACAATGGTGCTTTACTTGTGAATGAGGAATTCAGTATTCGATTAAGACCTGAGATGGTTGATGTTGAAGCACGGGTCCTTCCTGCTCCCCCTGTAAGTATTTTGTTTCTAGCTAATTCTACTTTGAAAATACATTACGACATGATAAGTGAATATAACCACAAAGTTCTGTGGTTGCTTCAGCTCAAGTATCATGATTCTGGGAGAGAGCGTCAAGTCAATCCAGAAGTTGGGCAATGGAACATGATAGGCAAGGTGAAATAGTAGTTATTTGATGTTTCATTAGTCATGAATGCTTGAAAATTATATGTTTTCTGATTTGCAAATGTTTTTAGTCCACGCTTGAAAAATCAGATAATAATTTATTGCATCATTAGTCATGAATGCTTGAAAATGATTTGTTTTCTAATTCACCCACATTTACAGTCTAACTTGACGAATCAGATAATATCATCTAAAGCTTTTGAATTTGATCTGTTGGATTCTGCTAAAACAGAAAATTGCCAGCCAGCATCTAGTGAATCTTTTTCTGCAAGTTGCAATCTATTGCTACTGTTGTTCTTCTGAATTTAATACATGGAGGTTTTACTTGCTGTAGATTGTTATTAGAGCTTAAATTCTTGAATTTGATCTGTTGGATTCTGCTAAAACAGAAAAATGCAAGCGAGCATCTAATGAATATCTTTTTCTGCGAGTTGCAATCTATTGCTACAGTTGTTCATCTGAATTTAATACATGGAGGTTCTACTTGCTGTAGATTGTTATTAGAGCTAAAATTCTTTGCTGTTTAGTTTTGCTGCAAATGACCTTTTTGTATTGCATCCGTGTAGAAAATGGTTAACGGTGGAACAATAAAGAACTGGGCATGCGTTAACTTCTCAGAAACGAGTAATTATCATGTCAAAGAATTCTGCTACGAATTGGGTAGCATGTGTAGAAGCAAAGGCATGGTATGGCTCTAACATTTTTCTTCATGCATCCCTTTCTTTGATTATGTGATAGATGTGCGTTCTGATTTCTTTGTATTAATGTTGTAAGGTTTTTGAACCTCGTCGGCTGCTTCCAATTCGTTCAGCCAAGCCAATCCAAATCGAAACGACCCTTGCTGATATGCATATAGAAGTGGAGCGAACAAAGAACAAACTTCAATTACTAATTGTTATTTTACCTGAATTTAGAGGGCATTATGGTAACCCTGTTAAAACTGCATCTTTTATTTAGGTAAAGTTATGTGGTGGGATGCTGACATGGCTCCTTGCAATTATCAGGAAAGATCAAGCGTGTGTGTGAAACAGACCTGGGAATTGTTTCGCAGTGCTGTCAGCCTAAACATGTTATTAAGCCTAGCAAGCAATATTTTGAAAATGTTGCTCTGAAGATTAATGTGAAGGTATGCCCTCTAGTTGGTGGTATCATCAAGTTTTTTAAGTAGGCGTATGAAAATGTATAATAACTATGTTTTAACAAACGGTTGCTAGGTTGGAGGACAAAACACTGTTTTGTTAAATCCTCCTGTCTTTATTGATCGGCATCGAACTATCATATTTGGTGCTGATGTGACTCATCCTCAACCCGGGGAAAATTCAAAGCCTTCCATAGCTGCGGTATGTTGGCTGTCTTAGGTTTGTGCTTTATTTTATCTTAGCTATAGTTGTGCTTCTTGACCGTTGAGTGTATATTCCAGGTTGTGGCTTCAATGGATTGGCCTAATGTGGCCAAATACAGAGCCCTGGTGTCTGCACAACCCCACAGACAGGAAATCATTGAGGATCTCTACAAGTTGCATCATGATCCTGTCGAGGGAGAAGTTCACGGTGGAATGATTAAGTAAGATTTAAACATCATTAAATCTGTTGTGTTCAATGCTACATTATGTGTACTCTCTTCATCTCTGTGTTGCTTTTTGTAGGGAACTTCTTATTCAATATTACAAATCAACGGGGTTACCTGCCCGAGAGTATCATATTTTACTGGTTGAAGCATCATTCTTCATTTTTATCTTCCGTTCTGTTTGCTTTATTATGTATGCTTACATTGGTCTAGTATGACAGAGATGGTGTCGGTGAAGGCCAGTTCAAGCAGGTTTTATTGGAAGAGATGAACAAGATTAAGAAGGTATATATGTTCTTATTGCGTATACATGCATGACTGGAATTTGGTTGCCAAGCTGTCTTTGCTTCAGCTTATTTATGGTGGGATAAACATGCTGTTTGTTTGTTAGGCTTGCATCTCTTTGGCGCCGGACTACAAGCCATGCATCACTTATGTAGTTGTGCAAAAGAGGCATCACACTCGTCTCTTTCCTGCAGATCACAAGGACAGGAGTGGCAATATTCTCCCAGGTTTCAGTTTTTCCTTCATCTAAGATTGAATAGGCTCTCTCTTAACTCATTATTCTATAAAACTAAGTTAAAGGCTTCAATTTTTTTTTTCAACACTATCTGGGTTTAATTCATAATTTCATGTACTCTGCTTACCCTTAACTTTGTCGCCCTCCTTCGGTGCTTGTTTTTCCCTCTCTTTTTTCTTTTGTTACCTACTGCCTCTCTTCTATTTTGCCAACCACCTTTGGCTCATTGGGACTGTTCTTCTGGTGATCAGGAACTGTTGTTGATTCCGTAATTTGCCATCCCACTGAGTTTGATTTCTACCTATGTAGCCATGCTGGGATTCAGGTAGAACTAAGTTCATTTCTGCAGTGCTTCACATCAACACATTGTAATATAAACTGTACTGTTGAAACTTTCTCTAACCTTGTACACTTGCTGAGTAGGGAACAAGTCGCCCAACCCACTACCATGTGCTGTATGATGAGAACAATTTCTCTTCTGATCAATTGCAGCAGCTGACAAACGATTTATGTTATACGTATGAAAACCACCCCTCCCCTTGCATTCAGTTCTTGAACATAATTTTACGTTATTCACCTAATCTCTATAATGTTCTTTCAGGTATGCTAGGTGCACTCGTTCTGTTTCGATAGGTTTGTACTCTAAACTTTCCATTTTACTAGTTTTGTGGACCTTGTATACCCCAATGGTGATTTGACATTTTTGTTGATGGCTCTTGCAGTTCCGCCTGTTTACTATGCGCATTTGGCTGCATTTAGGGCTCGCTACTACATTGAGGGCGTTGCATCTGAGACCGATTCCTCAGCTGGTGGGAGGGGTGGGATGAGGGAGGGAAATGCAGTTCATCAAATCCCAAGTATCAAAGATAATGTGAAGGATGTCATGTTCTTTTGCTAAGTAGAATGCTCGACCTGACTCTTGTGTTGGTTTTGATATCTTGATAGTTTTGCAAAACATTTTAATCGTTAGCTCTGTGGCAGGTGGGAGTTGTGTTAATTTTTTTGTTCCACTGCCTATGTTGTGGGAATACACTCCTTTTGAGTAGTATTACAGTGAATGACCGTTTTATAATATTCTATATCTTTTGGCGCAAGGTCGCATTTATTATTCTATCTTCTGGTGCCAATGTTGATACATTTATTATTTTGGATGATTAATCAAATTATTTTATCTTGATGTGCAATGTTTCTTATATCTGTTATTTTGAAGATTACTCTAACGAGTGTATATTTCTGTTATTTTTGCCATGGCTTTGGTATTACAGCTGCCTCTTCATTTCTGCAACAAGACACCCAGGAAGGTAATTCATATCGCCACAAGCTGAAACAGCAACTTGATCTCATGTTTATGAGTTTGTATTTTATAGGTTCATTATCTGTAAACATCTTTCCAAGTACGAGTACAAGAAAAGGTAAATTATCTGTAAAACATCTTTCCAAGTACGAGTACACGAAAAGGTAAAAAAAAAAATTTATTGCAGGACAGATTGATAAAAAAACAGTTCTTCCCAGAATGCACTTCAGTTAAAGACTTGACACTCATAATTTGTCTATCCTATCCTCTGGTCTAGCTTGACAATGGTCCGGGCTGGGCCTCATGAAGCTCAAGCCCAACCCGTATCAAACTCGGGCCTATGGGCACCTTCAATTGTCTACATTTTAATTGAGAGGAACCAAACCAAGCCCATTTCAAGCTATCAAAAATACACACGTAAAATTTAAACTGTAAATCATTGAATATACTCATATACCACCCACATATATACTAAATAAGAATATTCAGTCAATATGATGAGTATTTTTGTTGCAACTATAATATGAGTATGAGTATTTTTGTTTGTGTAAAATTGAGAGAGAGAAGACGAAGAAGAACAGGCCGACCATGGATTGAAGAACGAAATACATTTCAACCATTTTGCCTCTCCTATTCCACTCGACCTCGTGACTACAAGACGAAGATGCTAGTCTTTTTCGATGATTAGTTTTTGATCTCGACGGCCCTAGCCCCTGCCATCATCATAGGTTCGCGGAGTAGTAATGATGATGGATGAGGCCATTCTGATAATGGTGAGGATACCGAGTCCGTGTAACCTTCCATAATACCTTCGAACATGTTGCCAATTTCGTTGTCGTCATCTCCATCTTCTAATTTTACTTGATTTTCCATCTTCTGTGCTTCTATACTTTCTACATCCCAATTCCCAAAGGATCCAAACCCCCCCTAAACAGAATAATATCACATGCATTTTTTCTAGAGAGAGAAATGTGATACTACTGATAAGGAAGAGAAGTTGTTAGGAATATATATGATGAAGTAAAGAGAGTGAATTTTATTTAAATTAAATTTAATTATAAATAGTGATTGGGCTGGGCCGGGTCGGGCCAATTGGGCTTTTTAGTTATGGCCTTGTCAACCCTCAGGCCTATCGGGCCAGGTTAGAAAGGCCTGGGTTTTCAGGCCTTCGAAATTGAAGCCCAAACCCGTGTGAAATCAGGTGGGTTGGGTTGGGATGGACCAGACTCAATTTTGACAACTCTACCGATGAGCATCCCCAATGGGGGATCAAATGGATGCTAAATGGAGATAAGGCTACAATAGGGTGTCAAAGAAGTACGCCCTCTGTTCTGGGTAAAGAGTCCCCATTTGAAAGTTAAACTTTTTAAGAAAATGATACTTTTAGTAGCTCATTAGTGATAAAAATGATACTTTTATGTCTTAATTTTTAACAGTGGACTCTTTAAGTGAAACATTCTAAAATAGAATAGTGGACTTTTTACCCAGAACGGAGGGAGTATCAAAAACTTAAGCCAAAAGTGGTTTGAGTATCGAATTTTGATACTCAACAGGTGAGTTTCAAACTTCATTTGCTTTCCACGCGTCGGCTTCTGAGAGGACCAAGTTTTATTTTCCTGCTTTTCAGTGCTCGATCAATTTTTACTCAAAAAGTGTTTTTTAAATAAAATACAAAATTTTCTCTATAAATAGAGATTTGGTCGGCTTCATTTAGTATTATGAGCTAAAGTGAGTATCTTAACTATTTGAAGAGTTTTTTTTGGCTCGTATATCAATGGATAGCTTAGAATTTTTTTAATTGATTTTTAATACGTTAGAGTAGCATGTGGAGAACAAAATTTTCTCCCTCATTGTAGAAGCTTACGTAAACTAAGATAGCAAAAAATACCAAATCGACCATTGTTTAATGCAATATATTTAATATTTAATACTATAAAAATGGAAAAAGCTAGCAACTACAATAGAAAGGAAACCTTGGAATTAGGGGTGACAATTTGAAGTACGACATGATAGCACGACACAAATTAGGGGTGGCAATTTAATACTATAAATTTTCAACATTGCTAGTCTTACAACTAATTTTACAAATTTCCTTACAACTAAGCTTTGAAAAAGGGTAAAGTTGTCTTTGTCTAAAACAACATTTATCAATTCAAGACTTAGTTGTAAGGAAAGTTATAGGATTAGTGATAAAAATAACATTTTCTTTCAATTTTTATACCCCATAACTGTCTCATTCCCTATTGAGTAATTAATTTCCCTTCCCATATCCATTCCCCACAATAATCTCTAATCAGGGAATGTTTGCGGGATATTGGTCAAGCTAATATTTTGTTTCAGTTATTTTACTTTAACAAATGCTAGACTTAACACCATTGTTACCACCAATGTTACAACTTGCATTATAAAAGACAAAGTTGAAAAGTCAACTATGCATTTCTCAAGGCAAGTTGTAACACTAATGGTAAGGATAGAATTACTCTTTTACTTTAGTGATAGAAAACACTAAAAAATTAACTTTAATCAAGTTCATAACGTTTGATAAAGGATAACATTTCTACTTAAACTCATTATAATCACATTCATAAGAGCTCAAAATTGTAAATAGTTGTGTACAATACAAATTCACCAAATATAAAGAAAGATTCACTAGGTTACAATAAGAAAAATATAAATAGTAATCAACGTTTGAAATATAGCAAAATGAAAACAACTCCATTGTGTAAAGTCATCTCCAAATCTTCTACTTATCAGCAACCAACCGATGTCTTATTACTACTTACTAGAAACTCACCCATGCGATGCACAAATTGTCTATCATTTGAAAATCATACTTAAATAAAGTAGAATAATGTAAAATTAAAAACGGTAACAAGGAAAAAAACAAACAAAAATTAACAAATACTAAAATTGTAAGACCTTGAATCCTTGTGTGCTTGACTTGCGCACAATGCTCGTGTTTCTTCCTTTTACCTTGCGCGATATACTTCTTATGAGAGTCTAGATGTCTATGAGTAGTCACATTGAAACCAAAACCCTATTAATATATGTTCCATAGTTGTTGACATGTTAAACTCACAAGTAGTGACTCGACGTTAGTCAAAATGCGACTTGGTTAAGACTTTGCTTCTGTTGTTCACATTCGTGACTCAGTTAGGTCATAGGTCTTTGCATGATTGGTATGAACATGCTTAGATGTGTCAAACTTCAGGTTGGAAGTGTTCCTTAAGTCTATTGATGTTTTTGATGCTTTGAAGATAACATTCGTCTTTATCGCGTAGCCTGGAATCGAGTCGTGTGTGCATCTCGTTTTTTGGAGTTCTCATTCTCCTAGTTTTTTAAAAAAATTATTATAAGTATTCAAGCCTATTCATTAGCCTATTGACTTACTTTAAGTCTCTTGATATTGCTCGTTTGATCATTAGTTCATTTGTCGTTTTGTTAGCAAGTTGTTGTGTCTTGCTTCGGTTTCTCTCTGGATTGTTTCGGGTGTTGTTTGGGCAAGTCTCGAACATTTTTTTAGTGGGGTTTCAACCTTGAATGGTTGTGGTATGTTATGGGGTTCATTTAGGCTTAGTTTGAAGCTCATTGGCCTTAAGTGGAGCTTCAGATGGATATGTTGGCTTGGGTCTTTTTCATTTGAGTTAGTAGAGTATCTTCTATGTCTTTAGCCTCAGCGTCGACCTTTTTATCTTTGTTGGAATGGTTGCCAATCTCTTGGTTTGATTGGTAGGCTCGACTAGATCTAGTAAGGTCACTGATATCTCTGCCAACCTAAGTGGCTTTCTTAAGGTTGTTAACCTTTTTTAAGGTGAATTCTAACTATTGTTTAATGTGACACTCCGGGAGAGCATGTTGCAATCAAAGTTTGCTTCTTTTGCAAATAGAGGGACAATAATGTAAGGAAAATGTTCTTTATTTTTCCCAAATTGAGCACGTGTACATATTTTGACATTATCAGCCTCGATCACGTTGATCCTGGGCAATGGGTTGTTCACTACATTTGGCTCTAATGGTTTTTCGATGACTTTATCATCGATGAGATTCTGGATGGCATTTATGAGAAGGTAGAATTTGTCGGTGAGATGACCACTGTACTGATGGTATTCAGAGTATTGGGAGTGATCCCATGCATTGGGTAGCGAGTTTGGAGGTCTGTAGTTTTCTATTGGCTTTAGGACCTTGTGCCTTTAGACCTTGCAGTATTAGTGATATTGGGGCATGAAAATCATCATAATGTCTATTGTTCCCTCTGTAAGGTCCTTTGAAGTTTCTGTTGGTTCCACTGTTTCCTCCAACGATATTTATGGTCATATCCGTCCCATATGTCCATGGTACATTACCATATGTCTGATTAGAAAAGTTGACTGGTGATACGACTGTTGGAATATTCCCAACAACATTAACTGCTGCTCTTGATGATGCTACTTTTCCTTTAGAATAATAGAATAAACTCTGAGGTTTATCAACTTTCAAATTCCCTTTGCGTATCTCTTCATCAATGTAGATCCCCACTTCAACGATGGCATTGAAGTTGGGTACCTCATATGTTCAAGATAGATTTGTTGGAGATTATTTATGAATATTCATACTAATTCAGCTAGGTCAGGTCTGTCTAAGGTTTGGGAGGTTTTCTTTTTCCATCTGGTTGCGAAATCAACACAAGTTTCTTTTTCCTTCTGGGTGCATGACTCGAGTTCTCTTTTTTTTTTTTTGAAGCTACTGTTATCTTTATATCTCTTTTGAAATTCTTCAGCAATCTGATCCCAAGTATCCATAGAACTACTATATGCCAACACTAGCCACTGTTTTGCTGCTCATACCATAGTCAGGTGGAAATTAGTGACCATAACTTCAAAGCTAGCTCCTCTTGATGACATTGTGGTGGAGTAAGACTTTAAGTGAGAGGTGGGGCAACCGGTCCCATCAAACTTTTCTATGTCTGACATTTTGAATTTTAGTGGCAAAATGGTTGAAGGTTGCAGAGTTAATGATCGTGCGGAGAACTCTCCCTTGCTTAGAACTTTGAGCATAATTTCTTTGAGATTTTCAACATCTGTTTCCACCTTTGAGAGGGGTGGTGTATTCAAGGGATTTGCTGTAATGTTGTTTATCCTGGTGGCTAACTGGGGTGTGGGGTAAACACTAAGATGAGGTGCTATATTTGAAGCCCCTGTCTGGTGACCAAAGCTATTGAATGAGATATAGGTGGTGACCAGCCCCTATGGGTTATAGCTTCTGGTATCTGCATGCAGGCTGTTTTAGAGTGGGTTGGTGTTTGGAAAAGGAAGATTGCCTGGATACTGATGTGGGGCGTTAGTGTTTTGAGGAGGGTAATTGGAATTTGGGATGTTGGTGTTTGGAGAAGGGTTGGTGTATTGGTATGGATAGTAGGTGTGTGGGGGAGATGGGCCAGTGTTTTGGTATTGAGGTGGAGGGTTGGTATTCTAGACTTCAGGGTTGGATAAGTTGGTATTTGGAGGAGGGTTAACAACTTGATATGAAGGATTAGTATTTGGTGTATGATAGTTGGTGTTTGGGGGAACATTTGAGGTTGATGCTTCATGTAGTCCCATAGGGGAAGAAGTGTTTTCAGGGTTTGGCTTGAGGCATTACATGAGAGTTGTTATCTGGCCCATTAGGCGATCGACATGTGCATTCAGATTATGTTCCATCCATTGTTGCATAGCAAGAGTAGGAGCATAGCTGGGAGCCCCTACATCTGTGCCCATAGAAGTATGTTCATCTTCGGCGGTCATTCTACCCAAATATGTCTATTTTGAATTGATCTGTGTATCTAAACCCAAATCCGTACTGTCTGAACTGATCTCTGTATTCAAACCCAAATCTGTACTGTCCGAATTGATCTCTTTACTTGTACCCAAATCTCTTATCAAACGACCAGTATTGTCTCTTCTTTTCCAGGCCCGATAAGTTTTTTGAGGAAAAAAGGTTGAAGGAGGTATGTATAAGTCCAGTTGGCAGTAAAATAAGGTTAGAGGGGGGGGTGAATAGCCTTTTAAAAAACTTTAAGGGTTGTTTTGAAAACCTTGAAGAGTTGCAACGAAAATTGTAAGTTATTAGCAGCTCTAAGCTATTAAGCAGATATCAGCAGCTGAGCAAGTTGGTTTTCTTTGATCACTTATATATATGGACTGAAATAAATAACAATGCATAAAAACAACTAAGTAGAAGATTCATAAATAAAACTGGCTGACACTTAAGTAGATGGAAGTTGCTTAAGTGTTAGAAATAGTTTACCAACAGGTTGATAAACACAGAGTATTTAGGAGTGGTTCGCAGTGTTAAAACTGCTACGTCCATTACCAAGTTGGTCAAACTTGGATTTTTGAAGTGGACAAGGATTATATTAAATTCGATGTGATCACTAACAGATCAGTGTACAGTGTTTGACGAGAGTGATTATGAAATAATCAAACTTGTGTAACAATCAAGTATTCTTTGAGATTTGGAAGAAGTACAAGAGAATACAATGATTGTGTAAACAAAAACTAAAAAGGAATAAGAAATAAAGGTTTTCTAGTAAATTGTTTGTGGTTGGAGCAATCAAGAAGAGAATAGCATGTTTATCGAATGAGTGCTTCAACCGGTATTTTTCTTTGCTTCGAGTGATATCCTTTTATAGAGATCCATGATAGAGTTGTTTTGAGAGCAGTGCAAGGATTTGAATTCCAGTAAGGAATCATGTTTCCTTTTTCCAGTTTTAAGATCAGATGTATGGTACAGTATGGGCAAAAAGGAAACAAACATGTATTAAGATATTATATATAAATGGAGTAGTTAGTGGCTTGATTAAACAATATGGTATGTTTAAGTGATGGCCTGAAGTAATCTTTTACAGATTAAAGGTGATTAAAATCATTTAAAAATAGAGCACTAAATGACAAAACATATTTTAATGAACCAGATGGAATCTTTTTTGAAATACGTTTAAGATATAAACAAATTTTTGGCGGGTTGATTTCAAATAGTGGATATCAGCAGGAAAAACAAAGCGAAAGTAAACATCGGCTGATATGAGTGGGGATCAGCAGCTTCAAGCTACTGATGATTAAGCAATTAGCAGAAGGATATTATTCTTTCAAAAGACCTGCTTAACTTAGTCTGAGCCGAACTTGATTAAGTAGATAGGACAAAGGTTGTAGTCTATCTATTGAAGGGGTTCAGCAGGTAGAATTTTAGACTTGCTAAAGTCTAATCAATTTTAATTTTAATTAGCCTAACCATGCAAGATGTTACCAACTTATCCTATAAGTTTCATATAATGGTTTTAAGTAAATTCTAAACATACATGTTTCAATAATTTCCTCATATTTACTTAAAGTCATTCACCTAAGCAGATATCAAATAATATATAAGCAAGTAAGCAGTTTCTAAGTTAAGGGACTCGGAAATAATTTGTTCCTGCAGCAGGTGTTAGAAACAACAATATATAATCATGCCAAACCATATAAAATATTTAAATTATAGTACGGAAAATGTAAGGAGTTTTAAGGGAGAGAAATTGTTTCTAGTGTTTTTCTAAACACTAAGGGATCCTCGTGTAGAGCTGTCATAATCAGTAGCTTCAATATCTTAAGTAGCAGCAACAACCCCTAATTGTTCAGCAGCGGCATCAAGTCTTCTTTTTTGGGCTTGATTGTCCCTTTTGTTCTGATACCAAATGATATGATTTCTAGACGCGTACTCGCGATGGAGGAAGCATAGATCACGTCGCATGACAAACGAAGAACGTCAATGATGAAGACAGAAGATGACACCGCGACTTGATGAATCAATCCAAACACACTCCTTTGTATAATTGACCTTGAAACAACGTTTGAGACGATCACAACCCTTGGTATACGGAAGAACGCCACAATAGGGATGAATATCCTATTGATAAGTTTGGGATTCGATTACTTGGTCTCTCACCAAATAATCACAAGTTCAAGAAGAACAATGAGGTTTTGAAAAACACTCAAAAACTATATTAATCAATAATTAGCAAAAGTCCTAAAACAATAAGCCACAACTCTTATTTATATGAGTTGTGAATCCTAATCCTAGAAGTAAAAATAATGGTCTAAACAGTTGACCTAAATAGAATCAACTTAGGAAACTACTTAAAATCAACCTAGGAAACTACTCAACTTACCTAATCTATGCAGGCAACAATTAGGTAAGTTACCTAATCTAATTAGAAAGCATAAAACAACCAAAATAAGGAAAAATCTAACAATCCCAGTTTTTTGTAAAAGCCTAATTTTCAAAGTTACATTTTAGCCCCCTAAAGTCTTCCTTTAGGCGTTAAAAGCTTCCAAAGTCATTGTATGACATTAACGAACATTTCTCGAGTCTTCAAGTCATCTTCCATGAAATCTAAGGCTTCACAAAACATGTTTGAATTTGTAGTGTAGCCATTGTAATAACCCGAATCTCCAATAAATCCACGAATTAAGTTTGTATAGAACTCTTGAATATTTCAATCATACTCTACGTATTTAAAGGACTTCATTTGATTTCTTTGACACTTGATATTTTGTTAACCTTGAACTCTTTATGCTTGATCATCCTTGCTTGAATCTTCCAACTCTCGAACCAATTATCACATTTTTTTAAATTAAAATGCTTTTTATATAAAAGGAATAAAAGAAAAAACAAGCTAAAGGGGGACAACCAGCCTTACTCTTAAAACGGGGGACAAAGGAGCCTTACCTTGGAAAAAGTAAAGCCGAAAGCAAACAAGCAAAAAAAACAAAACCTAACTAAAGCAAAAAAAATTAAAACTAATAATTACGAAAAGTAGGATTTTGCATGCGAGATCGAGTTGTTCTATCTGAAGCTGGAACTGAAGGAAGTTTGCGCTTCTGTTTTCTAGGACTTGAGATTTCCAGATTTAGAGCTTCAAATTGAGAGTTGTCATTGCTTGGGTCTTCATCTTCAAATGTTTGCAGAACAACAAATTTATTGGGGGATATTATATTAAAAGGAGTTTCGTGAGTGAAATCTTCATAAAAAAACCACTTATATCTGGCATAGCATTTGTCACGCAATAAACTTTAGGGTTTCCAAAGGATGGTACTTCAACTTCAAAGCAAGGGTTTTTCCTAGGAGGGAGAGGATTTTTCCTGTTTAGAGAGGGGTTGAAATGAGGGGAATTCGAACTCAAACCAGAGCAAGATGCAACCAATCATCACATATCTCATCCAAACTCGAGCTTGCTAAGATCACATCATTCTCCCCCTCTTCAAAAGGATTTGTGCTCAAATCCAGACCTACATCAAAAGGAAGAATATCACTAACATTGAAAGTCGCACTAACATTATACTCACCTGGAAGATCCAACTTGTAAGCATTATTGTTGTTTCACTCAAGTACTTGGAAGGGTCCATCTCCACTTGGCATTAACTTAGATTTCCTTTGGTTTGGAAATAGAGATGTTAATCGGTCCAGCCCTAACGGTTTCGGTCCAACCCTAACGGTTCTGGTCCAGAATAGGTCCGGTTTAGTCGGTTATAACGGTTCCAGTCTAGCCCTGTCGGTTTCGGTTCAAACCTGCGGTTTCCCGCCAATGATTAAACTTGTACGTTTTTTCCCCAATTTCGAGGCTTGTATGCTTATTTCAGCGTATTATACGCATCCCGTATATTATACTAACTATATCAAAGATGTTAATCGATCCAACCCTAACGGTTTTCGGTATTATACCCATCCCGTATATTACTAACTATACTAAACCATATACAAGTCGGCTTCCAGTTCAACCTTAACAGTTTTCGGTCTGGCCCTAACGGTTTCGGTTCCTAAACGGTCTGACTAAAATTTCAACCCTGATGGTTTCGGTCTAGTCGGTCAAAAACCTAATGGTTTCGGTTAGGACCTACGGTTTTCGACCCTATTAACATCTTTATTTGGAAACCTCTCCTTTCACATGTGTACCCATACCCAATCACCAGGTTCAAAGATCAACCTAACAACTTTCATCTTTTGCATATTCATGTTTATCAATAATGAATCATGCAACAATAAAAAAATTACAACCAGAGTGCAATCTCAACGATAAACATCCTTTATACTAAAAAATCAGATCATGTGTTAAAGCATGCTTGTAATCATCTACAATATGAATTTCATCTCATTTACAAGGTTTAACATGCTTAACACGAGTTGTCTCTTTCAATGAATCCATATTTAATTCATGTAGCTCATAAATCTTATGAAAGAATAATGCGACATGGAAATCAACATCTACTTTGTGACATGCACCAATATAATTAATTAATGAAAAATTATGCACTTTCACAATTGTAGGACTCATGTACCGATTTAGAACGGTAAATTGATTTGGAATCGCAATGCGTTGATTTGGAATCACGATATATCGATTTGAAATCATGATATATCGATATGAAATCCCGATGCATCGATTTGAAATCACGATGCATTCCTACGTTACACAATTTGAAATCATGCATCGTGATGCACAAATTATACCTCATGATGTGTATAATTATACATCAAAATCATGCATCGCGATACATGAAGTGAAGTTTTTGCACGCACATATTCGTTAATTAAGAGTATAGTCATCCTTTTGTCATAATTTTTTTTTCTAATTAAAAAATATATAATTTCTTTTAACTGTTGGAAAATGTTTGGAAGGAACTGCCCGAATTTTACAAAAAATTAAAGTTGTTTGTTGTGGAAGTCAATGACACTTATTAGACTAGACTAGGCAAGCAGTGACCAAGGTATTGGATGACAGCTAGTGTGGTCAGTGGTCAATACCCTAGATTTTTTTATTGAAAAGCTTTAAAAGCAAAACTAGTTTTACGTATTGCGTTTAACGCACAAACATATATATTTTTTAATAAAATTATACTTGAGAGAAACAAAGTGAAAAACAAATTAAAAATAATAAATTTTAAAAAAGTAATATTGGAGACAATTAATTAAATATAATATATATATATATATATATATATATATATATATATATATATATACACACACACACATCATTGTATCATTAATATTAGAGATTCTTAAAATTTTCCTCGTACACAACATTTATTGCTTTATTTGTTGGTATTTCTTTTCATTGCTTATCTATAGTTTTAGACGAGAACAATTTGTAACCTTAAAAACTGGGACATACAGCTACCCATCCATGGTTGAACACTGGTTTTTTGTGTGGAAGAATCATACATGTGACAGTGATTAATGTTGAATTTTGTTAATTGTCATTGCATACGATACTTCCAATATAAATTGTATTCTTTGAAACTTGAAAGACAATCTTACATCTGATGGAAAAAAATGGCATTTTTAGGATAAATATTTTTTCTCTAACATTACTTTCATTCGAAATTTTAGCTTTTACAACGTGATGCTTAAAATCTTACATATTTGAGTATATTTAAATGACTTCAATATCTATAATACAATAGTGCTCACTCTCGCACGCTTACAATTGACAAAAGATAAAGAGCGGTTGAGATCAATTCATTTACGAAGATCCTACGGCCATAATCGTTGCCCAAATTCACATGTGTGAACGGCGGTTGAGCAACTCCCTCTGCGTGTGCGTACCCCTCTCCCCAATCCTTTTCTCTCTCTTCCTCTTTTCCTATTACTACACCTACTCCTACTCATATTCTTAATTTCCTCTACCCCTCTCTCTTCTTCTCTTTTCTCCATCTCCAAATGGAATATCACTCTCATAAGATTCACAAACACAAGCAACACTCCGGAAAATACCTTTACCAAGAAGACGATGAAGACAGACAACAAACACTCCCCGTTGTCTCCTCCCAGCATGATTTCCTGTTCTTCATCCTCTATTCCGACTTCTTGTTCTCCATCGGTGTCTTCCTCCCTCTCTCCTCTGTTACCCGACGAATCCCTTCATCCCTTTCTCCCTTTCTTTAACACACCCACTTCATACGTAACAAAGGTCAAACATAAGAAACAAATAAAAAGGATGAAATTTAAGATAACTGAGAGTAATTGGGATGAGGTGGTGGGAGTTTATATTTAAAGAAGCTTTTGAAGATTCAATAAAGTGGGTTGAATAACTGGGTTTGTTGAAAAAGATTTTTTAGAGAGAGAAAGATAGATTTTGGTGATAAGGTGGGTCCGGACTATGAGGAGTGAGTTGGAAGGTTTTTGTAGATTTGTGAAAACTTTTTTCATTGTCAATGCCACTATTTTTACATCTCAAAATTAATGATTGATGCCTAATTTTTGTATTGTGATATGTTTTCTGTCACGACCCGATTCTGCCCCTTTGTGGGACCCAACACATTGGTGATCTATTTGTAAATAACCTTGAACAATCCTACTAAACTTAAAAGAAAACAAATAGAAGTACATAAGCAACCCAACTTATATATACATAGGCCACAAACGCTAATAAAAGTTTTTACAGATGCGGAAGCGTTAAACCAAAATAGAAGACTACATGTCTTCCTGTACATTAAAAGCCATAGAGTCGCCCAAGCTTCTAGGATTGCTACTCCAAAAGAAACACATACTAGTACTCCGGGGATCATCAAAACTACACGAGTCACCCTCCGACATGACTGCAATCTAAGGAAAAACAAATAATAAAGGGTGAGTCGAAACCCAGTAAGGTGTACTATACTTATGCATGTTATGCATGTATGCAGCATAAATAATGCCATGATGCATGGATTAATAAATGACATATTCACTGATACTATTCACAGATAACATAGAAGAGCTGGAAGTTAAACACATGTAGCTAGGATACAGGATCGAGATACATCTCCGATCAAATCACTTCCAACCTTGTCACCCCCACTATTGTTGCTGAAGTTTGTATGTCTTGATCAATCTCTTGTTCGGTTTATCAAACCAATCAATTATTCACAACCCGGGTACAAGTCATCACGAGGCTAGGTCCCTACAACCCCAGACACGTCGTGATACTTAACATATAATTCAATGGTATTTTCCCCACTCGGCCAAAGTGGTGAATTCGGTTCCGGGTCCGAGTAGGGTGCCGCTGCTAACTAGCACTGCTCTCCGCCCCGTGACCCAGTCAGAGGTACCCCTACTCTCCCCATAAAAACATGTTCAATTACGCAATTGAAGACTATTCACAAGAGCACTTCATGTTCGCAACTAGTGCTTAACAAGGAAAATTAATACACAAAAGAATTCCAATGAGTTATAAAGTAAACTCATTGTATTCTCTAGCAGCATGATTCAACTAATACAAATTGTTCATAATATTCATACATCAAATATCTGACTAAATTACGCATGTAACACATGGTTTCGAGTATGGACATTATAATAACATGGTATTATGAACACACATAAGCAAGTAATTCCCTTACCTTACAAGAGGATTATCTTTGCTGAGAAAAGTAAATTAAAAACCTTCCACGATAGACCTCGGGTACAGCCCGTTATTTAACGGTATCAAAATAATTATTCTTGGCTTAAAGAAAATAGTAACATTAATCTCGGGATATATTTAAGGGAGTATATGGATCATTATAAACTCGGTCAGCTTGTTGTTATTAATTACAAAGGAAATTGCGTCGAGGTCGAGCTCAATTTATAGGACTTACGAAAGAAATCGGAATGACGCAAAGCCGAAGCTTAGCTGTAGACAAACTCTTCATGCAACAACTTACTAGGGATAGGTAGCTTGTATTACTCATCACTAGCCAAGATGAATCAAAGAAAGGAAAGCAGGAGGTGGCAGTCAAAACAATCCGTTCCTTCCTCCTGCCGACACGTCCGCCAAAAGGGTGAACATCAATTCTTCTGTTTTGTTTTATACGGCCAAGAAACATTTCCTACCAAGTTTTGTAAAGTCTTCAAAGTCTATCAATGCATCTAATTAATATAATATATTATTTAACCATCTCAACAATTAGTAAGACCCCATTTGTCAACCGAAAATTACACATTCCTTTTAATAAAATAATGTTTTAAAGTTAGCATAATTATTTGACTTGGTCAATTAAAATAAATTATTGATATTTTTATTTTATTTAAATTAACATCAAAAGTCAATAAAATACCATTTGGTCAAATATGCCAAAAGTGTTATTAAATTCATTTATTTATTTATTTTTAAATAAAATAGATAATATATCGGGATTTTACATTTTCGATGAGAATTTGGGTGAGCGATGCCCAAAATTTGAAAAGAGATGAGGAAAGAATATATTGGAAAGAGAAAGAGGAGGTTGGTGAGGGCCCTTGTGGGGAGGTGTGAGAGGATGTGTGAGAGAGAAAGAGAAAATCTCCCAACGATGCCCAAAATTAGTCACGTTTTGTATTGATCGATGGCAAAAATTAATGATCGATGCACAAAATTAATTATCGATGTCGAATTTTTCCATTGCGACGCCCATTTCTGAATTGGGATGCCCAATTTGTGCATTACGATTCCCAATTTTTAGGGGGTGCTTTGTGTGCGTCTTTCCTTCAGAAAGGTTATCTTTGTCATTTTTTTCCCAAAAAATGTACTGTAACGGTTTCAAAAAATTATGATAAACATTTGCGGTTAATATTTCACCGCATGATATTGGCCCGGTTATCACCCAAAATAAAATTCAAGCCCAAGACCATCCCAAATCTTCACCACCCACCCCCCCCCCCCAAAAAAAGCCAAGGAACCAACCCAACGCTATCTTTCTTCCCAAGATGATAATTAAACCCATATGTATAAATATATAAAATATGAATAATTGTGGATCGGTACCATTTCTTGAAAATATAACCGCTTAGGTACCCTTCTTTTTTTTTAAACCGCAAAAGTTTACTTTAATTAATTTCTTTCTTAAATGCCCCTCCTTCTCCTACCGTCCTTCTTTCTCTAAAACTTCATAGTCATTCCACGCAACTTGATCTTTGATAATTGTCAAATTGTTGTAACTTCAAATCCAAAAAACCAAATAATTCCCCTCTTGTGCTCCTTCTCCCCATTTCTTTCTCTATCTAAAAAGTCAATTACTTTCTCTCTCTAAACACAGTTCTGGGTTCTTATGTTCTCGATTTTGTTGCTTGTAAAAAGCTAACTGAGATGATTTTTGTATTTTTAATTTTTGGGTTTTGATTATATTTGTTCTTTTTGAGTGAAGGAGTGAAAGAAATGTTGGAGAAGATGTTGCGCAATTGTCTTTAGGAAGGTATACACTTACACATGAATTTTCAATCAAAGATTCTGAATTGGGTTTTGATTCGACTAATTTGGTTTTGAACTTACGACGCGCGCGGGGTATAGAGAAAGTTTATAGATTGCTCGAATCATTACTTCACAAAATTATGAAGTGAAATTGATTTAAAAAAATTACATTTGATGGAGAACAAGAATCGATACTAAGTGAAATTCAAAATTAATGATCGTTGCCTAAATTTTGTATTGCGATCCAATTTTTGCATTGTGAAGCTCACTTTTTTAATTGCGACGCCCAAATTTTGGGCAGTGGCTTTTGCATAGAAACGCCTAATTTTTTTTACCGATGCACAAATTTTTTCACCGACACTCCAAATTTTTTGAGCGACACCCAATTTTTTTTACCGACGCACAAAATTATTTACTGAAACCCCAAAAAATTTGAGCGACACACAATTTTTTTTACCGACACACAAATTGGGACAATGGCTTTGTGTGCGCGTTTTTACTTCATTACAGGTATTTTCATCATTTTCTCTCCAAAAATGTACTTTAGCGATTAAATAATATTATGTTGAACTTTTGAGGTTATATTATCTCCATAGTGTACCGGCCCGGTTATCACCCTATCTATCTATAATTATTACTAAAACAAAAGCCGCTACTGCCACGTGGTGACTTTCTGTTTAAAACTAAAAGTTTTAAATGAATTTGGTGTTATCACGTGTCACCTTCGAAATGGTAAGTTTTTTTCTTTTTTCAAAATTGATTAGTTTAAGATAAAAATGAAAATTCTAATTAGATAAGATAAAAATCCTAAAACTAATTTGATAAGATAGATTTAGGATGTAGTTTAACGAGTAAATTTATGATAGAGATTTATGAATTTGTTTGTATTTTTTTCAAATATTGTTTAATTAAACTATATTTTATCCTTGCAATTTATACAAGTTTAATTTGATTGAAACTTTTCAATTTCCATCTTTTTTCATTTTCCTATTATTTAATTTATACAAATTATCCATGGGATAATTTTATGTTTTTTCCTACTAATCTATATTTATTAATCATTAATTAATAATATACCATTTATCTATTAACTATTATTAAAACATAAGTCACTGCTGTCACATGTCAACTTTCTGTTAAATGCTTAAAGTTTTAAAGGATTTATGTGCCTTGACGTGACACATTCTTATGAAGTTGTAAAAAAAAAGTTCTTTTTTTGTGCCGAAAATTAAAACCGAATAGATTTTAAAATTGGTACCTCCTTTATATATGGTAAAAGTTTTTTTTAATTATTTTTTTCTGCCAAAATCAGTTAGTAGGAGATAGATTTTATCACATTTTATTTAGACGCGTTTCACTTGAATACGACCCCAAATTTTCATTGTAAAAGTGTTTTTTTGCGGATAAATTTTATCAATTCTCATAAAATTTAATATTTCAATTACATATTCATATGATCAATTTTGAATATTTACCTTATTTTTCATTTCTTTCAAATTATTCTAATTAAAAAAAATAATTATTTATTACATGTTTAGAAAATCATCTCATTATAAACAACTTTTGCACACAAAAAAACTATTAAAACTATATATACGGTACTATATATAATTTTTTTTCCTACAAAATATTAAAACCAGATTGATATTAAAAATGGTGCCTCCTTTATACATGGTAAATTTTTTTACCAATTTTTGTTCTCAAAATCGGTTAATACATAATATATTTTATCACATTTGATTTAAACGAGTTTCACCTGATTAGTACTCCAAATTTTTATGGTAATTTTTTTTCCGTGTAGATTTTATCAATTCTCTTAGGTTTTAATCTTTAATTTCAATCACATATTCATATGATCAATTTTTAATATTTACCTTATTTTTTCATTTTTTTCAAATTATTTTAATTAAAAATTTTATTTATTTGTTACAAGCTTAGAAAATCAATTTATTATAAACAACTTTTGCAAAAAAAAAAAACCCTATTGAAACTGTGCATATGATTCTATATATATATATATATATATATATATATATATATATGTATATATATATATATATATATATATATATATGTATATATATATATATATGTATATATATATATATATTTTTTTTTTTTTCCGACCAAAAATCAAAACTGGATAGATTTTGAAACTGGTGTCTCCTTTATGCATGGTAATAGTTTTTGTTTTTTGTTTTTTTTTTTACCATTTTTTGATTTAGACAAGTTTCTGTTGGTAGAAGTTTTTTAAATTTTATTTTATTTCCAAAACTCAATCAATTTAAAATAAATTTTATCTAATTTAATTAAACATGTTCCACCAAAATTACAAACAAACACTGCAATATACTCCCCCTCCATCAAACACCACCTTGACGAGTCTGTCTTTATGGTACTTCCTCTCCAGTCCTTAAGAATATTTGCTCGATTTTATGATTCACATAAAATTTTCGGTTTGATGATTTTGTGTGATCTCACGATTTTTTTTTAATTTATTAATTATGTGAACATCTTGTAACTTTTACTAAAACAGAAGCCGCCTCTGCAACGTGGCGGCTTTCGGTTAAATGTTTAAACTTTTAAAGAATTTAATACTTCCACGTGTTACAGATAAAAAGTTACTGATAAAAGTTTTTATCGTATTTGATTTTATACGGTTAGTTAGACTAAGTTTTTTGTGTGGATAGACTTTATCACATTTGATTTCAAAGTTTTACAAATAAAATGTTACTGATAAAAGTTTTAGTTATGATAAGGTTTTTTGATGATAAATTTTATCACATTTGATATCAAAGTTTTTACAGATAAAAAATTACCAATAAAAGTTTTTATCACATATAAACTGTGCATAATTAAAAAGGATAAAATTTCTATGAGCAATTTCTATGATTTTATTATTATTAATAATGAAATTTTAACAGACAAATCTTTTTCAAATTCAAATTATGTTCATCTGTTCTAAACAATCTATTTCAAATTCAACCAAATGTTTATCTACTCTAAACAACATTTGTTCCTTGATCTATAAATAATGTTAGACAATTGAAATTTCTAATCTTTCGTTATCTGCAAGATATTTTAACCATCGTAATTTATTCCACTTATCGGTATCTCTCTCAAATTTCTCACTTTTCAAATTGATTAATTGTGGTTATTTCTTCTCATGTTTTACAATATTATACACATATATTCTACAAATGAATGAGAAAAATGAAGTTTATAGCTACTGTATAGTAATCCTTTAGCTTATCACTGACAAAAATGTATGTGGGCGAGTTTGGTGATGTTATGGACATATATGATTATGTTGGTGACAAAGAATATATAGGAGATGACATCAAAACTCTTTCAGTCATCCGATTCTACATTGGTGGTAACTAGCAATGTTGGATTCAAGGCTTACTGTTTAAATTTATCCATTTGATAGATGTTACCATTCAATATTGTAATGATGTGGGTTGAGAATGAGGTTGCATTCAGTCTTACCATGAAGAAAGTTGTTCGCATGCTAAGAAATCTCCAACTCTCCTCCCCCACACCTCTTGACTCTGTGAAGAATAAGTGAATTAAGCTTAATGAGTATATAAATTGTTTTATACCAAAAGCAATCTTTAAGATTATCATATCTCATCTTTTTACCTACTTAGATATAAATATTCATCTACCTTTATCTCTCTTGGAGTACATTTATTGGATAATATTCTCATAGCAAACTTTGTTTCTTTATATTTTTTTTGCTTTTAATATTTCTGATATACTTTGTCTTTACTTAAATCTCTTTCGTTTTTTTTATTATATTATTTGCGATCATGGTTTATGTTTTAATGAAGGATTAAATAACTATTTGGTCCTTGAACCATTCACAAACTATGCGTTTGGTCCTTGTATTTTTTTTTTTGGAATGTGTTTGGTCCTTAAAGTATGTTTTTACTAAGAGATTACCCCCTCACGGGGTTACCGTCAGTTTTGCCGTCAACGTTTTTATGAAATTCCAAATTTACCCTTAGTAATATTAGTGGTTCAAAATACAAAAAATAAAAAAAGAAAAAGGGAATCGGTCCAAATTCTCTCCACAAACCCACGCTTTCAGTTCTACACCTTCCTTCCCCATTCTCTCCCAAGCTCGCTGTCTACTGCTCCGACCATCTCCATCTCTGGCCACCTTCTGCTCCGGCCATCTCCATCTCCGATCACGACTCCGATCAGTACAAAGAAGAAGAAAAAGACGAATACTACGAGGGAGAACGCTGAAGAATCCAAACCTACTCTGAAATTACATGCGACCCCTACAACCACCGCGTCACTGCAGTTTCCTCTTAAACAAAAACCTCACCGGCTACCTCCCTTCCGAACTCGGCGCCCTTCTCTCACTACAACACATATCTCTCTCCAGAAACAATTTCTCTAATCTCATCATAGTTCACCTCTTCAACGCCTCCATTCTAATCTCTCTTGACGTCTCCCACAACTCTCTCTCTGGACCCGTACCTCACCAAATCACTTTCCTCAAATCCCTCACCGATTTGGATCTTTCATGCAATTATTTGAATGGCACCCTCCGGAATCTTTGAATAACCTCACTCACCTCGCTGGGACTTTGAATTTATCTAACAATCATTTTTTCCCGTGTGGTTCCAGCGTCTTACGGGCTATTCCCAGTGACTGTCAGTTTGGATCTCTGGAACAATAATCTTACCGGAAAAATACCTCAGGTGGGTTCTTTGTTGAACTAGGGGCCCACGGCCTTTATTGGCAATCCTGCATTATGTGGATTTCCGTTACAGACGCTGTGCGCGGAGCCGAAAATTGGAGCCGTTGGATCAGAATATGCCAAATGGGTTTATAGAGAACGAGAATGTGAGAAATGGGTCAGTTTCGATTCTTTTGATTTCGGGCATTTCGGTGGTGATCAGAGTGACATTTATTTCAATGTTGGTGTACTAGAAAAAATGGAGGTTTAATGAGGGGAAAATTGAGAAGGAAGAAAAGTTGGAAAAAGAAAAGGAGATCGTGTAGTATGCTGGAAAAAGAGAATGAAAGTTTAACGAGTGTCTGGTATTTTATGAAGAGGGGAAATGCAATGGAGATCGTGTACTAGGGTAACAGATTTAGTCGGATAGACTGGGACCAAATTTAGGGTTTCATAAGATGCCCAAAGACGTAAGGGCAAATTTGGGATTTCCAAAAAAAATTAACGGCAAAACTAACGGTAATCCCGTAAGGGGTGGGGGGATCTCTTAACAAAAATAGAGTTTAAGGACCAAACACATTCGAAAAAAATAGTGGGACCAAATGCATATTTTGTGGATAGTTCATGAACCAAATAATTATTTAATCCTTTAATGAACAACAACATTTATTTTTTAACTTCTATCGTTTGCAACAAATTCCAATGTGCATCTTTATATTACTCGTTCATATATAAATTTTAGTATTTACACTTTTCGTTTAGTTTAAAATATTCTAATTGTAACGAGTTTAGAAAATTTTCTTCTTATAAACAACTTTTACAAAAAAATATAATAATAATAAAAGAAAAGAAAAATTGTGCATCGCACGGGTATAACCTAGTAATATAATATATTCATCAAAGTAGTACGCTGGGAGTGTTATTCAATACAAAACTAGTCCATTGATTTAAAAAAGAGCAAATTTCAAGTCAATACAATTTTAGAAACATGTTTTCATCTAGGACCATCAATTTTTTGGACATTTCATATAACTACAAATTGGTTGTCAAATGATAAAAATGTCATTAATGAAGACAAAAGTCATCCGGCCTAAAAAAACCAAAAATGTTGATGCCAAATCTTGACATCATGATTGTTTTTACAGATTTTCATAACCAAAAAAATTCAAAAAATTCTGATGTCAAGGCTTGATATTAGAGTTGTTTTGACAAATTATTCAAGCCAAAAAAAATCAAAAAATTCTGATGTCAAGGCTTGGCATCAGTGCTGTTTTGAAAATTTATTCAAGCCAAAAAAATTCAAAAAATTATGATTCCAAGGCTTGACATCAGGGCTGTTTTGACAAATTATTCAATCAAAAAAAATCAAAAAAATCTGATGTCATGGCTTGGCATCAGGGTTGTTTTGACAAATTCAAGCCAAAAAAAAAAATCAAAAAATTATGATGTCAAGGCTTGGCATCAGGGCTTTTTGGAAAATTTATTCAAGAAAAAAAAAATCAAAAAATTTTGATGCCAAGGCTTGGCATCAGGGTTGTTTTTAAAATTTATTCAAGCCAAAAAAAATCAAAAAATTCAAATGTCAAGGCTTGACATCAGGACTGTTTTGAAAATTTATTTAAGCCAAAAGAATTCAAAAAATGTTGATGCCAAGGCTTGGCATCATGGCTATTTTGACAAATTATTCAAGCCAAAAAAATCAAAAAATTCGGATGCCAAGGCTTGACATCAGGGCTGTTTTGAAAATTTATTCAAACCAAAAAAATTCAAAAAATGTTGATGTCAAGGCTTGGCATCAGAGCTGTTTTGATAATTTATTCAAGCCAAAAAAATTCAAAAAAAGATGATGTCAAGGCTTGACATCAGGACTGTTTTGAAAATTTATTCAAACCAAAAAAATTCAAAAAAAGCTGATGTCAAAGCTTGGCATCAGGGCTGTTTTGATAATTTATTCAAGCAAAAAAAAATCAAAAAAACTGATGTCAATGCTAACAATATGAATATACTAATTACTAGCATAGAGCAACATACACAGTCAACTACAAACACAGCAAATAGCTTCTAGTTTATAAGCCCAAATTCATATTTGAATTTCAATAGCAGGTAAATAATATGTGTAAAATTAATTTCAAGACAACTCCATGCCATATCTCTGTGCATTTGAATCACACATGTAACGAGCATCCTTCAGAAATTTAAGGAGCGGTTGGATATAATTGGTGAAATCATGAAATAAGATCATTTGTTTTCATTGAATCAGATTTTCACATCTTCAACCGCATTCCGCCTGAATGCCCATGGAAGGGCAAAGAGTTTGGCGAGGAAGCATAAATCTGTGTCGTGGTCATTATTTGGAGAAGACTGATATCCGGATAAGTTTTCATTTTTATTCATCTGAGGTAAATCGCTGCCAAACCTATCTTCAGGGATAGCACCCAGAGAATCCAAATCATTATCAGTATCTGAAGATCCAAAACTTGCGATGGATCTAGAAGAGAGAAAGATAGTTGAAGATCTCAAATAAAAATCTCCCAACTTTCATTATTGTGTAAATTGGTGCCAGTGATGAGAGAGAGAGAGCGGCATTGGTCAATGACGGTTGATGTTTGATATGAGAGAAAAAGAGAGCGTTAGGGTGAAAAGTGAGGATCGAAGGGTTTCTGAAATTAGGGAGGACTTACCGTGACTCGCGGCGGCGATGACGTCTACGATGAGGGCGACAGTCCGGCGTGAGGGAGAGAGAAAGACGGTGACAGTCCGACGTGAGGGAGAGAGAGACGGTGACAGTGGCTTTTAACTTTTGATTTTGAGTTTTGAGTTTAAATTTTGAAGTTCATTTGCTTAACCCATCAAACAGTGGAGGCGAAGGTGTGAAACGAAAAGAGGGGTTGATGTTGGGAACTGGGCGACGAAGACTACAGATGAACTGATACGTAGATGGCGGCTGGGAGTGGAGGATTTAGGCGAAGGGGAGAGATGGTGAGCGGGAGAGGGAATGAAGGATGGTTTCAAAACTCTTCATCTCCATAGTTAAAGTTTGAAACTTTATGATGTATCACTGGTACAGCAAGTGTGGAATTAATGCTTTGTGGTTTCCAACACAAACTGTGTACGCTCCCCCTCCACTGAATTGAATGAGACATGACGAGGATGATCTTTATGACACAAAGGGATAGTGATGTATTTTCACTCAAAAAATGTACCTAAAAAATATGTCTAAAAAATAACTGAATTGATTTAAAAATACGTTTTAAAAAATCTACAAGCTTGTAATTATTTCTTTTAAAAAAAGCCATTCGGGCCGGTCAATTAATAGAAGGTGAGTCAAATTCAGATAATTCTATAGCCCAACAACACGTCCCAACCAAGGTAATTATTAACTTCACTCGGTTGGCTATGTTTATCTTAGTAAAGAAGCTTGTTCTCCAAGTTGACCCACAAAACAAAATAATATCATCCCCTCCGTACAAGACAAATGAAGATAAATAACATAATTTAAATAAAGCTAACAAAATATCACTTAGATAAAGTAAACAAAATACTCCCTCCGTCCTTAAATTATCGTCCTCCTTTCCTTTTTAGTCCATTTCAAAATAATTTTCCACTTTAAAACTTACCTTTTTAGAACATCACTTTTATCACTTTATCTTTACTTTTTCACTCTACTTTAATTATGGGTCACATATACATGGACATTAAAGAAAACTACACATTAAATCAATATAAATAATCAAGCCAATTACTTTTTCTTAAATTGTGCGTCGGGTCAATCCAGACGATTATTTAGGGACGGAAGAAGTACTACTTAGCTAAATATGACAATAATGGCATAAGATTCGTTTATTTATAAAAATCAAAATAGATTAAATATCAGGATTTTACATCAACAACTTCACATAATCCTTTGCAATCTTCCCGATCATTTCTAGGAGTAGTGTTGATCTGACCAAAGGCAAGCTTATAGTGATCCATGTTATATAAAACATGAAGAAGAAAGGATGTATGCCATCAAGACGGGGAACTCATTAAGGATAGTCGAAAGCTTCTGTTGCATGTATTTCACTTTGTGCATATAAATTAAATTGACGAATACGATTGTTACCTAATTTTTTAGTTCCTTCCAATACCTCAATATGTGTTCGCTTCCACAATATAAGCAGGGCCGGCCCTGGGGGGTGGCGGGAGGGGCTACCGCCATGGGCCCCCAATTTTTTAGGGCCCCAAATATTTGGGTACTACCTTATATTTATTATATATATTAAAGTGTCAAAAAGGTTAACAATTGATTCTTTTAACATGTTGGTTAAGGTGCTTATGATTTAAGTTAAAAGGTTTTAGGTTCGAATCCTGTTTTGTTACTTGTTTTAATCTGTTACTTTTTTTAGTCTATGAACTGTATATAAGTTATAATGTGTTGATAATTATAATCTAAAATAGATGATCCAATGGTTAATTTTTTAGTCTATGAACTGTATATAAGTTATAATATGTTGATAATTATAATCTAAAATAGATGATCCAATGGTTAACATACTTGGTAGATTGTGAGAGATCTTGGGTTCATTTCTTGCTATAAGTTTTTTTTCCAATACTTTTAAAATTTAAATGATTTTATTTTTATAAAGGGCCCCCCATTTTTTTTTTGGCCATGGGCCTCACAAAACTCAGGGCCGGCCCTGAATATAAGTTGTAACTGTTATTCAACTTTCTCATTCTAAACTAATAGAAATCATTTTGAAAAAATTATCATGGTAGAATTAATTGTTACACTGTCTCAAACACATTGATCCTTCCATATTAACTCATTCTTATAAAGAGTTCCTAAGCACAATTATTATGAAGATTAGAACATACTTTGCATGTCCTTTGTGCATGAAGATTAACTATCTTTAAAAAAAAATCTCATATTTACATATTTTGCATGTAAGAGACTCTTATTCATTAAAACTAGTTTTACACCCGTGTGTTAAACGCACGCCATACATAAGCAACATGAAGTGAAAAAATAAAATTATAAGAATAAATTATTGTAAAACTAATATCATGATTAAAAACTTTAATGATAATAAATAAAATAAACAAATAATTGTATCGTAAAGATTGTGAAATCGATATATACATAAACTGAACAAATTATTATAACACAACGATTAAGAAAAAGTTAAATTATTAATAGATAATACAATAAATAAATATTTTTCTATAAATTTTAGAATATTTTTTTAAATAAAATATTTTTCATTTAATATGTGTGATTACTACTACTATCACTATAATTAAATATGTACAATTACTAATACTATCACTATCATATAACAAACCTCACGTAATATATATTAATCAATATTAATATAATGTTTTTTTTTTATATTTTAGTTAGTGTGTTATGAAAATTAAACAAACAAGACCAAGGTCGGTTTTACCTCGCTTATACAGAGCCCGACATGCCCCACCATCACGTGTCCAGCTGTGTCCCAGTCAAATGTCACATCATCATAGAGAGCCCGTCTAACGATGCCTTTCCCCACCAGGCCTGCAGGGCTCACACGAGATGTCAGATCAATACCCCCGAGCATCGGGGCATCATCTTTGATTTCTTTGACAAGATTCCGGGCAGTAGTGATAGAGGTGGGCATCTGAAAAGCAGGTCGCTTCCACGTAGCGACGTGATCTTGGGCTGCCAGCGGAGTAGTTGAGTTTGGCTCGGAGACGGGGCCACGATGGCATACGAATCGGTCAGAGCGGGGAGGAGAGTCTCTCTTCCTTTTTCCTGCTGCCTTGGCGGCCTTGGTGAAGACAGTGTTGGCGGCCTTGGCGGTGACAGTCTCAACAGCCTCCCTAGTCTCACGAGCAGAGGGAGTAGGCACTTTATCCTTCTTAATTGGGCTAGGAGCTTTGCCCGGAACAGGAGCCTTCTTAGCCGGAGGACCAAAGGGAACCTTGGACAGATGAGAGATTGTATATGGAGTGAATCACATGAATTCAATAAAGATTTGATGTTTTTAGTTATGTTTGTCATGCTATGACACTTAAAACGACTTACCTTTCTATTTGATTTCGTTTACTCAAACTGATAGATCCATTGTTTGTTACTCTTTCCGTTTCGGACAAAAAGTCCATTATTTCAATTTAGGATGTTTCACTTAAAAAGTTTACTTTTAAAAATGAAAGTATAAAAGTGTCATCTTATTACTAATAGACTATTAAAAGTATCATTTTAAATTACTCTGCTAATTATTTGCAAAGTGTTCTACTGTGCACAACATTAATTTCAAACTTGTTAAGGCAAATGTTAAAGCCTATGGTGTAGAAAATAAGAAACTTACGAGGGAAGCCAAAGTCAAACAATAGTTCTCGCTCCATGATGAAGATCTCGTTAGTATTTTAATTTGGGCGTTTTACGATCTCGTTTTTTATTTTGTTTGAGGTATAGCTCCTTTGGCCTCTTATACATAGAGTCGTAGAAGGTGCATTTTTCCCGGGTCAAAACTCTCTCTCTCACTCATAGAGAAGATATAACTTAACCCAATTGCAGGGAGTAAAACGAGGGTGGAAGGCCATCACAATGATGCAACCTTCACCGTCTATAACCCATCTCATATTGACGTTGATAAAAAGCTTTCAGACTTTTTTACGACTGTGATCTACACCCCCGACTAAAAAATGGTGAGAGGGGGCACATCAAATGATACCCTCCCAGTAATGGACATTAGAAAGTTTACATTGTGTGGTGTTCATCTAAGTGTGTCATATATAGAGATCAAACGTATAGTAGTACTCCAATACATATTCATACAAACATATATATATATATATATATAGAGAGAGAGAGAGAGTGAAGGGCATGATAAATATATAAATAGTTTCAAAATTAACAAATAATGCATATAATTAGAATTCTCAACCGATACTGCTAAACTAAACATTCAAATCTGAGCTGCTAAATACTAAAAATTACTGTAATTAATACCCAGGAAGAAAGGCCCAGCAACCCTCAACTAGAGTATGATGAATTTGGTTGTTGGAAGTAATTTTGTTCTCAGCTCCTCTGCACTTTGTCTAGCTATGCTTCTCTCTTCTCTCAAATGCTCGGGTGTTATGCTAATAATTTCTTGACAGCAATCGATCACCATCTTCTCAAGTGATGTAGCCATCCCAATCAAATGCAAAGCAAGCTCAGTATCGCGTTCATACCCAAGAAATCCACAAAGTGTCACCTCTCTAATAAGGCATTGATGACTATAGATAGCAGCCCGATCATGCATTACGAAAGTCTTCATACGTTTTCTCCAGCCCTTATACATAGGATCCCAAAACCCATTACTAAATGTTCCTAAGTCGATTTTGAGACTAGACAATAAAGGAGATGCCTTTAACAAATACGTGTATGGAAAAAAACTCTGCTCGGAATTCTGTTTAATCCTCAATTCCAAATGCTTGAGATTGCTCAACTCCAGATCAGGATCAGGCAGACTAAAAGGATGTATATCATTACATTCTTGCTCCAGGGTAAGACTCTCTATTTGAGAGAGCAAAGGCTTAATCAAGTTTAAGTTGTCAATCAAGAGTGTCGAGAGAAGGGGCACATCCTTGAAAAGGACAGTTGTAAATAACCCTCTACAAACAAACGATTCAAGATTTGGAGCAGTAATCTCCAAATATTTCATGGGACGGCAATTAGATAATTCCAAGTGTTTCAACTTGAGCAATGAGCCACCACCAACTCTTAGTATTGGCTGAAAATTGGACCTATACCAAAACTTGGAATATGACAGGCATAAATGTTCTAGTAACGGACAACTGGATAGATAGTAATCAAGAGTCTCCCACCGAAAAGATACACGAATTAAGGTGAGATGGGTTAATCGGGAAAAATTGAATTTCTCTAAGAATAGGTGTGGGATCTCCAAATGAAGTCTTCGTACAGATTTTCTAGAGGCAAAGCTAATCCAATCGTCCAATTTTGCCTGGCTTGCCTGGTGGTCATCATAAAAAATGATAGATTTTATATGAAAACTACAAATGCGTAACTCGTATAAAAATGGACCACGGTGCGATTCCAAGGCTTGACTCACTCGCACCCTCCACTTTTTATCTTCATCAGTAAAATCCATCCCAACCCCATTAATGACCTTACACACTTCAAAGAAATTGAAGCTCCAACTGGTTGTGGTGTATTTCCACAAATGTCTCCATCGTCGTGAGAGGACGCTGGTAGCTATTGCTTCCTTTATCGTTAAAAAGGATACTATTAAAACAACAATGTCATCCGGCAATTCACTTATACGACATCTAGTCGGCAATTCACTTATACGACATCTACTCCAGTCAATGATCATACGTAATATGAACATCATTGTAGAAATATAAAATAAAGATTATCGATCGATTTCTGTCTCCTCAATCAATCATCACCTCACCTGGGATCGAATATATGAAACATAAATATCATCAGTACACATAAATATATCATCTTACAAAAACCGTTTAATCAAGTTTTTTAAACATCGGTCTCACTTACCTGAAGGGCAAGCTAGCGTTCCTCGATAGTATATGTTAGGCTTTATAAGAGAACACGAAAAGAAGGAAGACAGAATAATACAGAAGAAGAAGAAGAAACAGACACAGAAAAAAGAACCCAGCCGATATTCTTCATTCACTGTTTTCAGCCTATATGTACACGGCAATTACAATGATTGATTCTAGACAATCAATTTACAACCCACACAAAATACTTTCCTAATACATACAAGGTAACTTTGACTATAATACATACATTGAATTGGGACAAGACAAAAATTAGGAAACCAAATAATATCACACGTTTACACCTAATTTTTAGGGTGATAACCGGCGGTTCCTTGCGGACAAAGGATAATATTTAACCCTAAAAATTTATTATGCTTTTATTTATTTATTTAATCGGTAAAAATATTTTTTGGCCGGGATAAAATAACGATTTTGCCATTAATGAAAAGAGTAATTATATTAAAAGTAAAAACCTTAATCTCACACTATATATGTCCTTCTCTCTTCTCCCGGTGTAAGATCTCATCTTCGGCTCCACCATAATAGCCGCAATCTCCAACCCCATCTCCTACCCAAACCCTTCCCAGTTCCCACTCTGGCCACCCCTATCACATCTCTGACGCTGTTCTCCTTCGATTTTTGTCAAACTCCATTTTTAATCTTCCTCATTCTTTTCCCTGCAAAAGTCGCGCCTAAAGTAGATATTAGAAGTTATATAATATACTTACTTAAAAACTCTTGTAAAAACATACGATTAATAGAAAACACATAACTCTTATCAACAAATTCATCAAAAAGAGAGACTAACTTGAATGAAGAGAAATGCTTAAAGATTTTATTGAAATATTCTTCAATCTTGCACGAGAAAATTGGGCATACGACTGGCATGCATATGACTTAAAATAAAGTATCAAAATTGAGAAGATGTTGAGGAAGTTATGGCTCTGGATGATTTCGACCTCTGAGCAGTTGCCATGGCAATCAGGTTGGTGTGAGTGCCTCGTTTTTAACCGGTTCCGCGCCACTGAAAGGCGGGGTGGTTTCGAAACTTTAAAGTGCGTGGAATACGCCCGACCTCAATTGTGGACTCAAAAATGTGTTACAGAGTCGTCACCTCTATTTTATGATTAAATAGAGAAAAATAAAAATTATCAGAATATATGGGTTCGGGGGATAAGTTACGAGTTAGGAAAGGATTTAAAAAATCGAGAACCAAATTCACAAGGCCTTATGAACGGGTAAAATCCTATGCTAGCCCCTATTGTTCGACCAAATCCTAACTCTACTCCTATCGTTTAGTAACTCATTTTAACATTTCGTGAATCCACAACATATTTTACATGTAAGAGTCTCTTATTCATTAAAATTACATGACATGTAATACCAAAAAGTCCTAGAACCAAAACCCTTATTAAATGTTCATATATTAATTTCAATATTTACCTTATTTTAAAATTTTTCAAAAGATTCTAATTAAAACGAATTTGAAAAATTCTCTTATTATAAGTAACTTTTGCAAAAAATAATAAATAAATCGTGCATCATACATGTATAACCTAGGAAATTAATATCTTTGAGACAAGCAAAAACTTAACTATTAATTTAAGGTGATATTAATTTATAGGCCTTAAAAATGTAATTTGTTTGGGATTGAAATTTTCAATCCATATTAATAAAAGTATCCTACTACAACTAGAACCAATTTATTTAATCTTCTACAATTATATTTTGGATTTAAGACATATTAAAAGTACAAAAATGTTAGGTTTACCACTAATTCAACAACTGTTGCACAACTAACACTGGTTGATAACCAAATTTTAGGTGTAAAAGTCACCCTTGTAGTCCCTCCACAATTACAATATACCACCTAAACTAGTTTAGGTTACCGTATTTTGCCTTTTTGAGTTTTTTTAATACTTAGAAGAGGGCTCAAGTTAGTGCAACTAGAACAAAAAAGGCAGATGCGTTGTGTGTGTGTGTGTGTGTTTTGTAATACAACTAAATATAAAATACTTCAGCACCTTATTAAACGGAATTATTTAACAAAACAATGTAAATTAGGGGTGTAAATCCGAACCACCGAATCAATGAATCGAATCGAATCAAGCAGTTTGGTTCAGTTTTGAAGTTAGAGTGGTTCAGTTTGGTTTGAAAAATAAAAACCAAGTGGTTCAATTCGGTTTGTGATTTTTTATGTCAAACCGAATCTAATCGAACCGTCATTCTAAATATTTTTTAATATTATATAATCTCTAATTACTGATTTACTTTTTTATATTTTTAATTCTTTCTTTGTGTTTGACAGCTATTTACCACATAGTCATGTACTTCTGCCAATTTTCCAATGTCCTCCATACCTTCATATTGATATTTGATACAACTCATGAGCTCAAATTGATCAATAACCTATTTGTTTTGTTTATTGATGTAGCTCTTTGTTCATTGAAGTTGATTAATTTTCTTAAAACTTTCTAGTATATTTGATAATTTATTAGGGTGCTGCTATTGGTTTCTGCCAATTTCCAAGTTGATTAGTTATTTTTTTTTTGAAACCATAAAATCAAATCAAATCGAATCGAGTGGTTAATTTGGTTTGGTTTGGTTCGGTTCCAAACTTCGCACGGTTCGGTTCGATTTGAGAACTTTTGGAATCGATATGGGTGGTTCGGTTTGCGGTTTTAGCGCAAATCGAATCGAATCACTTACTCCCCTAGTGTAAATCAATAACTTACTGGTTGTTTTCAGATATTTTCTTGTAATATTTTTGTGGATTTAAATTGCGTTTTTGACCTAAAATTAAATCTATTTTAGATGTTGCATTAACTTTTTTGAAGAGAAATTTGAGGGGGAGAAAAAAATATATGAATATTTTGCCTTAACACAATACATTGAGACATTATACAATCACAATGAGGCATCAATCAATCATACCCCCTCAGTTTCACCCAAAAAGTACATGCTTGAAAATGTTAATTATTAATGATATATAACTAGCATTAAAGTTTATCATAATTACAATAATGGTTAAACATAATCAATATATTAATATCAAATGTGAATGGTAACGTTAAAATGTTATGAAAATTATTAACATAGTTTTCAAAAATGGATTATTAGTGAAACATCATAAAATAGTAGACTGAACTATTTACGGGAGATTAGTGATCATTATGCAGACATAATTATAAGAAGTTGTGGAGAGGGAGAGGGGGAGGGGGAGGGGGAGGGGGTGGGCACTATAAAGTGTACGGAGATATAAGCATAGGTCTTAGGCTTGAATTTTCCCAAGAGATTTTCCCAATCTCGCGATGTTCAAATCTTACACCCAAAAACACTAAATATCACACTACTTAAGATGTTCAGTTACCAAACTGTCTTTCTATAAATTTAAATTTTAAAAACCATTTTTTAAAAAAAAATTACCAAACTACCCTCTTTCGAATTGAAAAGAAAAAAAAATCCATTTTTCCTTTTGGGGAAAATCTATTTTTTAATTTTTCAGTTAAAAAAAAAGTTGTGAAAAAAGAAAAAAAATTAGTCAAGAAATATCACATTTTTCCAAAAAGAATCGCAAAAGATATCACAATTTTTGAAAAAGAATCGACATCCTCTCTTTCCGCAAAAAAAAAACACACACACACACAATCGCTCAGCAAAAAAATTTGACAACAAAGTCGCCAGCTATTTTAGCTTTTTAGCAATACATTCGCTAGGTATTTTGGCCTTTTAACAAAACAGTCGCCAGATTTTTTGGCTTTTTAACAAAACAGTCGTCAGGTATTTTGGCTTTTTAACAAAACAGTCGCCAGATTTTTTTTGTTTTCTAACAAAAAAGCTGCCATATTTTTTTGGCTTTTTAACCAAAAAAAAAAGTCGCTTAAGCCTCTTTTTCCAATTTTTTGACGCAAAATAGTTTTTTTATTTCAACTTTGAAATTTGTTTTTTAATATAGAAAAAAAAATAAATATATATATATATATATATATATATATATTGAGTACAACGTAGGTAAGAACTTACCATAAAAGAAGAATCAACATGAAACATTGTTATTCGAATCAGAATTTATTTAAAATTTGTTAGAAAGTAGAATAAAATTTTATGGTTAATTATAACTGAGGGTTTGAGGTATATCAGTATTCAAAGCTAAAAGCTGATATAACTTTCTTTTATAAGAGGATAAATTAGTATTTAGAGTTTAGGATCAGTTGTAATTGTTTTTTATAAGAAGATTAATTAGTAATTAGATCTTTAAGTGGATGTTGCATTTAGTATTTTTGTGTTACATTTAGGGCCACTCTTTATAAAAGGATTAATTAGTAATTAGACTCTTGAGTGAATGTGGTATTTGTGTTTTTTGTGTTGCATTTAGGGCCACTCGGATTAGATAATTAAATTGATGTAACGCGATGCATTAGAGTGAGTGATCCGAAGTGCACCTTAGGTTTATTAATGGAATAATTGTGGGTCGGTCCACTTTTCAAAATTTTAATTCGCTCCAGTACCGTGCTTTTTTTTTTCAATCGAAAAATAACACTTTTGGGGGCGAAATGACTGCGATACCCTTAATGAGTCTGAGGTGCGCTACGAAAATACACCGCGATTCAAAAAATCTTAAAAATGCAACGCGATTCAAAATTTATATATCGCGATTCAAAAAATGACTAGAAAAGAAGGAAGAAAAGTAAAGCAGACCAAGCTTTTTTTCCTCAGGAGATTCAAAAGCCAGCTTTTACTCAAAATAGATTAAAGCAAACATTGACATTGATTGAGTGCTAAAAAGTGACCAAGATTCAAAAATTTATCACGCCTATTTAGGGACAACTCATAATTTGGACAGGCTTCCATGAAAATACTCACCTTTCTCTTGAAAGTTTTTTATCCAATCTAGTCTCAACTCCTCAATTGTTTTCCTTCGCAAATTTGAGATCGATGTATCCGGATTCTTTTTTTTTTCCTCCTAAGGGGGGAATGGGAAGGGATCGAACCTGAGACCTCACACATTGCGAATCCCCATGTCTACCACTGGATCATCACCTTAGGAGCATATCCAGATTCTTTAATTTGTGTATTGCGATTTAAAAATTTATATTTATGTATCGTGATTCAAAAAATGTATGTATCGCAATTAAAAAATGTATGTATTGCGATTCAAAAAACATATTTAACACGATTCAAAAAAATCAGAAATCCACACTTTAACACCTACCGTGAGTCGTCGCAGTCGTCGTCCTCATCCTTCAAACTTTCTTCACGTTCATGGCAAGTGAATGCAAGTATCCTTAGTCACTACTTCATTGATGAATTTTTTATTCTCAAATCCTCATCTGGGTGAATTTTACTATGTGCCTTTTCAAGGTATTAGTCACACCTCACTTTACTCTGTTTGTCTTTTTTTATACATGAAAGTCATTGATCTTAACTCGTCCAAAATGGGCTTTGTAATAGAGATGATATCGGATCCATGGAAATTAAGAAAAATGGAGAAGAAGAAGGAATTTACAGAGTTTTTTTTCCTTTGGCTATTATAGCAATATTTATTAGAAAAATAAAAAAAATGGTCTTTTGCGGTTTAAAAAAACAACGCTGGACTGGAGGGGTTACTAATTGTATAGATGTGGACTCCTATAAGACGGTCTTACAAATCTTTATCCGTAAGACGTATCTATCTAAATTAAATGGGGTAAAATCCAAAAATCTCAATGCAACCCCTTAATTTTTGAAAATTACAGCGCCACCCCTCATGTTTATAAATGTTGAGTGTCACTTTTTACTATTAACAGTGTCACTTTGTAGTATAAAATGTGTCACTTTGCATTTTTAATGAAAATTATAATTTTTTCCCTAAAAAAGTGTTACTTTTTTGGCTTAAATGTGTCCTTTAAATGTCTTCCCTCTTGCATTGTTGACAAATATTACCATTGGACCTTTAGCTTCAACTATATCTGAGAGTAGAATTATGTTCCCTGTCATGTGCCTAGAACAGCCACTGTCGAGGTACCAGCTGTCCTTTTCTTCTGAATATATAGTGTGAGTGCCCCGTTTTTCGACCTTTCCCCCGCTTGGTGGAAAGCGGGTGATTTCCAAACCTTTAAAGCACGTGGAATACGCTCAGCCTCAATTATGGGCTCAAAATGTGATCAACAGAGTCGTCATCTTTATTTTAAGGAAAACAAAGAAAAACAAAAGATAACCATATTTGTAAAAGGGTTCGGAGGCTAAGTTACGAGGTAGAAAGGGGTTAGGCACCCAACTCGCCCTTTCGGTCTCAAAACATTTTTTTGGCAAAAGAAGTTTTTTTACATTAATTTAATAGTTGAAATAAAACATTTAAAATATAGATATGTACATACATAAGGAAATTATTACAAACTTACAACAGCCTCCTTCCTGGAGTTACAAATACATTTATAAAAATTTGGTCATAATAATGGCTCTTTTTAGTGCTATTTCTTATAGAATTTCGGGCAGTACAACTGCTTATTTTTCTTACATTGGACTAGTCTAAATAACATTTTTTCTAAATAAAAACTTTAATAAACCTACCTCTTGAAGCATGGGGTTTTATCCTGTACCAAGCTACTTTCTAGTAGGTCCTAGGGTGCGCTCGCTCTGTCCTTCAGGGAGAGGGAGTCTTTTTGTTGTTGCTTTGTTGTTGCGGGAATTCAGGCAGAGTGACTGCTTCCGAATAGTTGCTTTTCACCTCAGGATCTGGGTGGCACAACTACTTGCTTCTGCTGATGTTGTTTGCTTACTGGCGTCGGAAATCGGGCAGAGCAACTGCTTGATTTTTGCTGGTTTGACGTCTGAATTCGGGCACGACAACTGCTCTTTTTGGGATTTTTGGACCTGTAGAATAGGGCGGAATCCTAGCAGGGCAACTAGGTTTCACTTTGGCCTGAGAGTTTTAGTGTTTGAGGGAGATTTAAAAGAGTTTCGGGGCTAGAGGAAAAAAATCATTCGGTGTTCTCTCAAGTGCGCGGTGAACTCACTGCGTACTGTGTATTTTTTTCTGTGCATTCTGTGATTCTTCTTTACTATAAAAGTGTGAGTTGTCTCTTAAAATTAACCTTTTTTCTGTGCTCTCCGTGGTCGTAGCTCCTGCCTTCAATTTCAGAAACGGTTCCTTCGCTAGACATCCTACAGGAAAAGGAATCGATAATAGCAGGTTAAATATTGATCGGGTGAAGTGCGGCGAAGAAAGAAGTTGACTATGGCATGCGGGTTGTGAGATTAGTAATCGGGGTACTGACCATGGTTTTCTCGATTCCTTTGGTCTGGGTTGATAGTTCGTGAAAGGCAGAGGTAATGGGACTTTGGATGAGCAATTCGCAGACAAAGAAAAGGAGGTTTACACAGCGTAAACCCTAATCCAAAAATAAAGAAGATATAATGCAAATGGGATGGTAAAGAAGGGGCGGCGAAATACCTGGAAAACTTGATGAAGATCTTGATTCTGTTCTTGAAGTACGGCATGGATGCAATTCGGGAAGCGGTTCTTGGCCAGGCCGAATCTGTAGAAAGTTTAAATGCGCTTGAATATTTGCTTGAAGGATGTTCTGAATTGCGGTGAGGCGTAAAGTTGTGAAAGAGTTGAGTCCTGCCTTTTATACACAATTAAGCCGCCGTTTGAAAAATCGAATCATTAGGCACGAGCCTGAACGAGCCGCATTTAATGGGCGTAGGAAGTTGGACTTGCTTTTCGTGGCGGTGACAGTGGCAGGCGGCAACAGTACTCTTAAGAAACGCTTGTTCAAGACGCTTCATGAATTGCCGTTTATTTCACTTTTCGGTTTTAGAATTTCGAAGGGAGGTGCTTTGAAATTTGTTTGGGTTCCTCCTCGTCATGAGCATGAATACTCGGTAAAACATGAGTTGGGGGGCCTGAGAGGCCCCATTAGGCCCAGCCGGGAAGCCACGTGTCATGCGTGTGTATCTTCCGAGCAAGCGAGCAAAAGATGTTACACGAGAAGGGTAAAATCTACGTTTTGAATTAGGAGCTATATACTTGCTAGATGAAATTTGCTTCTGCGAGCAACATCGATGGCGACATCAACTGCTCGATTGCACGCGATGAGTTACAAATAGTTGAGGACACTCATGTCCGGAAAAGATCAAGATAACGAGTTGAGGGTGGTTACAGGGGCAATAATCGACCATAAGCCATGACGGTTCTGAAGGGAGTAATGCTTTCGTCATGGGCGGTTAATGTCAATGGGCGATTAATACTTGTCGTAGGCGATTATTCATGATTATGTGATTATGCCTCCGGCACATATAAAAGCTTGGAAAAATTTGGAGAGAGGTATCACGCCGATCTAATTCTCTGGCTTCTGTCAAATTGTTTACTTAATTACTTCTCACGTATGTGATTACGCGTGGGAGGGCCACTTGCGAGGAAAGCCTGCCAGTTCACGTTGTTCTTCTTTATTTAGAGTTGGGCTTAGAGGATCTACAAACACGTTGAAAGCCGGTGTTTGGACGTTGATTTAGTGGTCGAGATTATCTTGGGCGCATCAGTTGGTTCCGTTGCGGGGAAAGGCAGGTTTTACGGCATCAAAGTTGAACTAGATATTCTTTATTTTGAAAGTTTATTCATGGCGGAGAAACGGAGGTTAATGGTGGTGGCGGTGATCGCAGAGGGAGGCACATCAATCACTTGACCTCAATAAAGGCTGGCGAGGTAATGCCCTCCACCCCATGATGCCGCCGTGCAATTTGAATCAAAGCGTGAGATTTGAATCAATGGCCGAGAAGTCTTTGACGATTCAGACTGAAGCCACCATTGCCCGTGAGTTGAATCCACGGCTTTGTCGGCAGAGTTTGGCGGCCAAGGAATTTCACTTGTATTTGAAATCAGATGAATCCTTTTAATCGTTCATTCACTGACTTGATGCGTATGGTGGTTACAGCGTCATGAGGCAACCCGAGAGGAAATAAGGCCGATCGTAGGGTTGTCCCAGTGTCCATTCAAGGTTGGGACCTAGAGTTGGTGAGGATTCGGCTTCGGTCACGTCGTCGTCGACGTTCACCTTCCGCCGAAGGTCGCATGCTGCGTAGACTTCGTTCAGTCACCGCGGCGATCTCGTGCATAGTCGCCGTTCGCGATCACCCGGGGGTTCTTATGTTTGGAGGCGTAGGACTCCTACTCCTAAGCGGTCTCATCGGTCGGTGCACTGTTGCGGCTTCATTTAGGGAGCTCCTCGGGGGCCGGGTGGTGCCGGGCCGTGGGGGCTCACCTTAGATTACGGCTATGGGACCCCAGCGGGCCCCTGACACTGTGAGTACGGCCTCGGCAGGTGGTTTGCACCATTAACATGCAAGATTTTGAAGAGTTGAGCGATGGAGGCACAGGAGCAGGCAAGGCTACCGATGGGAATTTTTGAGTACATCTGTAGCCCGTTGGCACCTTGGATAGAATGCTCCACCATTTCGGGATTGATTTTCCAAACATTAAAGAGTATGGCAGGCAAGACCAAGGCTAGGGATTGGTTGATGTCTTTT
>CM028382.1:6840943-7003761 GCA_013146195.2 Codonopsis lanceolata
CTTTTTTTTTCCAAGCAGCAACTTCCCCACTATTCACGATTGGTGGCCACTAATCCTTCCTTCATCAAATACGGTCATTTTTTAACTTCGATATTTTAATTAATTAATCAATTTTATGTAAAAAAATCATAAATTTTATAATTTAAAATATTTGTTTTTTTTTTTTAACTGTTATCATAATTAACTTAAGCGAATTATAAATAAATATTAATTTATTTCAATATTATTTGTTTTATTTATTGATAAATTCATAAATTTGTGTCGCGCTAAAATCTCAATGAAGGACGAAAATGTATTGGAAAATGGGGATGTACTACTGTTATGATGATTATGTTGTTCTTTTCATATGTTCCTTCAGTCTCCTCCTCGGTGGGCCACCATCTGTGATTCTGTAGCATAGGCGTGGATCTCAATAAACCACAACAAAACATACACTTCCAATCACATTGATGCCCACAATTGTGGGCCACCACAAAATCAGAAAGTTAGAACAATAAAAAAGGGCGAGACTGATACTTGACGCTCGAGCGGATGGAAGTTGTTGACCTAACACAAAGTTAAACTTATACTCTCTCGTTACCAAAATATGCGATGGTTTGTAAGAGTTTTTTGTTTTAAAATAGATAATACTTCCTTCGCCTTTAAATAATTGTCATAACGCGATCCAGGCATTGAATAATTTTAAAAAAGTAATCGACGATTATTTATATCGATTTAATGTGTAGTTTTCCATTAATGTTCATGTATATGTGACACATAATTAAAGTAGAGTGAAAAAGTAAGGATAAAGTAGTAAAAGTGATGTTCTAAAAAGGTAAGTTTCAAAGTGGACAATTATTTTGGGACGGACGAAAAAGGAAAGGAGGACGATAATTTAGGGACGGAGGGAGTATTTTATAATTTTTTTAAAAATGTTTCATTTTTTTAAATTATACTTATATTTATTAATTTTGTAATTCGTATTTGACTCTTTGGGTAAAAATATCAAGATGCTTCATTAATGTTTGGATATGGATAGTTTAGTCTTTATAATATGTTTCTTGATGCGTATGTATTTAAAAAGCTCAAAACTGGCGTCCATATATTTTGGGATGGAGGGAGTAGCATACGCTATCCATGGATGTTTTTGGAATATAAATTAATGGTGCATTTTGTAGTTATTCGTTACATGTCTCTTGCTCATTAATGGTATCATAGACTTTTCGCATCCAAACGTGATTTTTCCAGGTAGAAAAAAGTAAGGTTCTAAAAATCGTTAAACGGCTACATTAGGCGGACACTAGCGTCTGGAGGGGACTATCGTCGAACCTGGGCGAGTCAGCGATTAGAATTAAGGCATAATTACCTTTTTTTTTTTGATAATTTACATCAAAGATCAAACACATTAACTACAATTTTTTTATTTTTTTTATATTTGTCATTTTATCAAACACATATCTATATTTGTAAAATAAACAAAAATATACAAACTCACCACTAATCTCAATTCGCAACAACCCTAAAGCAATATATCAGACAAGTTTAGAACTAAAAACAATATATATATATATATATATATATATATATATATATATATATTACTCCACCTACCTACTGTCCCTACAACTCATAATTTAACATTTCTTCTTCTTTCTTATCTCTATCTGGCAGACCGACAACCTTTTTTTCTTCTATCTCTCTCCGTCAGACCGACTTTCCTTATTTTTTTCATCCTCCAATCTTTTCCCTCCTAGATCTAACCATTTAATCTATCCCCTCTCTTAGCCCACTGAATATCCACAAAATCAAACATTTTTTCTTTCTACCTCCCTCTTTTCCTCACTATTAACACTTCTCCTTCCTTCTCCGGTCACTGCACGCCACAAAATCAAAGTTACAAAAATAAATTAAGGTCGGCGGGGTTTGGCGTAAGCATCAACTAAAAACTCGCAGCGGTGGAGAGACGCCTAGCGCATAGGTGGAGCTTGGCGCGGAGTTTTAGAACACTGAAAAAAATTGAGGGTACTTTAGCGGTTATAAACTTTTAAAAATGGACTGGCCTGAATTTCACCCAAAATTTTGATTAATGAAATACAAAAATATAATGAATATGTGATGGGTTGAAAGATTTTTCAGTTGAGGCGAAGGCTGAGAGAAATGAGGAAGAAGAAAGCTTACGTGGAGGAGATTGAAAAAGAATGTGGAGGACGTAAACTGAGTTTTTATACTATTGTATTGTGGTGCAAAAATAAATTTGATAATATTTGTGCACCGCGATAGGTGAATCAGAGGTAGGGAAGATCATGGATATAGGTTGAGTTTTAATGGTGATAAGCTTGTAATTTTCTTTTTATTTTCATTATTTTTCGGAATTTTATTGATGATTTTGAGCTTCGGTTAATGATTCATTACATTTGAGAGCCTATTTTTATGTATTTTGTGCTTTCATGTAGGTATCTCAAAGATATTTGATATTTTCAAGGCTCAATACACGCAAATCGAGACAATTCTGGAGTTTAAGGTTGAGCTTGGATACATTCGGTCATAATCCGTCAAAGTTCGTTAGTTATTTAAAGGCAAAGGATGGTTAACGGAAGCTAACGGAGGACCTAAATGATAGGTCTCGAGGGGGAAGGACCCTCGACACTCATTCCAGAAGAAGAGGGGAGGTCGGCGCTATTAAAGAATCTCCTCATTAATGTGTTGTCAACCAACCAGCGCGCCACGTCACCCGCCTCCATAGTGTATAACCCGTGTGTCCTCTGCCTGGATCCAGTCCAACCCGGCCTAGTTCTGTTCCATATGACCCACGTCTTTAGCCTCGTTTCATCTCTCATCCCTCTCCCGTTTCAACCCTGGGTTGACCCGCGCTGCTTGCTTGGGCTACCCCTGCTCCAGCCGCGACCCAACTCCCTTTTCCTTCCCCAAATAGCCTCTAGAACTTAATTGTTCTTACTAAATTACCCCCTTTCTTAGTCTCACTGCCCTAGAAAATTTTTGAAGGGATTTTTGGGGGAGAACACAATTCGGCCAAGGAAGAAAAGAAGGGAGGAACAACAGCAAACACAAAACAGCCGCCCCTATTTCTTTTCTTCCTCCATTCCACTTCGATTGTTGTTCAAGCCAAAGTTAGGATTTCATCACTTCCTTCAATTGAAAAGTATTGTACACTTTAATCTCTACTTTTATTTAATGACAATATTTTTTATTGAAGATTTGATATATCTCTCTAACATTATGAGCTAATTTAACTATCTAGGGCTTTGATATAAATTGGTTTGATGTTGTGATTTTATTTTGGTATTGTTTTAATTTCTATCACTAATTTGTGGGTATTATGTTGTGCTCTTAATGCTTGTATTGATTTGATCACCCATTACATATAAATTTAGTGCATGAAAGTGACTTGATAATTTTGAAAAATACAATATAATTGTCTTTGAATTGGGTTAGTCAATGTTATTAATCCTCTTTAAGATAGTCAATTGAGATTTTGTGTTTGCAAGCGATTAATTTGATAATTTCATACATAGCGAAAGCCCGTGATTTTATACTTTTAATTAGCACCGTTATACGAAGCGACAACCCTTAACGGTGATTTTTGAATCCCTAACTTCCAAAAAATAAAATAGTTTTAATAGCAATCCCTTATTAAATCACAACGGAGGAGCCAATTGAAAGTCAAAACCTTAGATCCTCTCTCATTGAAATTAATCTCATTTTAATATTTCTTTATTTAATTTCTTATTTTAGCTTAATTAATTAGTTAATTCACTTAAAATCGATCGTCTAATCAAAATTGCAACGTGCTTAGTATTCATTAAAAACAACCAAATTACTTCCTCGTGCGTTCGACACTCTACTTTATCGCTTTATTACTTGATCGTCTAATATATCATGTATTTATATCCGGAGGGGCTATCGCTCGACGCTCAGGCCCCCCAAATTTTAGGGGCCTGAAAATATTTTTTTTCTTATATATAAAACTTGAAATATTTGTATGGTGGCGGATAACCACACCCAAAAACTCATTTTCTACACACCATTTTCCGTATTGAGGTATTATACATTTTATTGTACATTACAAAAAATGGGGTGTAGAGAGTGAATTTTGGAGGTGTTGTTAGCCTCACCCTATTTGTATATAGTTATATACTGATATGATTTGCTTGACCTTCTTTTTATTTTATTTTTTGGAGAAGAAGTGAGCCTCTTTAAAAAAAACAAAAAAAAAAAACTTTCATAATTATAATAGTAATCTAATACGCGCCCCTATTTTTATCATTATGAAGTAGAATGACTCAAATATTAAACGGTACTTATTAAGGTCTATAATAAATAAAAGAGAGAAGGCTTTAGAAAAAAGACAAAATATATGAAGAGTTTTATAACGTTATAATTTCTAAGAGTGTATTGTTGTAAACTTAGTAAACGAAAAAATTTGGGAAAATTTTGGGACAGTTCCTTTCCAAAAGTTTTCAACGATCAATCAACCATTTAAACAAAAGGGACAACGATACATTAATAAATGGGACAATCGCGATCAAATTGAATCAAGTTATTCACAAATCTAAAGCATAATCAATTTTGCATCGCGATACACAAACTCAAATCTAATCAAGGTAGTAATTTTAACGGAAATGCTAGACTTACAACTAGTGTTACCACTCGTGTTACAACTTACCTTGTGAAAGACAAAGTTGAAAAGTCAACTATGTCTTTATCAAAACAAGTTGTAACACTAGTGGTAACGCTAGTTGTAAGTGTAACATTATTCTAATTTTAAACGAGTAATTATATTTGTAGTCAAAGTTTCTTTATTCTCATTGATATTATAATTAAGGTAGGACTCATTTATAAACTGATTGATTGCTTTTCATAAATGCAGTCAAAGTTTCCTTATTTGCTTGATATTGTAACTAAGGTAGGAATCAAATAGATTAAATATATAAATTGATTGATTGATTTTCGTAAATATGAACAAATTGATGTATCGCGAGGCACAAATTGATTTTTAGCACGTGTCCGGTTCATTAATGGCAAAGTCGTTTTTTTGCCCAAAAAAGTATTTTTTTTTTCGATTACAAAAAAAATGGCAGAGCAATTAAAAACTTTTAAAAAAGAACCGACACGCAATTTTTCTAAAAATTTAATACGGTAAGCATTGCGTCGTAAAATTGATAAGTGTACAACTATTTGTATTAAGTAATTGGCTTAAATCGCAATTTGGTCACCCTACTTTTCCACTTTTTACAATATGGTGACTCTACATTTTTTTCCAATTTAATTACTACACTTGGTTTATAATTTAGATAAGGTCACTGACGCTATTTTCGTTAGTTATGTAAGACGAAAATCTAAAAAAAGTATAAATTACCCCTTACCTTAGGCAGATGATGTACACGTGACATTTTACGAAAGTCAACAAAACATAACCTCATCTACCTACACCCTTTTCAATCTCCTAGACTAAATCGGCCGAAGGTTTCCCTCTCTCATTAATGAACCTTTCGGGGCTCCCTTTCACCCATCAAAGCGTCTTCTCCTTTGAGATTCCAGCCCTGCTGCATGAACAAATCTGGAGAAGGCGTTCCAGGTGTTAAAAGTTTGAATCCAGTGGAATTCTTCTATTTTTTGATCTGAACTCAGAATTCATTATAGAATGGCAAAAGTCCCGATCGCGGCAACTTTTTCTTTTCCCCCTCTCTCGGATTGAGCTCCCCAGGCCAATATCTTTCAGATGAGCTCCATCTCTCACTCTCCTCATCTCTCTCTCTTTCTCTCTCTCTCTCTCTCTCTAACACACACACACACAAATTCATTCATGACCCAAAAATTGGAAAACCCCTTTGAATTCGTACGGGGACTCACTAACTCGATATCCATGTGGCTGTTAAATTTCAATTCAATGATAGCTAACCGCCGACGATTGCCCCGTTTCCAATTTGGCCGCCAAACAACAACCACTTGAAGTTTTAGAAGTCAAAAATGTCAACTCAGTTGAGGAAGACGAAGACTTACATAAGCTTCTTGTACCAAATGTCATCGATCTCCCTCCCGCTCTTCCCTACGCTGTTGAGTGCAATTTTCCTCACCTTCTTTGCTCTGGATTTTATGAAACCAGGGCACGATCAGTATGTTCATCGGCATGCCAATGGTTTGTGTATCATTGGATTGGCGTCAAGTCATGTAACGTTCAAGGATGAAAGAGGTGTCACAACTGTGGATTTCAATGTAGGGAAGTCTGATCGGAGTCGGATTAAAGTCACTTCGAAAAAGCAAGATTCGCGCAACATTTTGAGTCGAACATTGTCTTGTGTAAAGTTTGCACCAAAAACTCTTTTTATATTGTTAGGTGCCATGTAAAAGGGTCTCTATTGGAAGTCAATGAAAGGTTGACCAAGCTGCCTGGATTACTTAATTCATCGACAGATAGAGAAGGATACATTGCAATTATAATGCCAAGGCCAGCACATTGGGACATGCGGTCAAGCTTGGACTGGGTTTTGAGTTGCTTCTCTCCTTCTCAACATCTGCTTAAATTGATGTTGTGGCTATGTTTAAATTTATAAGGGGAGAAGTAAAATGCTGGAGAGAAAAAAAATATTAATTATAAATGGTATTTTCGGGTTTTTCTAAATGTTTAAAGATTTTCATCCAAAAAATTGGATTGAGTGATGAACGTGCTATACGTTGCAAAATAAAATGATTAAATTGGAAAAAAAATTGTAGAGTCACCATATTGCAAAAATTAAATGGGAAAGTAGGGTGACCAAATTGCGATTTAAGCTTAAGTAATTATACTCCCTCAGTTTTGGGCAAAGAGTCAACTATTTCATTTTTGGATGACACACTTAAAGAGTCTACTTTTAAAAATTAAGGCATAAAAATATTATTTTATTATTAATGGACTACTAAAATTGTCATTTTCTAAAAAAAGTTTAACTTTCAAAAGCGACACGGAACAGAGTGAGTAATACAGTTCCAACCAAGTTACCAAAGTATATATCTTGAAAATACACATGCAACGTTAGCCAGATTAATCAACATTTATCTGTTTCGATGCAACAATAAGATCGTATTTTTAACAAGTAGTTTTGTTGGTTGGCTAATTGGTCAAATTTGTTTCCTTTTATTTATGAAAAGATTATTCGGATACGGAAATATATTTTCAGGAGATCTAAGAAGGACCTTGTGTCAAAATTGAATAAGTACATAATAGGCAATATTGATAGGATTTCTAATTAACAGTTCTAAGTTAAACATGTTTGGAGATCCAAATAGTTGCAACTGTTGTTTGATGGATCATGAGTTTATTTTCTTTGGAGTTTGGAGCAGTAAGGTTGTCCACTTGTCCTGATGAGACATAGGTAAATATAGGTAAACTCTTCATGGATTCATGCAATAGATCGAAAACCTCGTACCATCTTTCATTTATTCCTGTTACATATATAGATCCAGTTTATTATCTTTATTTCAAGGTCTTATTCAAATACTCACTCTCTCTCTCACTCACATACAGTATGTATAGTAGGAGAATTATTCTTGCAGCTTCAGAAGTGATTTGTTTTTCTTAAGAGAAGCTGAGTTGATATTTGGCCTGTTGTGTAGGAGTAAATAGCCCAAAATGTTTCTCCGATTCATCCCCACCCTTGTTGTTCTCATCAAACATGGCAAACAAGTAAGTTTCTATCGATCTTCCCGGCCTCTTTGGCGTTCCGCTTGTTCCCCGGACATGATTAATCAAATTCCGGTAGTAAGTTCCAGCGTTTTGTATCGACGCGACCGGCCCACCTGCCGACGGCCACCCACTCTCAGACACAACAATGGGGACGTTTGGTCCGCCGGATTTCTCCAAGGCGGAGTAGTGAGCATCTAAAAGGGCATCAAAAATATTGCGGTATCCAAGGCCATTACCACTATCAGTGACAACAACTCCGGGAGCCGTAAATAACGCGTAGGGAAGATTGTTTTGTGGGTTTGAAAAGTAAGGGTAGACGTTGACGAGCAACGGCAAGTTGTTCCGTGCTAGGAAACGGGTGATCGGTTCCATAAATGATGACCTTGCATTGTCACGAAAGACACCTGACGATGGGGGAAAGGTGTTGGTTAGGAGACCAGTATATGATGCGGTTGATACCCTGATTTGGTTTTGTAGGCCTGCGGCTACTATGGCGTTGTAAATGTTTTGCATAGCGGGGAGAACGAACGAGACGTATTGAGCTGTGCCGCTGTTGGGGTCTACTTCATTTCCAACTGCAATGTACCTGAATCTGACTCCGGGGCTGTAGTTTCGAACATTGTTCTGAACCCATGTGGTGGCTGCTGAAGGACTGTTTGCAATGGATTGAAGACTTGGATTGGGGACATCGAGGATGATCTCAATGTTGGATCCTCTGAGAGCGTTGAGAACGTCTGGATTTGGATCGTAAACTCTCATTCTTCTTATGCCGTTAGCGTTGTAAAGATTTATAACGCTCTGTGCCGATGGTAAATTGTTGCCATTCCGCCCATAACACACACCTACAGATTGCGCACCTACATTGGATTGATAGATTTTAGTACCAGAAAAAGGTTAAGCCTATATAATGGCCTCGGAGTAACAGTGTCATCGAACAAGCCCAAATATCATGTAAAAATGGAAAATGTTATTCTTATACCTCCGTCCCGTTAGACTTGTACGTGATTTATAAAGTGGTTATACACTACTGCTGGGTATCAACAACATTATTCATAGACTTTTTGATCAGGTTGTGGTAGGCTTGGTGATGCAAAGAACTGTGTGCTTAATTAGAAGGCATGTGTGCACGCTACACATAGTGGGTCCCAATCGAAAGTTAGAACAAAGTGTTGTGTGTGCTTTGGGTCGGTTTGTGGTAAGCCTGGTGACGCAAAAAATTGCGTACTTAGTGGGCCTGTGTGCACGCTACACCTAGCGGGTCCCAATCGAAAGTTAGAACAAAGTGTTGTGTGTGCTTTGGGTCGACTTGTGGTAGGCCTGGTGACCCAAGGCACTGCGTGTTTAATGAGCCAGTGTGCACGTTACACGTAGTGGACCAGACTTTCGAGCTCGGGTCATTACAAATAGTATCAGAGTGGGTCACGGTAGGAAGTGTGGGAACAAAGTGTTACACCGCGAGAGGTGGGAGGCACATATTGATCTCTGTACGAATCACCTCTTGAATCCTGCATCACACATACATAACACGTAACGAACCGAGTTTTTGGGCTCAATTCGTTACAACTATGGCTACGTAAATATAAATGTGTGCGTACAGTGGGTTCTACTTGTGGAGCTTAACATTTCTGACCAATCAGTGTATTGTTGTAAAAAAAAAAGTTGTGTGTGTGTGTGAGTGAAAAAAAGAGAGAGAAAATAACCTGTTATTTTGAGCATAGGCATTAATAGACCTAGAAGGAGGAGCATGGATGCCATAAGCGATAGCTTGCTTGTGTAATAGAATGCAGCCATGGAGAATGAATGAAATGTTACAATAAACTTGTGACTATAAATAGAGAACTTGGATGGAAAAAATGGAAGATTAAAAATTTAAATACATTGAATAAGTCAGTTTTGAAAATTCTTAGTTTGTGAGTGAGAGACCCGTCAAAATTTATTTCCATTTATCACGTACCAAACAAGTCACAAGACTCTAAATTTTCTCACTTGAAAAGTCTTTGAGCCAATGAGTCCAAGCTTCTAGTGCCCAACATGGCCCCGCCTCACTTAGAGTCTGCCATTGAGTTTGCAAATAATCACGGGTAAAATTCCGTCCATCCTTTTTCAAACTTTATAACCTCAAAAATATATTGTTCTTATTTTTCAAAATATTATTTTGAAAATACAATTATTTCTTTCAACAGCTCCGACAATTTACTTTAAATTCGATAATCATCATTGTTACGCAACGAAACAGGGATCGACCTGGTCTGGATTTATGAAATACGAAACTATAATGAATCTGTGATGGGTTGAGATGTTTCAATAACTTACGACCGGTTCTTTATGATTTTATATCGGAATGCAAAAATATCGGATTAATGTATCGCGTTGCAAACATTTATGTATCGAGGTTGAAAAATATACTAGGCAATTAAACTGATGAATTGCGGTTCAGAACGTTTTTGAATCATGATGCATAAAGTTTTGAATCGCGCTGCATTTTCAAAAAAAATTGATTGCGGTTCAGAAAATTTTTGAATCGTGTTGCAAACATTCTTGAATCTCAGTTCAATTTTTTTTTTGAATCGTGGTTGCATACATCTTAAGTCGCGGTGCATTTTCAAAAAAATTGAATCATGGTTCAGAACACATTTGAATCGCGGTGCATTTTTGTAGCGCGCCTCAGGCTCATTAAGGTTATCACAGTCATTTTGCCCCAAAAAGTGTCATTTTTCGGTTTAAAAAAACACGGTATTAGAGCGAATTAATATTTTGAAAAGTTGACCGGCCCGCAATTTTTCCAATAATCATTGAACATATATAATGGTGTGGAGAAAATGAGAAATTCAAGTCACAGTATTTTGGTGTATTTTCAATCGTTTTATTAATTGATATTTTTTAAAAACTAAAAATATACTTCCATTCACGTCATGTATCACGATAAACGAAAACATGTATTGCAATGCATAAATGTGTGTATCGTCTGATATCAATCGATGCATCGCCTAATCAAACAATGCATCGTGTGCATCAAAAGTGTTTTTTCTGATTTTAATTTTTTTCGGCTTTAAAACAGTTGAAAATAGGCCTAAGTGTACCAGCCCGTAATTTTCTAAAAAAGATAAGGCACTGTCGACCGAAGAGTGTAAATTTGAAAAGCTGGAAGTCTGAACCACCGACTAGTTTGGTTTAATTTTGGTTTAAGACACTTCGGTATTAGTTCTAATAATTTAAAACTCGATCGATTTGGTTTGTGATTTTTGTACTTAAACCAAACAGAGCTGAACTGTTATATATAAATTATTATTATATATTTTATTTGTGTTCTTGCTTTTAAAATCTTATTTTTAATATTTGATGTTAATGAACAATTAATATCTCATTCACCTCTATTTTAATGTAGATTTATCAATATTAAAAGTATTTATTTAATAATATAACAATGATTAATTTGGTTCATAAAAAAATTATTTAAACTTTAAAACTGAACCGAACCAAACCAAATTAAATAACTCGGTTCAGTTTAAAAAACGAACCGATGAAAGATGGTTTGGTGCGCGATTTTAGCCTAAATTAAACAAAACTGAACCGTTTACTTGTCGTTTACACAAATCAAAGATGTGAGAAAAAGTAAGAAATAGGGAAATAATGTAGTGGCCCAACAGTCATTAGACTAAGAATGCCAAACAGGTCATTAGACTAAGAATAATGTAATGGCCCAACAACCTACAGTTAGTCTACAAATCTAATGCTTCATATTTCCACAACACTTTGCCTACGTGGATTCTTTGAAATTTTCTCAAATAACATGGGTTTTTATGGAATGCTTAATAAGTAATTAAAATTGTATAAATCAGGACTCAGGACTCAGGACTCAGGACTCAGGAGCAATACAAACTCTCGTGCTAAGCCAAGCCATATAGAAGCAAAACGATATCGTTTTGGACATAAATGATAAATGATATATAACAACCGAGTTTCTACACAATCTTCAAACTCGGTCCCTTCTTTCCACGTGACAGCCATTGGTTGGACCAAATTACTTTTCCTCCTTTTGTTGTTTTCGACCAATTTTCAACCATATTTTTTTATATTTGAATTAAAGTACACATTTTCACCTATATATAGCGACTTGGTTCGTTTCATTTGATATCGTAAAAAAAAAATCTATGATTTTTTTGAAGTTTCTAACCATTTTTCTCTCTTATCTCTCTTCAAATTTGACTTCTTACTCAATATTAAGTTATTTAAAGGTTAACATATTACTAATGTATTTATTTACTCGTTAAGTAATTTATAATTATTTACTAGGTAAAATCGATATATAAAGTTGTCAAAATTCTATAATAGTTTTCATAGTTGTGAGATAGAAAATATATGTACTTATTGATTTGATATTAATAAATGATTATGTAAAAATAATAAAAAATAAAAAATTCAAATACCTTATTAAAATTTAGTGTAAACTGTCAATTAAAAAATACATATTTAGGCATTGAAAATCACGTACCAAACAGGTCACGAGACTCAAAATTTTCTCACTTGGAAAGTCTTAGAGCCAATGAGTCCAAGCTTGTAAAGCCTAACATGGTCCCACTTCACTTGGAGTCTGCCATTGAGTTTGCAAATAATCATTTCAAAGTTTTTAATCTTAAAAATGTATCATTCTTATTTTTCGAAATATTGTTTCGAAAATACAATTGTTTCCTTCAACAGATCTAACAATATATTTTGAATTCGAAAATCATCATTGTTACGCAATAAAAAAAGTATCAACTTGGTCTGGATTTATGAAATATGAAATTATAATAGATCTATGCTGGGTTGAGATTTTTCAGTAGAAACAAAGGTGGATAATGAGGAAAAAGAAGAAAACTTACGACGGAGGAGATGGAAGAAGAAGGTGGATGACGTGGTCTGGTTCTTTATGATTTTATATCGCGATGCAAAAATATCGGATTAATGTATTGCGTTGCAAATATTGATGTATCGATGTTCAAAAATAGACTAGGTAATTAAACTGATGAGTCACGATTCAGAAAGTTTTTGAATCGTGATGCATAAAGTTTTGAATCGCGCTGCATTTTCAAAAAAAATTGACAACAATTCAGAATTTTTTTTGAATCGTGTTGCAAACATTCTTGAATCTCAGTTCAGAAAATTTTTGAATCGTGGTTGCATACATTTTTGAATCGCGATGCATTTAAAAAAAAATTGAATCGTGATTCAGAAATTTTTTGAATCGTGGTTGCATACATCTTGAGTAGCAGTGCATTTTCAAAAAAATTTGAATTGCGGTGCATTTTTATAACGCGCCTCATGCTCATTAAAGGTACCGCAGTCATTTCGCCCTAAAAAGTGTCTTTTTTCGGTTGAAAAAAAAATACGGTATTGGAGCGAATTAATACTTTGAAAAGTGGACCGACCCGCAATTTTTCCAATAATCATTGAACATATATAATGGTGTGGAGAAAATGAGAAATTCAAGCCACGGTATTTTGATGTATTTTCAATCGCTTTATTAATTAATATTTTTTTAAAACTAAAAATACACTTCTGTTCATGTATCATGTATCGTGATAAACGAAAACATGTATTGCAATGCGTAAATGTATGTACCGTCTGATATCAATCGATGCATCGCCTAATCAAACAATGCATCGCGTGCATCAAAAGTGTTTTTTCTGATTTTTTTTTTTTTGGCTTTAAAACAATTGAAAATAGGCCTAAGTGTACCAGCTCGTAATTTTCTAAAAAAGATAAGGCACTGTCGACCGAAGATTGTAAATTTGAAAAGCTGGAAGTCTGGAACCACCGACTAGTTTGGTTTAATTTTGGTTTAAGACACTTCAGTATTAGTTCTAATAATTTAAAACTCAATCGATTTGGTTTGTGATTTTTGTACTTAAACTAAACTGTGCTGAACTGTTATATATAAATTATTTTAATATTTTATTTGTGTTCTTGCTTTTAAAATCTTATTTTTAATATTTGATGTTAATGAACAATTAATATCTCATTCACCTCTATTTTAATGTAGATTTATCTATATTAAAAGTATTTATTTAATAATATAACAATGATTAATTTGATTCATAAAAAAATTATTTGAACTTTAAAATTGAACCGAACCGAACCAAGTTAACTAGCTCGGTTCAATTTAAAAAATGAAACCGATGAAAGATGGTTTGGTGCACGATTTTAGCCTAAATTAAACAAAATTGAACCGTTTACTTATTGTCTACACAAATCAAAGAAGTGAGGAAAAGTAAGAGAGATAATATTATCTTACGGTCTTTAAATTCATGTGTATGTGTGTATGTATATATACTAGACTATGGCAATTACTTGAATTACTTGACTCATAGTTGAAAGGGATTATTTGTCATGTAAGAATTGAGCATTGTAATCGCAAGAGATGGAGTATTATCTATAACGGCATGTTGTAGGGTGAATTCATCTTCTGTGTATGTGTGTATGTATATATATATATATGAATATTCTTAGTATTCACACTATATATAATATTGCAAGCGCACATTAAAACTTACTCTATCCGTTTCAAAAAATAGTTCTTATTTCCTTCTTTGCTGTCCCAAAGAGTTAATTTCATTTGTAAAAAAATATTTAAAAAATTCTGCATTTTTTTCAATTACAATTAACTAAAGCGAGTAATAAATAGAAAATATGACTAATAATTTCATACATAAAAAGATATTCATTTTGAGACAAAAATAAAAAATAAAAAAATTAAAGAGACTCATTACGTGCCAAACAGGTCATTAGACTAAGAATAATGTTTATTGTAGTGGCCCAACAATCAACGTGAGCTTCACCTACAGTTAGTCTACAAATCTAATGCTTCATATTTCCACGACACGTTGCTCAAATTAGGGGTGAGCTTGGTCCGATTTGATCCAGTTTTTTGAAAAATAGAAAAAAAAATCAGAACCAGACCAATAGTCTAGTTCTTAAAAAATTTAGAACCGGAACTAACTCAATATGTATAAGAACCAAAACATTGGTCCGGTCCAGAACCAATCAAGGATGTATGAGAACCAGGACCGGACCAATACTATAATTTTTTTTTACTTTTTAACTGTTTAATATAAATACATAATAAAATTTTAAGACTGAAACTTCATAAAAAATTTAAAAACCTTCGATAAAATTACATTCAACAATTAAAAATCTCGAACTCATAAACTCATAGCATAACAAACCGGTGGAAACAAAATAATAAAGAGTACTAATTAGAAAGTAGAACAAAGAAAATATTATGAATTAATATATATACTTATATAATAATATTATATATATATATATATATATATATATATATATATAAACAACATATTTGGTCGGTTCAGTCCGGTTCCGTGTTTTTTTAGTTCGAGAACCGGGACCAATCCAAATGTTCAATTTTATGAAAATTTAGATCCAGGACCAAACCAAAGTATTGGTTCGGTCCAGTTTTGATTGGTTCGATCCTGTTCAATTGGTTCGATATAGTTCCGAAAAAATCCTGCACACCCCTAGCGTAAATGGATTCTTTGAAATTTTCTCAAATAACATGGGTTCTTATGGAATGCTTAATAAGTAATTAAAATTGTAAATCAGGACTCAGGAGCAATACAAACTCTCGTGCTAAGCCAAGCCATTTAGAAGCAAAATGACATCGTTTTGGACATAAATGATAAATGATACATAACGACCGAGTTTCAACACAATCTTCAAACTCGGTCCCTTCTTTCCACGTAACAGCCATTGGTTGGACCATATTACTTTTCCTCCTTTTGTTATTTTCGACCAATTTTCAACCATAAAAATCATTTTTATATTTAAATTAAAGTACACATTTTCACTTATATATAGCGACTTGGTTCGTTTCATTTAAATATCAAAAAAAAAACTATGATTTTTTTGAAGTTTCTAGCCATTTTTCTCTCTTCTCCCTCTTCAAATTTGACTTCTTACTCAATATTAAGTTATTTAAAGGTTAATATATTACTAATGTATTTATTTACTCGTTAAGTAATTTATAATTATTTACTAGATAAAATCAATATATAAAGTTGTCAAAATTCTATAATAGTCTTCATAATTGTGAGATAGAAAATATATGTGCTTATTGATTTAATATTAATAAATGATTATGTAAAAATAATAAAAAAATAAAAAAATCAAATACCTTATTAAAATTTAGTATAAACTGTCAATTAAAAAATACATATTAAACTAAAGAAATGAAATTGAGCCAATAGTTAATTTAATAAAAAGAAATGGAGCAGTAAATGAAGAATGTGCAGTACAATAAGTTGATGTCATTTCGGTACAATACTTTACAAAATAAAAAATAAAAAACTTATATTCATTAATCGTTGAGAATTGCATATGTGATGCTCAAACTTGACTTGGACTCTGCATTGTACATATAAATATGCAAAATTTGCATTAAAAACGTATAATGCTTAACAAAATAAACTACTCTAGCATAGAAAATACATATTTATTTATATATATAGGCATCTATATTTTATGAGTCGTCCATGAGAATTCGCGAGCTGAGCACAACTTCTTCATCAAGAGCTCGATTCATTTCCAGCCTTACTTGAGTCATGTTACAACATTTCTTCATCAATTGAGTCATCATCTTTGAATGAAAGAAGTGGATTCCAATGCTTATCAAACTATGGTATAAGTAATTTCATGGAACAAGTTTTACGAGATGAAGCGACTCGACCAACAAATCTTTTATTTCACCTCTTATCACACTAAAATAACAAAGAGTTGGATCATCAATGAACTTAAAGCAACAAAATGTACGTTGGATTATAAATTATACGTATGAACTAAGACAAAAAAATAAGACATAAAAGTGTCACTTTATTATTAATGAACTACTAAAAATGTCACTTTCTTAAAAAAAAAATTGACTTTTAAACGGAGATTTTTTACCCAAAACTGAAACAATAATTGACAACAAAGAGGTGTTTTGAGACAAACGAAATAAAACTTGATATTTTTGATAAAAGAAGATTTGACAATACTATCTCACTTTTAATTATAGTTATTTTAATTAAGGCACTTTATAATACATTTGATGATAAACTGTATCAAACTATGGATTGATAGCATGGATATAAATATGTAGTGAAAGATGGGCGCATAATTAGTAAATATGTGTACAGTATGCATATTATACACACACATACGAATAATTAAAAATATTTATATTTTTTGAGTTTGAACCGTTTAATACATGTAAAAAACTTTAAATGTATTGTATATCACGTATAAAACTGGTATATACAAATATTTGATATAATTTCATTACTTCAATTATTCAATTTTCTATTTCTTATCTTTCACAAATTGATCAAACAAGATATCTAATATGAAAATATTAATTTTGAAGTCTAAGGAACACTTTTTTGATAATGCTTACTTTTTTAATATACACATTAATTATTCAGTATATATTCTTAATTATACTTTCATTTAATTACCTACGAGTTCTAGCTCAACTGGTACTACTCACTTTTTCTAACTGAAAGGTCGGGTGTTCAAGTCTCATTAAAGACACTCTGGACTTTACAACTCTCAATAGAGAGGTCGGGTGTTCAAACATCTTCAGAGGCACCATTGTTGGTTCAAGCCTTCCCAAATGTCTCATTTTGGGTTGTGATACGGTCTATGTCCCTTCCACCATTTTAAAAAAAATACTTTCATTTAATTACTAACTCATGGTTATTTGTGTGATAAATATGTAATAATGTGAAAATAACAACTTTAGTCATTGAGAGTGAATAAATGTGAAAAATTTAAGATATTTAAAGCTAAAAATGAAAAAAAAAATAAAGATATCTATATAAAATATGACGTATTTTTTTTTCTCATATATTTTAATCATATTCGTACTACATTCATAAAAACGTATAAAAATATTTTTCTCGTTCACGTATTCTAAAGCCAAATTTTTCATCGTAACTTTGGGAAAAAATCCGTATGAAACTTATATGTTTTTCCAACATAATATGAGTCCCGAGGTCGCCAGAGGTTATCGTTGAAGAAGTGGTGATCGTCAAAGGTTGTCACCAGCGGCGGTGATCGGTGTTAAATGAAGTCAAAGAAGGCCGGTTTACGCCAGCCATAGCTCACAAGCCATATAAGATGGAAAATAAGGTGGACAAATTGATGTGTGCGCCAGTAACAAATGAACTTGTCCCTTCTTTTATTCATTTACTGTAACTTTGTAAAGAAAATCACAATACAAAATGGCTGTACACTCAAACATCACAAGTACAAAAATGAAAGATCTATTCCATGACAATTGACTATATCACAAAGTTCATTCTATCGAACCCACCTGACTTCTTTGAGATAACAAGCCAACAATTTCAAGTCCTGTGAATCTGCATCCGTCAGTACATGTAATTGCATCTGTATACGTACTTCTCAGTTGCAGAAATACTGTCATCGCACTTGTACATGTCGCCAACGGCAGATCACTACAAACACATTGCTCACTCCACAAAGAAAGCTATGTACACCACTTAAATCCCCAAAATATGTTCAGAGCCATCTTCTCTTAACTTTCTATAACAAAAATCCTTGCAGTCCTTAGCATACACCACAAACACAAGCTTTCAATGCGCCAGAACCCATTATCTGTCCACGACTCGTTCTTCAGTTGTGCTAAGCATGACGCATGTTCTCAAGCTAGATACGGATGCTGATAGAGCACAGAGCTCAGCTCACAAAATTCATTCAGCTCTCCCCTCACTGTTGCACATTTTTTACTTGAAATCTCCTGATTTGTGTAGCATACCTATCAAAAGTGATCATGGATACCTGCTTGGCTGGGGCCTTACAGGACCTCTAGACTGAGAACTTCCATATTGTCTCCCAACCTCTTGCCATTGTCGCCTACTGCCACTTCGCTCAAATGGAAAACCCTGGGCATCCGCAGACATTTTTGACGTACCGCTTCCAGTAAATCTATTCGGTTCATTTCTCATCTCTTCGTCTAGATCATACCGTGATCGCTACAAAGATTGTAGTAGTTGGCAATGTTAGTATGAAGATTCAAAACAGTACTATATAGCATCAACAAAAATGCAGTCACCAAGCTATTTCAGTCTTTTTAAAGAGAGTATACTCTCCCTCCATTCGACTCAAAGAGGTCCTTTTTCCATCTCAGGAGTCAGGATGGTCCACGGGTGTTTGTACATGTTTTAACTTTAAACCATACGTATTAAATTGATTAAATAAAATAAGCAATTTTGTTAATGACTACTCTCAAAGTAGTTCCATATTCCTCAAAACGACTACTCCCTCCGTCCCTAATTTATTGTCCTGGTTGACCCGGCGCACCGTTTAAGAAAACCTATTTGACTGAATTATTAATATTGGTTTAATGTGTAGTTTCTTTTAAAGCCCATGTGTATGTGGCCCATAATTAAAGTAGGGTGAAAAAGTAAGGGTAAAGTGGTAAAAGTGATGTTCTAAAAAGGTAAGTTTCAAAGTGGACAATTATTTTGGGACGGACGAAAAAGGAAAGGAGGACGATAATTTAGGGACGGAGGGAGTTTAAAATATTTGACTCTATAAGTAGAATGAATTGAATTCTAGCTACTTCACTGTGCAAAATAAAGACTCCCTGTGTCCCAATTCCAATTAAAGAAGTAAACTTTGACAAATACGCAGATTAAGAAGAAGAATGATTAAGATAAGTGATGTGGCGAGAGAGAGTTGCGGAGAGTTTTTCCTTCTCTGTACAGCATAGCAGTTGACAAAGAATAGATCGTCAGTTCAGTTATGCATATCGTTGGAGATACTGTTGTGTGGACTCCCTCCTTTTAGAAGGAAGGCAAAAACTTGTGTTCGACGGAATTTGGTAAGACGGGGCTCTATTTAAGAATTCGCGGGTCATAATAAATAAAAAACATGTTACTAAGAATCACAAAAACAGCTTAGCCAAAATAGTCCAAGGTGGAAGCTCTAAAATTGGTGGAGGTCCCGTGTTCGAATCCCTCTAGCCACGGAATGAGTTTTTATTGAGTGTGGCTTGCCACGTGTCAACTCGGTAGGCTAGCCGGTGCATTAATGAGAAGTTTCTCATTTTGCTCCAGTGCCCCTTCACTTTCAAGGTTTGCTGCCGAAATTTTTCTTCTTCCCAAGTCTTGTAGTTTCATCCTATGTCAGCTCCATTAGCCTCATTTGCCTTGAGATGCTTAACGGACCCTAACGGACTTTGACGAAATGCTGACACATTTAAAAGACAAAAGTAACACATTTTAAGGTCAAAAGTAACACTATAAAGGGAAATTTATTATAATTTTCATTAAAATACTAAAAAAAAGACACTTTAAAAGTGACACATTTAATACTAAAACGTGACACTTTAAAAGTGACATTTATAACTAAAACGTGACACTTTCATTGCTATAAAGTGACACTTTCACCGTTTCACGCCAAAAAGTGGCGGTTTTCATTTATAATGCAAAGTAGCACTTTTTAAAGTAAAAGTGACACATTTAAGACCAAAAGTAACACATTTAAGGCTAAAAAGTAACATATTAAATGCTAAAAAGTAACATCTTTTAAAGGAAAAAAATGATACTTTTTATTAAAAACGCAAAGCCACACATTTTATGTTTAAAAGTGACACGTTTTATACTGAAAAAGTGATACTTTTAATACTAAAAAGTGACACTCTTCATTTATACACGTGAGGGGTGACGCTGTAATTTTCAAAAGTCGAAGGGTTACACTGAAATTACGGAATCTTGGCCCATTTAACATGGCTAGGTTCGTCTTACGGATTAAGACCGCCTTACAGGAGACCTACTTTAGAAGGAATGCACAAGATTGGGAAGAAGACATATAGGAGGTCATGGATGTTTACTATATTTGTAAATAGTACGCGTCACCTTTTTTGACGCCCTCTATATATTTATATATACTCTTTACTTATCAAAACAAAGAAAAGATTAACCACTAACTTCCTGATACACCCTACCATTGAATGGATAATTCCAAGTTGATTTAGTTGATAAGACATGATTTTCTCAATCACGAATTCAAAGGCTATTAAGGACTTTATGTTAAAAAATAGTTTCTGAAAGAGGAGATATATGTCTTCAATTGGGACATATTATAAAGGAATGTATACCTCTTCGATTGGGAGGGAGGGAGTATATAAATTAAATTAAATTAAATAAAGGTATTATCTACATAACTAGCGGACAAACCATAGTGACAAAAGCAAGATCAATGATTTTTTATTTTTATCTTCTTGGATAATCAAGGTGAAACACCACTGCAGCAGGCTTACCCACCTATGGGACAAAACCTACCATGGGGGATCTGCAAACTGCCATGTGCCAATGGATCTAGCAAATCTGGAAACTTAGAATACGTGAGTCAGTCTTGGGACATGTGGGCTGTGAGTTACCACGTTCCCTAATTTTACTTTAACCACTAAGCGAGATGAACGATTTAACCTGACGAGGAAAGGGCATATTCAGAAAGCAACAAGCCTTAAAGTTTGATTTATATAAAGGTTAACTCATATCCTCAACAATAATTCTTTCTTAACTTTTTTACTTGTTTCTTTTCTCTTTATTTTGCAACCCTTTTCACGTGACATCTCTGCACAGCAAATTACTTCTACTAGTCAATAAATTAACAAGCACTTATTTTCTGCGACAGCTGCAATTCGAGAGATGTTACCTACGACAGTATACAAATTCAAATAATACAAGATAAAGTTTTGTGAACGAATCAGGTATGGACAATATGTTGAATATGGGGGGTCCAACTCAGTACCAATTGGCCTATGAGTGGTCTGCCCCACGATCTTAAATATTAAATTGGACGGATCCAGTAAAATAAGTAGAATCTACATCTTAATACCCTGCAACCAGGCTTGAGGATTACATGAAGATATATCAAACTAGCTGACACAAATTAAGAACGATGGTAGCTGGCCTGGAACGTTTTGAAAAGCTTCTTTAATACGATTTTGAATATCTGATCCAGCTCGAAATGAATTGTATTGCAAGTGGTTTGGCAGAGGTTGGTGTTGTTGGTGTCAAAGGTTGATAATGGTGTCGAGTTGGACTATTTCCCATGATAATTGTCAAGAGAGATGGAATATGCAAGAGATGAAAAAACTACCAGAGAGAGGGAGGAAAGGGAAGTGAATGAAGACGCTAATCAAATGACCACATTCAAGAGAACTTTGTTCGTTAAAGTTGTATAGAGGAGCCATGTGCCTTGCACATGCTTTCTTTCATTAATTTGTCTCATAGCCCAAAACAGAGCATTTATCTCCACATATTCAAGACAACTAGGAAGTATACCCATTGGGTCTGAGAAAGTTATAGTTCACGGGGTGTGGGTGTTTCTAATTTTCTCCTATTACATTTAACTCATAAGTCAAGGAGAGAGGATTTATCAGGTTGGGTAAAAACCAGAATTGAAGACTTTCGAGAATTTTTAGTAGTGTCTTATGGTGGTTATGAAGACAAAATTTTGGAACTGCTCAGGGATATTGATCAGAACCGCAAGGTGTCGAAGGATAATAGTATCAAAAAGCAAAGCAGTTACAGTGCAAAGGGGTTAAGGGAATTGAAGCAACTGCAACGCAGCTTAAACTTTGAGCAGATTGATAACAGTGGGTCGTTGGACAGGGTTGAAAATAGACTTTAATTATGAACACACGAATTATTGCATGGAATGTGTGGGGACTTAATGACAGAGATAAGAGGCTTCTTATTAGGGCTGCTTTTCGTAGGTGGAAGCCGCATGTAGTGTGTCTTGTTGAAACAAAAATTGAGGTTATGGATTGGGGAATGGTAAATAGTGTCTGGGATAATAGATGGGTCGACTAGGTATGTTTAAAGGCTGTGGGTTCCGCAGGTGGAATTCTTGTCATGTGGGATCAGAGAATCGTCTCGAAGGTAGAAGCGACTGTCAGTGTTCACTCAGTTTCTTGTGTTCTGAATTTTGGGGAGACCAATAAAAATTGGTTGTTTTCTGGAGTTTACGGTCCCTCTTCAATAGTGGAGAGAAGGAACTTATGGGTGGAATTAGAAGCAGTTAGGAGGAGGTGGAATATTCCGTGGTGCATAGGGGTTGATTTTAATGTTGTCCGCTTCCCTCATGAGCGGTAGGGAGCCTGTGCATTCACGTCTGCGATGACAGAATTTAATGATTTCCTCAATGTAGTAGAATTAGTGGATTTGCCTTTGGAGGGGGGAGATTTTACTTGGTTCAAAAACGGAGGTAGACATCAGTTCTCAAGGATTGACAGGTTCCTCGTATCCGCAGATTGGGGGGAAAGTTTTTGCGTATCTAGACAGTCCTGCCTTCCCGGTGTCTGACCATGTTCCCTTACTTCTTGAATGTGGTGATTTGATAAGCAGGAAAAGTCCTTTCAGATTTGAGAATATGTGGCTTAAAGAGCAGGGATTTGTGGAGTGGGTCAAAGCGAGATGGAATTCTTATGATGTTGAGGGGGATCCAGGTTTCGTTGTGGCTCAGAAGCTGAAAGCGCTGAAGAAGGATTTAAAAACATGGAACAGAGAAGTATTCGGAAGGGTAGATCTCAAAATCAAAGATTTGGAAGAGAAGATCAGGAGTATAGATGAAAGAACTGGGGGAGAAGAGAGAAATGAGGTTGAGGTAAGTCGTAGAGAGGAATTCATTTTAGAGCTGGAACGTCTTCTTAAAAGTGAGGAGATAAGTTGGGAGGCAAAAGTCCCGAATTCAGTGGCTAAGGGAAGGAGACAAAAATACTAAATTTTTTCAACGTATGGCGAGTGTTCATTCTGCAGCAAACCAGATCCATAAGGTCACCATAGATGGCATTACTCTGCAAGATCCTGAAGAGGTTAAGAAAGGCATTGTGGATTTCTATCAGAATCTGTACAGGGACAGAAGTGAATGGAGAGCTGACCTGGGCGGTGTCAGTTTCAAATCTCTGAATTCCGAAGACGCTGATGGACTGGAACAGGTTTTTACAGAGGAAGAAGTGGTGGCAGCTTTGCGTAGCATGAGTGGGGACAAAGCCCCGGGGCCTGATGGTTTTCCCTTGGCCTTTTTTGTGGTGAAGGACGACATTCTGAAGGTTTTTAATCACTTCCACGATAGCTTACGGTTTGAGAAGAGCCTTAACACTGCCTTCATAGCGTTGATTCCAAAGAAGAAAGGAGCCAGTGACGCCAAGGATTTCAGGCCGATCAGTCTAGTTGGCGGGGTGTACAAACTCATCTCTAAGGTGATGTCTCAGAGGTTGAGAAAGGTGTTGGGCAAGATTATCTCCGAATCTCAGCATGCTTTTGTCATGGAGAGGCAAATTCTTGATGCATCGTTGATTGCCAATGAAATTTTGGATGCTAGGTTAAAAAGTGGTGTTCAGGGAATTCTTTGCAAGCTGGACATTGAAAAGGCGTAAGATCATGTGAATTGGGGTTTTTTGCTATACCTTATGGAAAGGATAGGGTTTGGTTACAAGTGGAGGAGATGGGTCCAGTTTTGCATATCTTCAGCTAGGTTCTCGGTCTTGGTAAATAGAGAACCCGCGCAGGTTTTTTCCCGAGCTCGAGGGGCTTGAGACAAGGAGATCCTCTCTCCCCATTTTTGTTCATCATAGTCATGGAGGCCCTTAGCAAACTTCTGGAGAAAGCTGCTTTGGGGGGTTACATTACATGTGGGTTCAGAGTGGGGGTGGGGGTGATACTTCGGAAACTTTGGTGTCCCATCTCCTCTTTGCAGACGACACCCTAGTTTTTTGCGGTGCGGAGCAGTCCCAATTGGGTTATCTAAGGATGGTGCTGCTTTCAGGCAGCCTCAGGGCTGCATATCAATATTTCCAAAAGTGATTGCCAATCTTCCGTCCGTGTATCTTGGCTTGCCTATTGAAGCCCCATATAAGAACAAGAATATGTGGAATTCAGTGGTTGCAAGATTTGAACGTCCTTTGGTGGGTTGGAAGAAGTAGTATTTGTCAAAAGGGGGGAGATTGGTATTGGTGAAAAATACGCTATCGAGTTTGCCTACGTATTTTCTTCCACTCTTCATAGTTCCAGCTTCGGTCCGAAATAGATTAGAGAAGCTGGAGAGGGATTTTTTGTGGGAAGGTTGTCGTCTGTACGGAAATTTCACCTTGTTAAATGGGATACAGTGTGCTCTGAATTGGGGAAAGGGGGTTTAGGAATTAAAAACCTCAAATTATTTAATGAGGTTTTGCTTGGGAAGTGGTTGTGGAGATACTTGTCGGATAAGGGGGCCTTTTGGAGGAAAGTGGTGGAGAGTAAATACGGCATAGGGAAACATTTGTGGTTTCCGGCAGAGATCACTGAGGCTTTTGGGGCAGGAGTGTGGAAAGGTATTAGGAAAGGCTGGAATGCTTTTGGTAGAGATATTCCGTTTGAGATCGGGTCGGGGCAACGGTGAAATTTTGGAAAGACTTATGGTGTGGAGACGCGGAATTAACCAGATCCTTTCCAGAGCTCTTCTCTATGACTAGGGAAGAGAATAGTTTCATCGGCTCGGTGCTCTCTTTAGAGGGTGGTCGAGCATCTTGGAACCCGACGTTTAGAAGAAATTTTCAGGATTGGGAGATGGATTCGGTGACAAGATTTTTTGAGCTTCTTTATGCTCAAAAAGTTGGGTGCGAGACTAATAGGGTGGTTTGGAGAGGGTCGAAGTACAGCATATTCTCAGTGAAAGGCTATTATTCCAAGCTGATGGATAGAGGGGTTACCATTTCCATGGAAGTCGGTTTGGAAGACGATAGCTCCAAGCCGTGTAGCCTTTTTTGCTTGGGAAGTGGCGAACAAGGCTATTCTAACCGGGAATAATCTGAGGAAAAGAGGGATGATATATGGGGATGATATATGTTAACAGAAGCTTCTTGTGCAAGGAGTGCGAGGAGAGTGTAAATCACTTGGTTCTGCATTGCCCGGTGGTCGGGGAATTGTGGAACTTTATGTTTCGCTTGTTCAAAGTGGCGTGGGTGCTTCCGGAGGCCTCCAAAGATTTATTATGGAGTTGGAGGTATTTTTGGCGGAGGAAGGAAAGAAATATTTTGTGGGAAGTTGCTCCGTTGGGGGTGTGGTGGACAATCTGAAAGGAAAGAAACCGGAGAACTTTTGATAATGAGGAAGGTTCCATTTCAGAAATGAAGAGTGCTCTACTTCATCTCCTGTTTGTGTGGTGTGCAAGGCTGAGCATTCACATATTCCCCTCTCCTCCTCTTTTGTAGATTTTGTGCAGAACTTTCCTTTATGTTAGTTAGTCTTTTGTCTATTTATACTTCAATGTAAATAGGACGCGTAACCAGTTTTGACGCTCTGATATATATACATTTACCTTTATCAAAAAAAAAAAGTCAAGCTTAAAGTCATATATCCCTATACATATCCCTACACAGCCGGTTTCAAGTCGGGTAAAGGAGGGTTGCATTAGGTAATGGGGCAAACCCAGTGCCGAAAACTCCCACACAATGTGGGCATTAGGTAGTCTGACAACCAACATAAAACTTTGTCTTTGTCAAATAACTATGAACATTTAATTACATCTTCATACTTCATTTTAGCCCCGTCATGTCAACACCTGCCAGCCAGAAACTCCGCCCATACCACATCACCCTCATCCTCTTTGAACGGGATACTTCATAACAGGAAGACCTTATGCTCTTGATTGATTGATTCCAGAAGTTGTACAAAATCTATTTCTGATTTCTGAGGATTCTGTTTCTAATGAATCAGTAACACCAAGCTGAGGGTTTAGAAATGATAGCATTCTCTCATCTGTTGACTAGCATAGTGAGACTAATGTGTGAAGTTTTGCCACTTGAGCCTAGTAACACATTATATGCACGTGTACATGCAATTATAAACTGCAACATGATGTACATGCCAGTAGTTGTTTATTTATTAACTATACTCTTACATGTGCTGCAGCTGTGCCGAATATGAAGCTACAGATTAATTCTTTGGTTACTCACCATGTTTAAACAACAAAGGCCATTTTAATTTAATCGGGGTCTAGTTCTGCTCAGTGGCGGAGAGTTGATGCAGGACATGTTGATTGGTCGGTAACAGGACCTGGAGACCTAATCAGAAGCCGTCCATGCAAGCTATTTGGTCCAAAGTGATATGCCCTTAGTAGCTTATAGGTTATCTTATTTTTGTATCATTATGCAGCTACCTGTATGGTATGGGATAATATGTTTCGCTTTCTTTTTGGCAGTCACAACTGTACCTCAAGTAGTATTAGGAGTAGTAAACCTAATTAAGATGAATTCCCAAATTAACATAGAATGGATATTAAGGATTTGAGAGGCGTTGCTTTGTGTTTTCCTTCCTTCTCTCTCTTTGTACTTCTCCTTAATCTTTTGCCACTATGTGATAATGTTAGTGTAGAATGTGAGTGTCCCGGAGGGTGTGATGTGTGCTGGGGTAGAGAGTTAGGCGTGACACGTTGCTATCAAGAACCTCAAAGAGTGTAGGATCGGGGTGGAAGCCAAGACTGATCAAACAAAGAGAAAGAGGGCAAAAGCTGATGTCAGAGAGTTCTCTCTCTAGTACTCACTAGGTTCTCAATCCAAATCATTATCGATCCTTGAAAATGAGGTTTTCACCTCTATTTATAGTGAATGTAGGATGACACATGGAATATTCCCAGCTAGGTGTCATCATCCTATTGATCATGCAATGATCATAAGACAAGTGTCCCATAAGTGGGGACCACAATCAGCTCTTTCTCTCTTAGTGATCAGTCACACGCTGCCGCACGTGCGTGGTATCGCATGCGCACAACGGTGCGACTTTCTCTTGACTTCAGCCACCAAACCAATAACCCCGAGGTTCCCAAAAACCGGCTCAGCCTTGTAAGGGTTCATGGACCCTAGACCTGCCGCACTTTAGAGTAAATCACCCTAGTGCCTAAGCCGGGTCATCCTTGACGGATGTAAGTGCTAGCGGTAAGTTGTTGCCCTTACCTTAGGCGTAGAGTTAGTTCCTGGAACCCTAATATTCGAGATCGGGGCTCTAGGGCCAACTCGATTCTCATAGGGTCGCAAGATGTCATCCCGACCGTTTTGAGCTTTTGACCTCGGCCGCTTTGCTCGTGGAGACCATTAATGAAGCCGGGGTGCGGCCGTAGAGGTCTGGGCATCATTACCCTTAGGCTAAAAGCACTCGACCTCGGCCCCCTTTTCGGCTATTTCCCAGAACCTAGTACGTTCTCGTACGATAGGTCTTAGTTCGGGGAAACTAGGTAATTACGTGGTAATCACCTAGAGTGACGTGGCATAATCCCTACTACAGTTAGAATTAGTAATCTCTTTTGCGAGTGACTTGTATGTTCAAACCATTTCTTTTATGGAAAATGACTTGTATATTCCAAATCTACTCTTGGATTCAATAAAAAGAGTTTAAAATTGGAATTAAATTATAATTCAATAGCTCCAATGCTACAGTTCCATAGGAGGATGAAAGAATTTCAAAACTAAGATGGTGAAGCTGAGATCTTCGACACAAAGTACACACTAAACACTTTTCTTTCTATCCTCTCCCCAGCAACTACCAAGCACCATTTTACATCCGACCATCACAGACAGCCAACAGCGTTCACCTCTATCGACCTGTACCACCACTCGTGACGAGACCACGACCAACCTTCACCAACTCCAGGGATGGCCATCATGATCTCATGTCCATAGATATCAGACCCACTCACTTGCTAAACTTCAATGTGTCCATAGATATCTCATGGTTAGGAATGCTTGATGATTTTGATGGCCGTGGGACTGGGAGATGACTAGGATATATGAAAGAAAAACAAAAAGGAGACGAGAGATAATCTGGGTAAGGAATTAGAAGAGGATGAGAGGGAGGAGAGGGTAATCTTTCAAAATTTTAAAGATCTTTATGTTATTTTGTTATTTTAAACATCTCTTATCAATTATCATGCAATCAATATATATAAATTTGAAATTGTAAACAAATTCCATTAGTGAACCAAAAACAAAGTTTTTTAAATTCATTAGAGTGGTACTGGAATGATCAAGATCACGAGTGAAGCATCATCATCAAGTATCGTTATAGACAAAGCTTAGATAGAGAGAGAGAGAGAGTAGACCTTGGTAGGGTTTGAAAGAACTGCATATGCCTCTCCAATCATTTTAAAAAGTCTATCAGTATCCTTGTGGACCTCATCTGCTATTTCCCTCCAAAGCCGATCATCTCCATTCTCACTTCTAGCCAATGACTGGCCAGCCTACATCACCAAAGAACATTAAGGAAGGGCGAAATAAAGTGGCCATGTTGAAAAGCAGTAGATGAAAGAAGCTGAAGACCTTGTCAGGATGATGTTTGAGTGCAGCCTTCCGGTATGCCTTCTTGATTTCGGAAGCGGCAGCAGATGGCTCAACTCCCCTAAAGTTGAAGAAGCAATAAGGCCATTTCTTGTAAAAATGAAGATTTATTACAAGTGCATTGTTTAAAGTGTAAATATCAGACATATTTCTATGACACTAAACAACCAATATTTATTGGTACTTGGTAAATGGTAATCATATCCAAAGACCCTAAATACTTTCAGCCTTTCAGGATCAGCTCTAACAATCTATGCTCATCATAAATTATACATCAGTCAAATGTCAAACATGACATCATTAACTCATGCATGGTGGCAAAGACAATTGTTAGAGTACTTTGTCCATAAATGAGTATCCCTTTTAGTTCAATCATTCATACAAGTTCTAGTTATCATAGAAAATTTTCACTTTCTTAAATGCTTAATCATAACGCAACATTTCGAAAGCAGATAAGTATAAATTATTTTCCACTAGCAGAAAATTTCTGGTTTCGCATCATGACAATAATATTGCCTTAAATGCTATAGGTTAATACCACACCCTAGGGTTTTTTTCTTACTTTTTCCTTATTTAATTTTAATTAATGAGCAGGAAAGCTAACACAAGAGTAAAGCATAAACTAATCATGTATGTACAGAAGTCAGTAATGAATTAATTACATAAAAAGCTAGTTGTTTCAGTGGTGCCAAAGGTATTGTCTGTTCACTTATGTTTGGATGGAATATAACAGCATAATGTCGTAAACCATTTTTACTTACGTGTGCACAATTAGAGAACTTAACGAAATCTTAGCTTTGTTGTCACACACTAAATATTAACTTACAAGATGAGGTACATATTCAACGGGATTTCCTTTCTGTCTTCTTCTTCCACAAAAGAAAGCTGTTGTTGATTTTGCCTGAGCTCATTCACATAAATTAACTTATCAGATGCTCCAGACTGATTACCCTTCTCCTCCACTTGCTTAATGAGAAGAGGCACTAGTGTTCGATAGTCTATAGCTGCTTGTCCATAATCTCTAATCATCTCGAACAAGCTGGCTCGTCTAGAAATTGCCTGCACAAGTATGAGCATGAAAAGAGCAAACGTAACCAAATAATTTACAAACAAGGAGAGAGCACTTTAACGCCAAACTCATAATTATTTATATCACGGCCCGTAGAAAAGTTCAAGTAGGATTCCACGTAGAAAGCATATAAGTTGAAGAGAATTGTGGAAAATATGTATGACAAAAGGAGTCAAGGCCATCAGCAAAATAATCACTTTAGATAAATTTGAAATAAAGATTTCATGCAGACAAAATAACAGGATTCCCCATGGAAAATTAACAAGCAAGAGAACTAGGGAACAAGGTCATTACCAACTAAGCGAAAGTACCTTTTTGAAAGCAAACTAGGTGACGGCTGAAAGAAGAACAACTATACCATAAAGCGTGCCAAATAAACCAATAAACCAATACAAAACACTTTCTAGTGGAAATTTTAATGCAGATAACACTTCCTTCCTAATTCATGAAGATAGAATCAAGATCTCTTCAGCATTACCAATTCCAAACTTAGAACCAGTCAGGATCTCGTGAACAGAACACCACCACAACAGTTTTTCTTTTTTGGGAGCAGGGATCAAAGAAAGCATAAACAATTTAACTTGATTTGTCAAAAGTATTTGAAAATTGAAGGCACATGGGGGTGTTACTAAACAAATCATTTTAGAAGAGGATTGTTGGTGCAGAATAAGCATAGCAGATTGTTGGTGAGAGTTAAGACAAAAAACCAGAGTGCAGTCGATACTCAGAGTCCTATTAATATAAAAAGATTCAATTAATTCAGATATACATAGAGTAAAGATCATCCTTCCTGTATGCTTGCAACAAATATAAAACTTCAGTCTCCACTTACACAAACTATAATGTGCAAGAATACAAACTTGATATCTACTTTCAGTTTTTTCTACATGAAGCTCTCAAGTTATCCTGTGAAGATCAGCAATGCAGAGGTAAAAATCTCTGGCAGACAACTACAAGATTGGAGTTTGTCCGCATGAAGCCCACACATACTGATCCTAAAGAACCTATTCTATTGAGAAGTACTTGCAACTTTTTGTGATAAGAAGTCCACACATTGCAGTGGACAAAGCTGTTGCCAACAACTTCATGTTCCAGGGTTCGACTCTGGAATTGAATGCATTAGAACTTGAAAGATAGTAAAGATAATAGCAAAGAAAGAAAAGAAGAAAAATAATAAAATAAATCAGCAGTTGGGGGCTCTCGGGTCGCAGGGGGTGGAGGTTGTCAATTCTTCCTTGGCTCCTATTGATCTAATCTGACCTGGTTTTGAAAATGAGACTATCAACTGTTTCCTAGAGGGAATGAGATTATAAATAATTAAGACCACCCAACACGACAATGAAAAGAGGAAGAGTCTCTCAGAACCGCTACAGAACTGTTTTAGGGAGAATAACTATGTCTGTTCAAAATACTGCCTTCTACAAAGTCAGGGTTAGAATAGTTGATATTGATAATTAGAGGTAGACAATATAATATCAAACTTAATAATTGCGGACCATGTGTTTTAGTTCTTGTCATAATATAAAAACTCATCTCTAGTACCTGAAAATGATTCTGCTGCATTTCCAGTCTATTTCGGGTCTTAATATGGTGAAGAGAAACACAGCTGGAGAGAATGATCAGGGGAACAGCTAGCCGAATCCTTGGCTGTAATGCGAGTAATGTTCTGTATCAAACCATGGGTTGTCTCATCTTTCAAAGCAAAATTCATTTAGTGGTTTGAAAGAAGACTTGCTGGATGGAAGCGCCAACGTGTCTCTAAAGATGGTCAGTTAACTTCCCTTCCTATTGATGCATCCATTGATATATCCACTATCGTATGCAAAGGGAAGTCAGTAAAGGAGGACCCACATTCAATGCTCTCCTGAAGTCTGATATGGGCTATAGCAGTCAGTGAGGCTTTGGCTTGATGAATTTATAGTGGCGGGGTTTGAGGCAGGAACAGCTACAGCTACTTACAAAGAGGCTCTTTTTAGTGAGATGGCACAATGGAAGGGGGTACAGTAACTTGGTCACCTACACTTTTTAGTGGGGTTAGCATAAGTATTCTTCCTAAGAAACCCTACCATATTACACTCGAGAGAGAAAAAAAATTATTTTCTTTGGAGATGCTATGATGATATGGAAGACTAAAGTTCCAGTAATGGGCACAATTTTCTTGGCAAGGCAGTGCTGCAGTTGATAATAGCAACAAAAACACAGCATTCAGCCAAGAAAATTATAAAAAAGCTGAACTAATCATTCTATAACAAGGTCTAATAGCAAAGTAATAAGGAAACGGCTGCCCTCTTGAGCTTGATCTCAAAATAAAAACTTCCAAAACTGACTCTAACACCCTAATCCCATCACTATTATAGATTCTACATAAACCGAGTCCTAACTACATAAAATACCCTCATAACTAGTGCAAAATATTTCCAAGTGGACCAAGTCAACCCCTAAAAATTGGATGTTACGAAAAACACTAAAAACACAAAAATCTAAATATTGATCTTTTTCGTGCTCCATCAATTCCCACTGGCTGGAAAGAACTCAACTCCAACAAGTTCAATTCAGTTTCCACAATCGATTGTCAATAAAGATAATCTTTTCCAGTCGTTCTTTCTCCTTCTTCGCAGAATCAGCGTAGCATATAATGATATAAGGGTATTAAATCCCTGAATACTTTTATACATTGAACTTGGATTCAAGACTCCTTTCACAAAAATCGGCCAAAGGTAAATTTCTTCATTGAGATTGTACTCTCTCGAGAAGACACCCAGCGAATCCATGTGACAGACTAATCATCTTCTCAAAGAGAAAGCCCCTCCATAAAGTGTTCCGAATAATATCGTATTTCTCTCGTCACAATTCAAGGTGAATTTTTGAACCGGCTTAATAATAGGTCTTGGACCCAGATCAGCGTGTAAGGCACAAAAGTCAAAGATGATAGTATCTATGCTCTCAGAAGAACTATCGACCAGTGGACATTTCAAAGTGATCAACCCTTCATCATCATCATATGCCTTGCTAAACGAATTAGAATCTACCACTAATACTTCGGAATATTTATCATAGTCACAATTTTGTTCTATGTGATTCTTGTTCACCTGTTGCTTGCCATACTTAGGGTTTCCATATTTTACCTTCAAAATTTTCACCAAACTTCCTTCAGGAAAATCTTGGTGTGCAGCGGTCGTTTTTCTCATGACACACGGCCAGTACCAGGTTGTTCTATTCACAAGTTCTGCATCGCTTAATTTAGGGCAGCCACTTGATTGAATAATTCCAGCAAAAGCTCGTCTCTTTGCTTCTGTGTAAACTGTCCCCCTTTCACTATCTATTATGTGATGAAGAGAAACACGCTCTGACACCAAAATTGTGCAGTCGATAAAAAGCAATACAATTGAGAATATTAAGCAAAACTGGACTCATTATTCAATAACAAGAGGCTATATCAAAGTAATAAGAAACGGCTGTCAACAGCTACTCTTGTGAGATAAATCTCAAAAAAAAAAAACTCCCAAAACTGACTCTTAAGACCCTAGTCCGGTTGCTTTTATAAACCCTACATAAACCTAGCCCTAACTTCCTAAAATACTCTCACAACTTGTGCAATTTTTTTCCAAATCAACCTCTAAACAGTGTTACAAACAGCCGTAAAAATACAGAAATCTAACTTAAATGGCTGCAAACTAAATACAAATTAATTTCTGGAGCCCTACATTAATTATTGATCTTCTTCACATGCACAGACAGCAAACTGGGCAATTTAATGACTTACGATCGGAAGAAAATTTGTATTAATTGGTGCTTCATGTTTAACAAGGATGGTGAGGATGGAAACATTTGCTACTCAGAGAACTATAGCTACAAAATAATGGTACATGGTTCAGAGTTATTGCTATGTTGTTCTCTTTATACTGCAATATCCTATAACAACAATATTGTGCATTATTGGTTTTTCTCCCAAAGGATGTCCTTTTCTTTCAGATAGTTGGGAATACTTTTGTTAGTGTAAAGCTTTACATTGGAGGTGCTCCTGTTTTGGTACCCTCCTTTAAAAATAAAATAATAAGCAACAATTTGAGTGACCCTTTCCTTCTTGGCATTTAAGACAACGCTAGAACACAGCAGAGAATCAACTTGTGCTTTTCAAAGACGAGAAGAAGTCCTATGATTAGGGCTTTTTGTTTCTAGACAAACCTTCAGATAAGTTCCATCAAGGGCAATAGCTAGGCTGCAATCTGCAATGGCGTCTGTGATTTGACCCATAGCTCGGTATGCTGCAGCACGATTGCAAAAACAAATTGCTGCAAAACGACGTGACTCAACGTTGCATGATAGAGCAGCAGTATAGTGTTCAACCGCTTCTGCATGCCTCCCTGACTGAAATGCTTCATTTCCTGCAGTCTGCACTCGAAACAATAAAGACATAATCTCAAAACATAATCATTTATTACAAACTTGAATGCATTGATCTGATTTAGTACCAATTTATCACTAATTTATACCCAAGGCAATAATTGACATATAAATCTCTGAAGCCCTTTGCATTTTAGCTTTCTCTCTGATAGCTTTAAGTTTTTGAAAGTTGCAAGTAGAATCACTAGTTGATGTAATCTGAAAGTTAAAGATAAGCCAACTTTAAAGGTATAACAACTTTAAGATCCTAATCCTCTCTTGATGTCAGAACTTAATATTTGTCATCAAAAAGTGGTTGAACAAGAATGAGTTACAGTAGATATGATATTTGGGAAATCTAAACTTCTAGTCCCTGAGACAAAGACTTGTGTACCAGTGTCAGGTATGGGTATGGGAGTTAGTGTGAGAGTTGACTCACAAAAACACTAGATACGGGTACATGAGCTCTTCATTTCCGTATAGTATCGTGTCAGACACATGTACTTCAGGTGAAATGAAGAGCTCATTGTGCAGAGCTTCTACAAGGAGTCTTTTTCAAATATAAGAACTACCTAACATGGACTCTTCATTTCATCTAAAGTATCTGTGTCGACATGATACAAAATGGGTGACTGGCAGCTGAACATAATATAGTGCAAACATTTTAGACTGGTCGGAGACCCACACCCAACTGTGGTACACAAGTCCGTGTGTCATGGATTAAGAAACATAAACCAAGAAACAAATGCCAACAGAAAATTCGATCAGCTCATCAATCACATGGTTCATATTTGAACTTGTTTTCTTTCTAAGGTCCAACTAGAATCCTGATGTCATTTTTGACAGGAGTCTTCTACAGTATTATCCAAGAATGAGATTCTTTTAGGACTTCTGGATTTTCTTTTTTTTTTTCAACAATGAGATTTTGGAAAATGTCAAAACACGCGCGCGCACACACACATATATAATATATATATATATAACATAAATAGACATACCTTACGAGATAAAAGCTCACGCACAGTGTCAGCTAAAGGTATTGCTGAATCCAGTCTCATGCTTCCTCTCCTGGCAAAGTATAGCACCACAAAATTCAAATTTCATAAACTATTGCGTAATTAAGATTTACAGAATGAAAGGTCAGAAAGAATAATCTTATACCTTCCCATGAGAGGAGCGGATTCCTCTTGTTTCTTTACAAAATCAAGAGCTTCTTCAAGCTTTCCTAAATAGAAGTATGATTTAACAATCAGGCCTACCCTCCAGAGCTCGGAAGAAGAGCTTCTAGGTAGGTCAGAGCCATCTCCTGATGATGAAATTTTTTCACCCTCATACGTGGGAGAGTTCATTTCAGCAGAAGTAAGAGTCTGCTCACACAGTTGAATCACTTGCTCATACTTCCGTAGCTGCAAGAAGAGACACTTTTTACCAACTTCAAGGTAAATGCCTTAGGGCATTATAATTCAAAATTGAATACCACACACGCATGCAAGACAATTTTTTTTGGGACGGATGAAAAAGGAAAGCAGGACAATATGTTTGAAATGAAGGGAGTATATATATATATATATATATATATATAAGTGAGCTATGTCTAAATATATTTATTTTTGACAAGTAAATATGAATATACCAAAAGTGTCAAAGCAAGTGACGCGTTCTTTGTACACTAGAAGTATACATACTAATCAAAAGAAAAGCTATTGACAAATTCTACAAAAGAAAAACTAGTCAGAAGAGTCTCCATTGGCTCGGAACACCAAAAGAATAGAATGCGAAACATGGTGTCCTTCAGATGAAGCATGGATCCTTCCTCATTCTCAAACACCCTTTTACCCTCCCCCACCAAACAAAATAGTCCACGCCACAGCTAAAGGAATTATCTCCCAAAGAGGATTTCTCCTTTTCCTCTTATAGATAGACCCAACTCAGGCACCTCTTTGAATGAGTTGTCTGAATAGGGTATCACTATTAGCGATGTAAATTTTAACTCTGACATACCATCATGTCTTCATTTTGTTTGTTCCAAATGTTTTACAAACTGCATTATTAGTTGTTAACAATGTAAATTTTAACTTAAAATATCAGTGTTCAGCCTCGAGTGTCTGAAATGTTTTACGAAATGTGTTGATTTTTGATCGTTCGAAATGTTATACGTAATGTACTTTTAAACGTCACTCTTAAATTTTAAGGTAGAGGTATGCATATTGAAGTGATATGCATTGGAACTTTAAGTGGCCAAGACTTTGAGACGGCTAAAAAAGAAAAGTGGGCCAATAAACATGAGACGGAGGGAGTATATAACCTTTAGATATTTAAAAGAATACTTCATAAAATACTGCCAGATTATTTGATAAGTTACTGCGTAAGGTAGAGGTATGCATATTGAAGTGGAATGACTCTTTAGCAATATGAAAAAGGTTCTCTCAAAGAAACAAGGACCTCATTATCTTCCAGAAATTACAATTTCCTTCTTTTTATGAGAAAGCTTCATGGAAAACTAGAGTTTAAACCAGTGCAAAACAGCTCAATACGAGCTTACTCAAAGGCTAGAAGGAGCCTTTATAATCTAATGTATTATATAATATACTCTGAAGTTTATATAATTTAATGATCAAATTATCAAATAGTGGTTTACCCATGATTACTACTCTCTCCGTTTCATGTAGAGTCCACTAGTCTTTTTGGGATGTTCCACCAAAAGAGTTTAATTTAAAAAATTATGTCTTCGATCTCCATAATCTTTCAACTTTACCCACTATGTGTATTATAACCATCTTAACTAGACTAGCAATTTTGTGTTATGACCAACTTCAATGATATTAACTTTTTTTTTTTGATAAGAACTTCAATGATATTAACATATCCCTCAAGTATTAGACTTTTCAAACAAGGGCTTTTTGATTGGAACGGGGGGGATAATTATTAGAATGCCAACTGTGCATCAATCATCAAAAGATGTGCACTCACCATGAAAAGTGCGTCTGCCTTCATTTGAAGCAGTATCTCTGAACAAGAGCTTATCCGCAAAGCTTCATCAATAAGTTTCAAAGCACTTTCTACATCTTCGGGTGTTTTTTTCCGTAAAAGCTCAGTAGATTGACTTATGCAGTCCGTGACTTTCTGAACAACAGGAAAAACAAACTTCCAGTCATTATGCCTTGAGGATTTTGCATAAAGAGAAAGAACAAGAAGGATAAAGTAATAAAGTAAAGCAAATCTATGTAAACTCAACCAGAAGAGGGGTCTTTTACAATGTGAGATTATACTATGAAGCTGCATAATATTCAGGATAAGCAATTAAGAGAGATCAAAAGGCCGTGCACAAAATCTAACATTACCCAAAGCACTAATATACTGTGGTATTAGAATCTCGCAACCACCTCCACCTAATAGCTATCGCCACAAATCATGAAGGTTTAAGAAAGATGAGTCATGAGCTGATGCATTTTGGTGTCAAACTTCTGCTCTGTTAAGGCCATGCATTATTGTCTTTATAAGTCTTATCAAAAAGATGTTCGCCTTTAAAAGCTGCTACTTTGATGTTTCAACTGATTTCTTATTGATCATTAATGTACCTCTGACTACGTAAAAAATTAGTGAACATGAATTGAATAGGTAGAAGATGGGTTACACTTTGTTAACTGAGATTACCCAGTCCTACTACACAGGTGTGCTGACTTCAAAGATTTCTTAACCCCACTTCTCTCCCCCCACAGTTATTTTCCGAATGGGACATCCAGGTTCTATTAGATGCACAAGGACGAAAGATTTTAAGATAAACTGAGTAGAGCATTTGTCCCAATTAGTAGGGAACAGGGTTTACATGAATACTTTTTCGCTATGAGAAAAGAACTTTTTGGCCCCTCGTACAATTTGGGGTAAGTGATTTGACATACGTACTTTCATTATTCTAAATTTGACCAGACAAGCCAAAGCGGCCTAATTATTTCTTCAAAAATTCGATCTATGCAGCCATAACTTCAAATTAAAAAAAGTATGTTAATTAATTTTAATATGAAGTCCGAAAATATTTGAAGTAAGCTCTAGAAAATATGAAGCATTCAATATTTTAAGTATATGGAGATATGTAAACAAACTAGAACAATAAAAAAAATGTTTTTTACACTAATAATTTCTTACTCCCTCTGATTTCAAACAATCGTCTTCCTTACCTTTTTTGTCTGTTCCAAAATAATTTTCCTCTTTCAAAACTTTCCTTTTTAGGAAAACACTTTTACCATTTTACCCTTACTTTTTCTACCTACTTTAATTATGGTCACATGCTCAAAAGCATTAAAGGAAACCACACATTACACCAATATTTATAATACAGTCAATTAGTTTTTTCTTAAAGGGTGTGCCAGGTCAAAGAGGACGATTATTTGAAATCGAAGGGAGTATTATACTATTCTTTTGGTAAATGAAACTCAAGAGAGGATTGCGGCTCTAAAAAGAGATACAATAGACTCTTTAGAATTTTATGTAGTTCATATTGAAATTTGGGGCCTTAAAGTTCATGTAGTTTATATTCCCATTGAAATGTTAAATATGAACTACATAAATTGTGACAGTGTTTGTTATAGTTCTTTTTAGGGCCTTGAGCCTCCCGTCTACCGAAATAATAAAAAACTATTAGTGTGAAAAAAATGTTTTTGGTTTTCTAGTTTGATTTCACATCAACCTTTTTTTGATAAGAACATCAACTTATTGATTGTAATAATGAATATCTCCATATACTTGTGATAAGACATTCTTCAACTTTAGTAAAGCTTACTTAATTTTTTTTGGGGCTTCATACTAAACTAATTAACTCACTTTTTTTTGTTTTGCAGGGATCAAACTCTTTCCCCATTCGCGACAACCCTCAATGTACAACTCAACCATACAGCCAATTCATAATACAAATGAACATACTTTATTACGATTTTTAAACCTATTTTAATTAATTAACTTTTTTATTGAACAAGCTAGTGGAAGAGTGTTATCTTGTTATTAGCAATACTTTAATAGAGGCTATTTATATGGAGGTATTTTTAAATATCAGAAGGTATAGTAATATTTAGAAGTATAAGAAGTCAAACAGAAGAAAATCATAAGAGAAGTTAATAGTTGGGTGAACGCTAAAATTTGGTCAATATGTAGGGGTAGCCAGCGCAATTTAACCGTCTGTTTTCTAACATCCATCAGACGGAAGGGTTGAAGAACAAAAAAATAAATTAGTACAAGGATTTTTAGGTTGAAAAAAATAAGACAAGGTATAATTTGAAATTCGTTAGCTAACTCGGACTTTCTTTTTTTTGCAGTTCTCTCTTTTTTTTATAAGTAATAATTATATAAAAAAGTATCAAAATAGGTGATGCGTAGTACACCTTACCAAAAGAATTAGCCAATATCTATAATATTTACAAAATCTACAATAGAAGTGTTAGGACTGGGAGTGGAGTGATCTGCCTAGGAACACCAAAAATGAAGGGTACGAATCAATAAACATTTCCTCGTTATCAAAGGTCCTATGGTTTCTTTCCCTCCATAGAGTCTAACACTCCCAACAGAGCTGTCTCCCAAAAACGGTTTCTCCTATTCTTACACCCCATAGACCAGCCCCTAACATGGTCAATAATCGACCTCGGTATGACCCAAGTCATCTTGAACAGTCCAGCACAAAATTCCATAACTCGATAGCCACTTGGCAGTGGAGGAAAGGAGCAGATGATTTACACTCTCCTCACTAGCCTTGTACAAATAACACCTATTGACAAAAACCATGTTACGTTTCCACAAATTGTCCCCGGTTAGGATAGCTTCGTGAGTTACTTCCCACGTGAAGAAAGCCACTCTCTTAGGGCCTTGAGAGTTCCAAACTGCTCTCCAAGGGAAGGAAGTTCTGCCACAATTGAGAAGCTTGAGATAATACGATTTGACTGCCTGTACCTTTCCATACCACCTTATCCACCAACCTGTCTTGTATTCTGCTCTTGAAGCCTCCCCTAAGAGCTGTACAACTGACTCAATCTCCCACTCATGAAAATTCCTTCTGAACGTGGGATTCCAGATAGGATTACCCTCCACCGTAGACAAAACAAAACTTACTCTACAATCCTTATCCGTGGAAAGCTCAGATGAGTTCTGGAACACCACCCTCAAACACGTACCTCCGCACCATCTATCTTCCTAAAATCTCGCAGAGCCCCCGTTGCCAACCTCAAATGCAATGAATCTCTCAAAAGAGCTCCACCCTTTCCTCATGCCTCGCCACACTCCCACCCCAAAAGTAGAATTGACCACACTTGGGAACCAGCAGTGATCCCCTGCTCCATACTTACAAACCGCCACTTGTCTCCAAAAAGCTTCCTTGTCTGTAAGATACCTCCACAGCCATTTCCCCAGCAAAGCCTCGTTAAAAAAATTTAGTTTTCTGATGTTCAGACCTCCCTCTTGAACCCTGGAGCAAACTTTCTCCCAATTCACTAAATGAAACTTATGCCCATCCGTCTGCCCTTCCTGCAAGAAATCTCTTTCCAACTTCTCTAGTCTTTGCCTTATTGTGGCAGGAATCACAAAGAGCGATAGGAAATAGGTAGACTGTTCTTGGTTAAGACTAATCTCCCCCCCTTAGAAAGGAGTTGACGCTTCCACCCTCCCAATCTCTGCTCGAAGCGCACAATCATTGGATTCCACAATGCCCTACTCTTTGACTGTCACCTATGGGAAGACCAAGGTAAGAGGAAGGAAGAAAAGCAGACTTGCATCCAAAGAATGAAGCTAGATCCCCAACATTTTCCACAACCCGTACATGAATAATTTCACTCTTGGAAATGTTAATTCGAAGACCCGAAACTGCTTGAAAGAATAATAATACCAATTGAAGATACCCCAACCGAGCCTTATCTTGACACAAAAAACCAACGTGCCATCTGCAAAAAGAAGATGGGAAACCGACACCTCCCTCTCCCCTCTCCTCCCCACCTTGAACCCACTTATAAGACCAACCAGCACTGTCTTCTCTAACATCCTGCTAAGAGCCTCCATAACAACAATAAAAAGAAACGGGGACAAAGGATCACCTTGACGCAAACCCCTCGAGCTTGAAAAAAACCCCGATGGTTCCCCATTCACCAAAACAGAGAAGCGTACCGTAGAGATGCAGAATCGGATCCATTGGATCCATCTAATACCAAACCCCATCCTTTCCAACATGTATAACAGAAAGTCCCAGTTCACATTATCATAAGCTTTCTCGATATCCAACTTACACAATAACCCCAGAAAACCGCTTTTCAACCTGTCGTCCACGACTTCATTGGCAATAAAAGACGCATCCAAAATCTGTCTATCCTTCACAAAAGCGTGCTGCGACGCCGAAATAATTCAGCCCATTACCCTTTTCATTCTTTGGGCTAGCACTTTGGAGATCAGCTTGTAAATGCCACCAACCAAGCTAATAAGTCGAAAGTCTTTCAAATCAGTCGCACCACTCTTTTTTGGGATCAAGACTATGAAGGCAGCATTAAGGTTTTTTTTCAAATCTCAGACTAGAATGAAAAAACTGAAACACCTCCATGATATCCCCCTTAATCACCTCCCAGCAATGCTGGAAAAATGCCATAGAAAACCCATCGGGACCTGGGGCTTTATCTCCCTTCATCTTACGTAACACTGCTGCCACTTCCTCAATTGAAAAGGGAAGCTCCAGCACTGCCGAGTAATCAGCACTAATTCTGTCAAAGTCAATTCCATCCAGATTTGGTCTCCAATCCCCACTTTCCTCGTATTGTCGCCTATAAAAATTCGTGATGCCAACCTTAATCTCTACCTCATCTTCTAGCAGCACATCTTCAATCTGGACAGAGCTATTTTTTTTTGCTGCTCCACGGATCTTTGCCATTCTGTGAAAGAACTTGGTATTACTATCTCCCTCCTTTAACCACTGCACCTGTGACTTTTGTCTCCAACAGATCTCTTCACGAAGAAGAAGACTCTTCAACTCCTGTTTCAACTGCATCCTAAGGGACTCTTCTGCCTCATCCAATAAACCATCCCCTGCTCTCTCATCCAACCTGCTCTCTCTAACATTACTTGTAGAGCATCCAAGATTCTGAAGGCTAGGAGCATTTCCCATACATTTTTTAGTTCATTGACTCGGCCGCAATCTTTAAAATAGTATCATTTGTAATACGATCAATTTGACCAAAAGGCTGAAAAGCTGCAAATGACCACCTAGGTGTCAACAACTAATTATCAAATCATTCTGCATTCCCATGAGCAGTACATCTCACCAATTTCTTGTGCATAAACCTTGTTTTATAAATGCTGTTAATTAAGATCTCAAGTGCAAGTGGCATATAATAACTAAATAACGTCGTAGATTATGAATTAAAAGTGAAAAGAGAAAAAGGAAAGAAAGTGTACACATATACATGCAGATTTGCAGGACAGAGTTTACGAGAATAGCGGAAATAAGAAATAATTAAAGAAAATAATATATTTACTCTACCTGTGCATTTTCTAAACCTTCAGAGGCTTCTACTAAAATTTTTCTGTCAACACAAACATCACTTCCCGACTGCAAGCACCTCATGAAATGCAGCAAAGCATTTTCAACTTCCCCAACGGCAAGGTAGCAACTGGATAGACAAAAGATATTTCACGAGTTGGTAAAGTTTTTTTCAATATTTATTGAAAACAATTTGAACCAAAAGTAAAGGTGCACAACACTGCCACTCAACAAATAATAACATTGAATATAATGGATGTAATACCATGTGCAGCTTTATGTCTTATACAAACACTATCTGAATGAATGAAATGTTTTGCTTCTGGAACCAGCAAAAAGATTTGCAATAAATTGAGTATGGGATGACTTTGGAGCTTATTAGATAAATCATGCCTAAGTGGAGAATTTCACATGTGTTTGACTTTATGCCCATTGTGTTCCCAAAGCCCATGATTAAATTTCTATAAGCAACAGGCACGGGCAAGAGGATTAGTTAGGTCTAGATAATCTCAAATGTACATATCATGGTTTTGTCAAGTACTCTTTGTCTATATAACATATCTTTGATAAAATGTGCAAACAATATTTGTCTCTAAAAGGATTCTTTAATATCATATCAAATATTTCATTTGTCCTTTTGAAAATCAAAACATAGTTATGAGATATACTTTCTTACTATTCTGCTAGCCTAGAAAAATCCAAATATAAGACCAGCAAAGAGATTGGAAAGCTGAGTCGTTGGTAGTTTTTTTTTTAATTTTTTATCAATAAAATCTTGAATTGCTATCAGGGAAAATAGTATTCCTTTGGAAATTCATAGAGATCATAGTACCTATTACAGTGAAGTATGCAAAACAACAATCATGAAACTTTCACATATTTGTACTAAAATCTTACACTGTTCCAAATGTTTAAGGCCAATTTTTTAATTTTTACCTCTATAGTTAATAACAGAGTCAGTACAATCCACTTGGCTGGATTTAATATAAATATATAATTCTATGAATTGATCAAGAAACTATATTTCACATTAAAAAGGATCCATTTTTAACTCTACCGGGCAACGCAAGTATTCCAAGTACCATCCACTTGTGACTCCTTGTTGGTATGGAAGTGCTTCAAAATCCTTTTAAAATATTCTTCTTTCTTTTTTTTCTTTTTTTGATTATAAAAGAAGATTATATAGATAAGAGAAGAAAGTTGCAAACAACGGACAAGAAGACCATCAAAGGACAAGGAAAAAGCTGAACTCTGCAAAACAGAGATAGGAACTCCTCAATAGGCACCCCTCACTGAGGCCCATAAAGAAGCTAAATAGACAACTATTTCCCACGTCTGCCTCTGCGCTGACTGATCATTGAAGATTCTTGAATTCCTCCCTAGCCAATTACAGCACAAGATAGCAAATACCACACATTCCCACAACAAACTCACAGTTTAACCATCCTGAATCCTTAAAACAAAATATGAAGAAATGAAGGAACAGACCCAAAGAGACCCACATTTCACCAATCACTCCAAACAGATTATTCCATAGATACTGAGCATCATCATAAAGGAGAAAAAAATAGTCATGTGACTCCAAAACCCGCTGACACGTCACACACCAATGTGAGGAGAACCTCTTATAACGCCTACGAACTTCTCGACCATCATTAGTATTGAGCTTGTTTTTTTTTTTTTTTTTTGATAAGTAAAAGCAATATATACCAAAAAAAAAAAAGTATAACTTCGTGCGGGAAACGAGACTTCCGAATAAAGGAAGATAGGGGGAAAGACAAGGGATCACGAGAGCGAGTCAAATGAAAGAGGAAGGATCGAAAAGAAAAAAGACTCGACCAGAATGAGTATCCAGGCCTAGATCACCCGAAGCGAGAACAAGAGCCGAAGTGGGAGTGCTAGAGAGAGCGCAAAAGCGGCTAATTCAAAAAATTGGTGAGGGTGGGAGTGTCTAAAAATTCCTCATCCACACATTCCCACAGAAAATCCCTCATAATCTTCTCAATCCTCTTCGCAACACTAGCCGGAATCCTAGGAGAGAGAGAGAGAGAGTAAAGTGGAACACTCAAATGACACCCTCAAAATATTCTTCTTTCTATATAACTAACCCTAAAGGTTACTCATCAATCCTGAACACCCACAGTTCAAAGTTTCAATGCTAAAGGCCCCCACACAATGACTTTTCTCCACTTGACATTATGAAAGTTACTTGCTCGGACAAGAGTAGCCTTCACTAACTCTACTTTGGTTCAATCATGTTTGTTTTATAAAGAAGCAATTTTATTAAAAAAGGTAAAAGGATTTACAAAGTACAAGAAAGAGAGGACAAAGTGTCCAATCAGAGAAACTAAATCAAAAGCAAGAAAAAACAAGAACCCAAGAAAGTACAAAATAGAGGTGGAAAAATTAGCCAAAATCACTGAAGCACCGCTCTCCAATCCTGGCTCAAATCCGTGATTGACAGACCTCTAAAAGCCCACATGGAGGAGGGTAAAAGACCCTATCCCTCAAACGAGAGAAGGAAAGGGACTTATCCTGAAAAATCTAACATTCATCTCCATCCATAAACACTTCATATTCCCAAAAACACCGCACTGCCAAGAACATTTCCCGTGTCCCCCCACCCCAAAAAAAAAAAGGAAAAGAAAACCACAAAAAAGATAACCGTCACCATGGCGCAATGCACCAAAAGGTGTTCATGGGTCTTATTGTCATTCTGGCACATAATACACATCTGACTTTTACCAACAGTAGACCAGGGTACCACCATCTTCATTAAACAACAAAGAAGACAATTGGTTTTATAGTCATACATTTGGCGTCATAAACAAATTTAAAGCAGCAATAAAATCATGAATCCTAAGAGACCAGTAGATAATGACCCTTACTTAGCAGCTCGAACTTGCACCCTGAGAAAGTTGGGATCTAATCCAGCAGCCATCAAACAGTCTTTCAGTGCTTCTCTCATTCTTCCAAGAGACATACGAGTTGCTGCACGGTTGCTATAGCACAGCATCAACGCCCTGAGACAACCTTTAGATGTCTCACTTTGAGAAACAGAGTTCACCCCCTGTGTGTAATAATCCTCCGCTTTAGACAGATCCCCACTGCCATAGGCTTGGTTGCCCCTGAATAAATCAATATCAGCCATTCAAACCAAACATTTAGTTGTCAAAACTAACATATAAAGACGATATGTTGTAGAAATGTGGCCAAAACTGTGTAGGAAACTTTAACAAGGTACAAGGACATACAATTAAAGGATGACTATGGAATTTGAAAATTGCGGGAAAGATACAAGAAGATGGTATCTGATAAAATGCACACCTTAATCTCCACTTCTCGCATGCTTCCTGAGCTGCAGTGCTCGCTACAGAAGTTGGGGTCTTTTTTTCCTTGTCCTGTTCTTTAACGGGTTCTGACTTATCCCTGTTTCGGCTTAAGAAATTTGACGCATCACCTTTCTTGCCCTGCCTTGGAGACAGAAGTGTAGAGCTTCCAGAAACTGGAAAGAATTCCACAGGATATGAGATCTTAGCATTTGGAGTAGAACTGTATGAATCCTGACCGATTTTCAGCCGATGTTTCTTTTTATGATGGCGTGTTTCTGTTGATGATAGACCTTGAATGGAGGACGATGCAGCAAACGTGAAGCTGCTCCGGCCAGTATCTTCTGCACTTGAGGCAAACGTAAACTGTGCCGTGTCATCAGTGTCTTGCCTATCAGTGCTTGCTGTGGAATTTAAGTCAGTATCCACTGCAGTAACAAATGTATCACTACTATAATCTAAATGTTCGGCTGCCGACTTAAAGCTTTCAGTTTCAGCCCCTGAAACAGACTCTTCAAAGGGACCTTCAGCACCAACTCCTTCATTGAAGTTATTCTCTGAAACCTCATCTCTTTTTCCAGAGAATTTTGCATGACCTTCACGGATACCCAAGTTACGCGTAGCAGTAATCAGATCTTCATCTATTGAATCATTTGTAACTGTGGGATGAGATTCACTTGAGGCATAGTTGTCACCGAAATAAGAGGCATCATCTGATGCCACAGAAGTTTCTCTAGAGTAGGTGTTTTCAGCCAGCGTCTCCTGATATGGGGAAACATCCATAGGTGAGTATGCTTCAAATGATTCAGGATTCTCCTGTGAACTTTCTCTCGACACGAAGTCTTGTCCAAGCTTCAATGGATCTATGGTGGCCTTTCGCGACTTCCCTTTCTTTTTCTTTAACCTAGGATCTTTAGCAGATCCCTTCTTTGCTTCCAATTTACTACTTATGCCAGAAAACAAGCTACCTTTCATGTTTGGCGTTTTGAATTCCACATGTGGGGTTCCCGAGCTATCCAATCTGCCACCAAAAGCAGATTCTACCTTCTTTTCACGTCGATTCATGGATGTCACACCAAAAATATTTTGAACTGGTTGAAAATTGTTAGAAGAAAATGAAGAAGATGTTGAGGATGATACAGTGTCATGCAGTTTGGTGTCCTTGTTTCCGCGGTCTGAAGGAATATGATGACCACTCAAGTTCTTATCCTGTGCTCCAGCCTGAATCGAGTCACTAAATTTTGTTTTACTAGAATTATGAAGATGCTTCTCATCAGGAATGACTGTAGAAGGTTGGCCCATCCGCACTTGACCAGATGCATCTCCAGCTCCAATACCATCAACTTTCAACTTCTGCAGCTCATCTGATATCAAAAGTTCTGCTTTCCCACCCATATTTCCAGTTGTACTACTTGCAGAAACAAAGGTGTTCTTCTCAACTGTATTCAGCGAATCTTTCATGTTCAAATTCATCATCTTGACAGGAAGTACCGTCTCAGCGCTTCCAGATAAAGAATCATTAAACTTACTACTGCTTCCAAATACAAAACTTTTCATATTATCAGAATTACAAACACCAGTTCCTTTATCGACATCCCTCGTGTCATGAATGTTCATTTTCTTCATCTCATTCGGCAGTTCCATCGCAGCACCACTACTACCAAATGCAATGCTAAAACAGTTGGCCCTGGTATTCGCAAACGTAGGATCCATCTCCCGAGCATTAAACAAACTCCCAACATTCTCCGTCTTACCTTCAATGTTCAACTTCCTAATCTCATTAGGCAGCTCATCCATTAGAACACTCTTTCGATTGCCACCACCTCCAAGCACATTTGAATTAGAAGATGCACCAGCATTGTTCACATTACTGCTTTGAATATTCAAATTTCTCATTTTATCAACAACCCCACTAGAATCACCCATCTCAGTACTCGAATTTGAATTAGCTCGAAATAAGAAAGCCTCATTGTTGGCAGCAGCAGCATTGCCAGAATTCAAATTACCCAGAATCGAAGTATAATTGTTTGATTCGGGTAAAGGTCGAAATGGATTGAACCCCAGATCAGCAACACGGGTACCCCCACCCGTATCACCCGTACCCATACCAAAGATAGGTGTGGCGGACGACCTGGGATGGTGAGAAACGGATTGCTTTCTCAACTTGGCAAGCCGCGGCCGGGAGGTGGACCCCACAGTCGGTTTCCCGGAAGCCAAAGGCTGTGAATTGAACCCAAAGTTGGAGCCAGAATTTGAATTGTTGGAGGAGTTCATGATGTTGTTTAATTGATTAAGATTGTTGTTGTTGGAACAAAACCCAGAAAAAATATACGAAGGATTAAACTGACCGTTGGAGTGGTGATGATGATGGGAATGTTGGGAGTCTAGGAACGCCGCCGGTGACATGCCGTCGGAGACGGAGACATTAAATCTGAGGACGGTGGGAAATGATTGTTTGTCGGATCAATCTCGTCAGTAGGCATAGGGTTAAGGGCAATATTGGGATTATTTATGTTAGATTTAATGTCAGATTGTTTGTACACAGTAGGAATCAAGAATTCAAGAGAGAGGGGAAGGGGAAGGGGAAGGGGCCGGAGAAGAGCTGTGTTGTTAAACACTGTTTTCACGGGTCATATGATTCTCTTTGCCAGGTTCTCTTTTTTCTTTCTTTTTCTTTCCTTTTTTTTTTTTGGTTTTTTGGGCAAGAAGGATGGGTAGATTTAGAAAGAAAAAGGTTTTTTTTTTTTTTTTTTAGGAATAATTGTGCCCTAAGTCAACCTCGGAAAGTTTTCAATCACTTTAATACTTTTACTAGTATACGTTATGGCACGACGTTAGTTTGAGAGTTTATCAATAAATAAAGTAGATATTATGAAAATAAATTAATATTTATTTATAATTTGTATGTGTTAAATATATGTATACTACACAACGAAAAGAGGAGAAAACATAAATACCAAACAAAATAAAACATTTTATTCGATATTTATTTCATAAGAAAACCAAGAAATAAATATTTTAATTGTAACTATTATTAAAATACGAAAATAAAATTTGATTGTTTTCTCGATAGCGAAAACTCAGTTTTGTTTTTCTGGGGGTTCTTACTTAACAACAATGGTTGGTTTGGAAACATGAGATGTTAACTTTGTTCATTATTTCTACCTACACATAACACAAAGAAAATTAAACACATTCATTTAACCAAATTTTTGTTTCATCTACAAAATTGGAATCTTTCCACATATTATATCATATAAAATTTAACAGGCGAACGGAGATACATTTTGATCAAAATTAATCAATCCTAAAAGCTAAAAAAATGACAATTAAATCATTAAAAACCAATACACATGTCCCAACAAACGAAACCACAACAATGAGAAGATATGAAGTATTCTATAAAAATAAACTTGTGCCCTTGCCAATGACACGGTGCCAGTATGAGCGTGATCAATGTATGAACCGAGCACGATGAAAATAAATTAATATATCCTTAAGATTTTGTAGAGGTCGTATTAATGTAAATTACACACCAACATCTCGAAAATTAAAAAAATAACATATTTTATTGACCGTAAAAGTTTATAACTTATCTTAAAAGAAAATTTATATAACTTATCTTAAAAGAGTATAATTAAGCATAAAAAGGAATTCTCTCTCTCACACACACACCAACCCAATACCTGTTAATTGAAATAAACTTAAAAATGAAAATCTCCGCAAACAAAAACCACAAAATAAATTGAATAAGATAAAGTGAACTAACAAAATATTATTTTGAAATCGAAATCACAAAGATTTCAGACCAATAATGGAAATTAAACAACTTTTAAGAAAATAAAGAAATTAAAATACAAATATTCAAATTTACAAAAGTTGATTACAAAACTTAGAAACAAATTTTTTTTCAAACAAGAATTAAACTGATTAGTTAATTACGATAACAATCAAAAAAATTAAATACAAATATTTAAAATTAAAAACTTACAAACAATTTTTTTATTAAAAAAAAAATAAATCTAAGCCAGACACAAATTAAATTGGGATTCAGTTGATTACGATAGCAATCAATTAAGAAACTACAACTAAATATTTGTAAAATCGTAATGGTCATTTTATTATTAATGAACTACTAAAAATATTATTTTGTTAAAAAAATTGACTTTCAAATGGAGTCTCTTTGCCCGGAATAGAGAGATTAATTAATAATTTGCATACAAAATTGCGAACTAGAAAAAACTGGTCGGATAAAAATTAAATTGATTAAGTTAATTACAATAACAGTTAAAAGAAAAAAGATATTTCAAATTACAAAACTTACAATTTTTTTTATAAAAAAATTATTTAATAATTGTAAACCGTAATATCTCAATAATTTTCGCAGTAAAAGAGTGAATCTCAGAGAAACTGATGAATAGGCAGATAGGAGGAGAGAGAAAGAGATAGAGAAGGAGTGAGAGATAAAAGGATTGTGGAAATAAAATAGGGATTAAAAAAACGTGATAAAAATGGTTGAGATTGTGAGATTAAATCCTGACCAATAATTGTGTTTGGTAAAAACCAATACTGGCTGGTAATTAGTTTTTTTGTAACCGACTGACCTGTTTTATATTATAAACATTTTTTGAAGGTAAGAACATGTGTACGATCGGAGCCCTAAAAAGAAAAAAAAAAATAGGATGTTGGAGCAAGCAACTCATAGAATAAGATCATGAATTAGCTAGTAAAAAAATGATCAAGATGAGAGGGAAAAAGGTTCAAAACGAGCAAGTGAACTGAAACTCACGGATCAAACATGTATCCACTTCAAAACACGCAGGTCGGCGAGAGGGGGCACGCCACGTGGTGCATGCAGAAGTCGTCAGTACATTAATGAAATGTTTGTTCATTTGCTCCGGTGCCCTCCTTCTTTTAGAACATGGCTGTCGAAGCTTCTAATGCTCAGACTTTGCATTTTAGTCATAAATCAACTTAAAACTTTGATAAACTTAGTTAAAGACAAAAGTGATACATTTAAAGACATCAAGACACACTTTCATACATAATAACTTACTGATAGATTAAAAGTGACACATTTAAAGACAAAAATGACACACTTTCATGCATAATGATTTGCACATTGAGGAAATAAAAAGTAACATATTTAAAGAAAAAAGTGACGCATTTAAAGGAAAAAAACACAATTTTATAGATAATGACTTACACATTGATAGACTAAACGTAACACATTTAAAAGTAAAACTGACACATTAAAGGTAAAAGTGATACAATTTTAAAGGTAAAAGTGATACATACAAGGCAAAAAAAAGTTGACGATTTTCATATATAAAAGCTAAGAAGTGGCGCTGTAATTTCCAAAAGTTGTGGAGTGTGTTGGTCCACAATTATGCTCAAATAGACTAAAGGAGGGGTGAATAGCCTATGATGCCATTTTAAAAAAAAAATCTTCTGGATATATTTAAAACGTAGATTTAGTGGCATTTGCAGTTTAGCGTATTGAGCATGTCTGCCGGTAGAGGCTATCGGTAAACTTGCTCTAAGCAGAAGTATCAACTCTGCCAGTAAACTGCCAGTTAAATCAAAAGCCAGTTATAAAAAAATCTAAGCAGCGGAAAGTAAAAAGGCTTTAGATTTGGAGAAGTCTTAAATGGTTGTACACGAATATATGATCAGAACAACAACACACTTAATACTTTTTTCAAATGCAGACTTAGGAAATCAATTGGAGAATAACTTTTCTAAAGATAAATTAATTAGTAAAAAGCTCATATACATATAAGGACTAAGGGATAAAGTATTTGTAAGAACATATGAATTTATTCAAAGATAAATTGCATATTACATCAGCTTAAATATTCTATGTATAGTTTTTGTCTTTGTCCTCCCAAACCTTAATCCTTATTTAATTATCCATTCAAGAATATTTAAGCAATCGAGGGAAATAGGAGACCAAAACGAGAAACCGTTATGAGAAGAGAATTTTCAAGGTCGTTCAAATAAAAGATATCTGAACGATTGAGTGCAGAGCACTCGGCCTTCCATGTGAATGATTATTGCACAATCAACAACATTTGTATTGGAATACAAATATGAAGATATGAATGCAATATCTACAGACAACTCTTTATTTTCTTCAGACATAATCTAATATCAATCTTTATATCAATCCAAGATCTTGGTCTTTGTCTTATGACGTTTCTGATCAATCTCTTTTCTTCTCCAAGCTTTTCTTCCTAGCAATCCACTGAAAGTGTCTTACTAAGGTCTGGATAGATTCATTGCAATCTAGTGTTGAGATCTGAGATGCGTTGGTGAGGACGATCTCGTTGTAGATCTCTTTGTTTCTTTGAAGCTCTTGAGTGAGTTCTGATTTCAACTTCACTCAGTGCGTGTATCTGTCACTCGTTGCTTATTGCTTTTTTTCGTCTTGGGCAAGAGAAAGGATTTATATAGACTTGAGTCAGTGTGATCGTTGAGAGATGAAGATTTGATGTTTATATCCGTTTAGAGATATAGTTGTTGAAGTCTATCAGATGGAGATCTTTGTCCATGAGATCGTTGACTGTTTGGGACAAAGATTTAGTCTTGTAGATCTTGGAACTTGTTGTCTGTCAGATTGTGTTGATAAGTCTCTGAAAAGTAGGTATGATGTCTGATGCACTGTCAGGTGGTCTGTTCAATAAAATAGTTCCTTTTTGACTTTATCAGACCACGTGAATGAGAGAAAGTCCTGTAGCTTTAACTATGTCAGGCTTTCTGAGGCATGAACATATTTGTCTTGATTTGAACTGCTTTTAGTCTTTTCTCTATAGCACGTGTAGAATTAAGTCTGCCGGTGGGATGTTCGGGCCAGTGGAACAAGTCTTCTGGTTCAGGAGAACTGATGTCTGCTGGTGCGAACAGTTTAACTTGTAGCATGTCTGCCAATGATGAGTCTTCACGATGTTATGATCTTATCACTGAAGGCTTTTGACATTGCTGCAAGTCTGCCGGTGCTTAGTGCATATGAAGTGCTGGTCTGTTTGGTCATCATGTAGGAAGGTAGGACTTGATCAGGTCGCACCTAATCTAAGACCTATGTGATGTCACACGAGTTGCCACGCTAACCGGTACGCAAACCTTTTAGCCACTCGTGATGACTCATTGTAATAGGAACAAACAAATCATCATTTATAGAATATGCACAGTGATAAGTAAATTATCAAGAAACATATTCTAACAGGGTGTCATTGTATTTTTTTAATCTTTGATCATTTAACATGGATAGCTCCATCTTACGAATTAAGATCCGTAAAACATTCATACAGGAGACCTACTCTTTTTTTAAACCCGAAAAAGGCACTTTCGTAAAATTATTCTTAAAATGCATGTTCATTCACTTATCGCGTGCATTCCTCTTCCGAGAAGTGCTTTTTTTCTTGCCATCAGCCGACATCCGTTACGATCATCATTTGATTCAAGGAATATCCGCTCAATAGAAGACATTTATGTACAACTTTCAAGAAGGAATAGCCGTAAGATAGGAAAGACTATTATATTCCCCTTTGTGTCATAATTTGATTGATGTTAAGAGAAGACGCCCATCTCAAGAAACTTTTGATCCTCTCATCAATAATTTTTCGGAGTCATGAGAAAATGGACCGATCCTTCTTATGTTACGATTCTTGGTCAGCTCATTAGTGATAGACATTCTTCGCCCAAAATGCACCATTTTTTTAATCAGAAAGAAGATGTTTATTTGCCACTGCACTTCTCAATCTTTGCCTTTCTTTTTGTGGTTTTATTATTCATGCAAAGAAAAACCCGTTATCATAAATACTGTCAGGCATAGAAGAATTTCTCATTATTCCATAGAAGGAAGTTTGGGCATCGCTCTGTCTTTTTATGACAAGATCTAGATCTCGGTGGATTTGTGATTCTACCTCTTTTCTACAAATCGATGTATCACAATGTATAAATTGGATTCACGATGTATAAATTGGATGAATTGTGATGCATTAATTTGGATTCATGATCCAACTATTTGGAATGACGATGCATCAATTTGGAATTAGAATATAAAAGTAAATCTCGATGCACAAATTAGATTTTGCGATGTAGATATCGGATTCACGATGCACAAATTGTATTTGCAATGCATATAATCCTGATGCACAAATTGGAATCGCGAAGCACAATATGGATTCACAATGAACAAATTGGATTCGTGATGCATAAATTAGAATTGCGATGCATCGACTTAGAATTATGATGCAACGTGTCTGATCGAATTTCATTAAGTGTATACTCGTCCATTTGCCCTAAAAATGTCTTTTACCAGTTAAAAAAAGTTTTGGAGTTTTTAGCGATTGAAAACTATCCAAAAGGGATCGGCTCGGTTTTCACCTTTTAAAAAAATATACATTATTACTTTGCCTTCCAATGTCAAAATTATAATCCTTAATTTTATTTATAGAAATTACTAGGTAGCACTTTAAGAGAGAGTTATAACAACGATGTTTTCCATTGACCATAATTAATCGTAGTTGTAAGAACTTGAGATATTAAGGTCATACTAGGGTGGTCGTTCAGATGAAATGCAAGCGATGAAGATGTAGTGACGATACATCAATGTTGTATTTGTTGGCTGGCTCTTCCTTATTAGCTCCATTTGCATGTTCTTCATGACCTTCACGATCACCATTGTTGGTAGCCATTAATTTCATTTGATTTAATCACTCCAAACCCTAATTCAATCAGCTGAATTGATCACTACTTGAATCAGTAAATCATTCGGCGAAGCAAAGATTATAAAGTTACTTTGATACCATGTTTAATTTAAGAGAGATAATTTAATGATTTGAGAGAGAATCGTTAAGAGTGGCATTCAAAAGTACACTACGTAAAACGTTTCGAATGGCCAAGATTTAACGTAGTACGTAAAAAAAAAACTTGATGGTCAAAATTAATCACTAATAGATGGTTAAGTCAAAATCTTCATTGTTAATAGCGAACAAAAATAAAGCAATGATGGAATGTCATATTTAAATTGTAGACAAAGCTCGCTTATATATGTGTGTGTATGTGTGTGTGTGTGTAATTAAAACACTTATTCATTTCTATTGATTAGAGAGAGCTAGGGGACAAGAATCCTTCGAGTTTTTCCCTCTCGACTCTCATATACAAGGAAGCATCTATACATTATCTATTAATAATTGCTCCATGAAATCTTGTGTATCCCATATGATTAATCCATGGTTTATATAGCTATCATTCTTCCCTTGGTTTAAGTTTTAGGAGTAATAGTCTTGTTAAAGCCTTGCATAGTCTCCATATATAATTGTCAACTTTAGGCACTATGTATGTGATATGCAAGTTTTGTTGTTTGTATCATGTTCATCACTCCATCCGTCCAAAATAGATGACCTTATTAGAAGAGAAAAAAATATCTCAAAATAATGACGTTATAAGATTTCAAGAAAAAATTGTATACATTCTACCAAAATTGCGCTTATTAGTTATTCTCTAATTAAATGTTGTATTGGGAATGCAAAACATTCGTCTTCAATATCCAAGGATTTAATTAAAGAGAAAGTGGGATGAGTAAAGATGCGTTATTCAAACTTTGAGAAAAAATAGAATAATTTAAAAATGATGTTAAGAGGAAAGAGAAAAATAATCATGCAAATTATCAACAATAATTTCATTTGAATAAGGGTAGTTCAATCCTTTCATAAACTTCCTTAATATATATGTAAATATCTAAAACATCATTTATTTTGAAATAGAGGGAGCATGTGTTAATTGTGAGGTCTTAGGTTCAATCCCTTCCCATGCCCCCCCCCCCTTAGGAGGGAAAAAAAAAACATGTGTTAGTTGTGATTTTTCATGTCATATGATTGGATATGATACCAATGCAATCTATTTACATGCTTGGAATGCGTAGAATAATTTTCTTAAAGGATAAATTCACTTTAGGTATCCCAGCTAAGGCCCAATTTCACTTTCGATACTCCTGTTATATTGCTTATCAAAGTTGATCACAAATGTTTCTCAATTTCATCACTATTGGTATTTTTCGTCACTTGGCTGTCAAATGGTAACGGCTAACCTGCTAAATAAGGTTATCAAAGGTTGGGAACCGGCTCCAATTTGGCAACACGTGAGATAAATACGTGCCATTCTCATTTCCATCCAATGTTTATCCCCAATTGAATTCCTCTTCTCATTCGAACCTAACCCTCAAATTCCCTCCATTGTTCCTCAAATTCTCTCCAAGATTATAACCCTCATTTCTTCCCCCAATTGAATTCATCTTCTCATTCGAACCCTAACCCTCAAATTCCCTCAATTGTTCCTCAAATTCTCTCTCATTTCTTCTCTCTAACTAATTCGTTCCAACCTCTCACCTTGGCTTTCGATAGAGAATGAATAGGTCGAGTCCATCCTCTTCAAATTGTAGTTGGAGCTCAAGGAATAATGTTGTGTCATGGGATGACATGTATTGTGGGTGTAGAATAAAGGTATCATTGAAGACATCTTGGAGCAAAAATAATCCAGGAAAAAAGATACCGGGCATGCCCAAAATATGGGGTATTTTTTTTCATTTCGCTTATATTTTTCTTTTATTTTGCAGAAATTAAATATCTAAATTTTGTCTACATTACAGAAAGATGGATATTGTGGTTTTTTAAAATGGTTGGATGATGAAATATGTCAAATGTCCAAACAAATCATTATGAGATTGTTGGCAAAGTTGAATGGATTTAAAGCTGAAATAGAGAAACTCAAGATTAAAGAGGGTGGAAAGCAAATTGGGTTGATGATATCAAACATAGGCAAATAAATGTTGAAGACTTAAGGGGCAGGTGCACCGGTCACTTTTTTCTTTTTTTAATTTTTACCCTATAAAACGACGCCGTTTTACAGAGTGACACCGTCCATTTTTTCCCCCAAACCTAGGGTAGTTCACACTAGGGTGTAAGTGGTTCGGTTTGGTTTGATTTAGGCTAAAATCACGAATTGAACCGCCCTATTGGTTCCAAAAAGTTCAAACCGAACCGAAGAAGGATTTGAACCGAACCACTCGGTTCAATTTGGTTTGGTTCGGTTTTGTGCTTTATGTGAATTGCTTTTAATCAACTTAATCATCTTTAACAATAAGAATAAAAATAAGATTTAATCTGGAATTAATATCAAAATTAGATAATAACCTAGTAAAATAAAATTATCATAAATATTACATACAAGTTCCAAAATAAACACAAACAATGAAAGACATAATAGTCCTCCAACAATCAAAATTTTGTATATATATACACACTAGATTTTGAGACCGTGCTTATGACACGGCGTCAGTTTGAGACTTAATCAATATATGAAACATACAATGTGAGACTGAATTAATATTTACATATGATTTTGTAGGGATTGAATATATATAAACTACACAACTAAAAGGGGAGAAAACTCAAATACCTAACAAATTTAAAAAATTAACTTTGACATTTATTTCATAAGAAAACCAATAATTAAAATTGTAATTAAAAAAATAGACATGTAAAAAGAACATTTTATTGTTTTTTCAATAACGAAAACTCAATCTTCTTCTTCTGTGGGCACTTGCTTCACAACAATGGTTGGTTTAGAAATATGAGATGCAATAATTTTGTCAATTATTTCCACCTACACATGAGACAAATAAAATTCAAACACATTTAGTTAACCATATTTTATGCATTGAAGCCCTTTAATTTAAATATTAAAAAAAACATACTGCTTCATTTACAAAAGTCGAATCTTCCTGCATATCATCATACAATATTATGGGTAAATGTCCAACATAAACTTGCGATGTAGGTGGAGGGAGCGTCGGAAATGCAGGTGGGGTTGGAGACTTGGATGTGGGGATGAAGGAACATATTTGAAACAATGAGTAAGATAGAAAATTATGATTCTTAAAATAACACTTCACGATGAGTGAAGTTGTAAGCTTATTGTTTGAAAAAAGTCATATACTAACAGTCAGCTCCAAAAGGAGCAGAATCAACCAAACTGCAATCAAATAATGTAAAATACCAATTGAAAAGAGTTTACTTCCCCACCCCAATCAAATAATGTAAAATACCAATTGATAATAGAAAATATGATACTTAAGCACATGAAACCAAACAAAAACATAAATTATAGTTCTGGGCACCTGATTGTTTTACGCTATGTTAAAGTTATAGTTGTAGCAGCACTACTTTTTGAACTATGTTACATACAAGTAGTTAAAAAATTGGATATGAGAGTAGTTTAACAAATCTAGTCAAGTTGCATGCTCACGGGGCAATGAGGTTAACCATAACAAACATGCATCAACACAAAGATAATTAAAAATAAAAACATAAAAAATTAAACTTAAAAACAAAAATTATAACTCAAATGGAAAAGAGTCAAACACAAAACCAATACACAAATTTTAGAGAGAGATAAAGAGAAAAAGTGATCACGCAATATTTGTGGTGATCTTGTCTTGACGTCCACGTATGCGCGAGGATGAGGTGGCAGCTTCTTCTATGTCCAGCGGTTAACCTGCACAGTAAAAACAATAAACTCCGTTAAGGTGTCGGGTTGGCCCGACTATAACCCTCCGGTGTATGAATTAGTTCTCCGGTAAAGTTTTGGTAATAAATGAGCCGTGATAATTGTTTGATAGAGAGCTGTGATAAGAGAGTTAGAATATCCTTGAAATTACATATCTTGCCCTGAATAAGGGCTCTCATATTATACCGATATTGATGGCGGCGTGGCGGTTGCTATTGGGGAACATAAAGCGCCGTTATTAAATGCGTTGAGGCGCGTCGGGAGTGGGTGAACTGCGTGTGTCGGAGAGTTGGTATTGGCGTGCAGCGGTTTTCTCGGGCCTAGGGAAATGGTTTGTCGGGGTGAATGATTGGTTTGAGGCCGAGGCCGAGGCCGAGCGGTCTCGGTGACAAAAGCTTTGGTTTATTCGTCGATGTTGAGGATTTATGAAGACTGATTTTGGGGGTGAGGCCGAGGGATCCCGCGATCTGTTAGGTGAGTTGCGGCTGGGCTCGCCGTTAGTGCCGAGGGTCTCTATGCCGAGGCTGGAGTCATTTATCTTGAGGCAGTGGTCTTGTCCTCGCAACGAGTGGTCTGTGGGTGGGACCCTCTTCATGCCGGGGTCGGATATTGTTTATGCCGAGGGTTAACCCCTCGATTTCAATCCCTTCAGTGGCCCCCTACTTTTTGGCGGCTCGATGCCGAGATGGCAGAAAGTATACCGTTTACTCGATGGTAGGAGTTTGGTGTCACGCTTTTGGTCGATGATGACGTACGGGTTCGATTCGAGGTCGCTTTCGGGTTTCTCGCCGAACGAGGTTCAAACCGAGGCCGGAAGTTTATGGGCGTTGTAGGGACGCCACGCCTTTTCAGCCGTCATTTCATTAAATGCGGGTTTCGGCGCTTGGTTTCTTGGTATTTTGCCGAATTTCGAAAATTTATTTCGCCGCTTTTGCCTCGAATTTCGAAAATGATCACGCGTACGCTTTTGAGCGAAAAATTTCGCGCCGCGCCTCGGGCACCGGTTAGAAACGACGTCGTAGCGGTAGGGGTATAAAAACTTTCTTTTTGTAATTTCAAGGATATTCTAACTCTCTTATCACAGCTCTCTATCAAACAATTATCACGGCTCATTTATTACCAAAACTTTACCGGAGAACTAATTCATACACCGGAGGGTTATAGTCGGGCCAACCCGACACCTTAACGAGTTTATTGTTTTTACGCAGTTAACCGCCGGACATAGAAGAAGCCGCCACCTCATCCTCAAGCGCATACGTGGACGTCAAGACAAGATCACCACAAATATTGCGTGATCAAAAAGAAAGCTTACAAATTGTCAAATAAGGATAAGAGCTTGATGCCTCAATTGGAATGGAGAGCTGCAAAAGCAACGCAATCAGCAGAACAAAAAAACTAACTTGAAAAAATAATAGGAAAAACATGTTACTTTTTTAATCCAAAGATAGACATAAGTCATATGTTTTCTAGTATAAATTTTTTGGGAGAATTGGAAGGCACTTTGCAGCAATGAAGAGAGAGCTTACAGTTTCCGTCAGAGAGGGGGGCTATAGGAGCTTCGATACAGTGGAGTTGATGTGGAGAAAGCCACAAAAGGGGGAAAAAGCTTGAACACATATAGAGAGTATATATATATATTGAAACATAAAATTAGATATAGATGGAATGGAGTGGGATATATGAACAATAGAACAGAAACTTACATAAAAAGTTAAAGTTACATAAACTTACAGTTTTTGGAAAAAAGAGAACGACGACTGGATAGCTAAAAGGGGAAAAATCTTGAGGGCGTCACACAGAAACGTGAAGAAAGAGATGAAGAACATGAGAGAAAAAGCAAGAGAGTATGAAAACATAAAATTGTGCTGTCAATAGCCACTTTGTTTACAAAACATGCATGTGTTTATATATATCCATATCCATAAATTTTGATTTCCTCACTTTTGACTTCTTTAGAAAAGAAGATTGAATTCCTCTATAGATTGGGACAACAAAAGAATGATGCAAATGCTGCGAAGCTAGAATCATTGACCGACTGAAAATTATTTTTAAAATTACTTGAGTAACATGTGTCATTAATTTAATTTGAAATTAATTTTTTTAAAACTGTTTTCAAGATCAATTTTAAATCTCGATGATAATGATGAAGATTTTAATTTATCGCCATTTGACTTTCTCACATTTGGGTCCATGTCTTCTTGGCCAAGTGAACCTTGTTATGGCTCTGATGTTTCCATTGCTTGAATTTTTGGGGATATGTACTATGTTGATAATACCACAATCATTCACATGAGATAATACAAACTTTGTACATAATTGAATCGCCCAACAACAACAAACTGGAAGGCTCTTCATTCTTATGCATGAACAAAGCAAACATTGAAATATATTACATACTGAACAAAGTTTAATGTTAGAAAACAAAATTTTCTGAACTATATATGCAGTTATGTCTGTTTTCATGAAATCTAGCATTTTTAATTTTTTTTCTTCAGTATTACAGGAAGCAATGTACCATTTTTCTTTGCTCAATTGCAATCAATGTTATCATTGATTAAAAAAAGTCACAGCAGCAACCTACTCAGCATTATAGGCAACCCAATTAGTCCTTCACAGTGAAGTTGTAAGCTTTAAAAAAGTCACATGCTAACATAATCAACCAAATTGCAATCAAATATTGAAAAATACCAATTGAAAAGAGTTAAGTTTACTCCCCCACCCCAACAACAAGCCACCCCACCTAAACAACACCAGAAGGAACTAAGAACAATGAAAAGGGCTATCAAAATTTTATCATGTCAACCTTAAATATATATATATATATATATATATATAGATTTAATGAAGTTTTTAGTAATGTAATGTAATAATTCGATTGTTGTAATGTAATGGTAATTTGATGGTTGTAATGTAATGGTAACTTGATGGCCGTAATGTAATTAATGTAATATTTTTATAATTTAATGAGTATTTGCAAACTCAATGGCAGATTCTACGTCTAAAAGCTTGGACTCATAAGCTCACACTTTTTAAATGAGAAAATTTTGGAGAAAATTCATGCCGGTAATTTTCGACCACTTTAGTCCCGATTAATAATGCAATTCCATGCATTGAGATGAGAAATGCATGCGTGATGCATAGCCTTATCGAACAATGTATTGCGTTGAATGCAAATGTTTTTTACCAGTTTAAAAAAATATATTAGAGATTAAAATGGTTGAAAATCTATCACATCGTACGGCCCCCAAATTCTCCCGGTAATTTATCAATAAACATTAGTCCAATGACCTGCATGCATACGGGTATTCCATTATACTCATGTAACTTATAATAGGATAAATTAAATTCGTTTGTTGTGGTGATGACTTTATTTGATTGTATGATGGGCTGTTTGTTGCTTATGGTGATAATTTAATATTAGTGAATGATTTTGGTGATTGTATGATACGAAAATTTGGTTATGATTCGTTATAATTATTTGTTAAAAAAAACTTAAAAATTAGTATTCGTTATAATTATTTGTTAAAAAAAATGTATATTTCATAAAATGATGAAATGAAGACAATCAAAATTAATGAATAGTTGTCTTCATGTTTAAAAAAAAACCAAAAAAGCTTAAAATTTTGACTTTTTGGCTTTTGGCTTTTCAATGCATAAAGGGTGTTATACCTTACTTATTGGCTTTTGGCTTATAAGCTAAAACAAACACTTTAAATATGACTTTTCAAAAGCCAAAAGCCAAAAGTCACTTCAAATAAGCTGCAACAAACGAGCACTCTATCCATTACAGATAAAGAGTCCACCATACTTATTTTGAGATGTTTCACTTTAAAAGTCAACTTTTAAAAAATTATGTTTATCAATTCCATAACATTTAAACTTTAACTTTACATTTGCTAATAACATGTATATTGATAATGCTCAAACATTTTTGTAATTATGACCATCTTTAATGCTAGTTATATATCCCTTAATAATTAGACTTTTCAAACATGAATATTTTGGATGAAATGAATGTGTATACTTGAAGGGAGAGGGGTGGGGGGCGTTCCATTTTCTCCATCTAAGTTCTCTACATATAGTCACAAGATTATTGTAACTTTACATTCATTATTATATTTAGGAATTTGTCTTTACACTTTTTGAATTATAAACATTTTAAATATCATGTACGTTATTATATTTTTATGATATTGGATTCAATTTATTGATTATTAGAATTAAAAATATTAATCCTTTTATTTGAAAGTTTGTGCAATTTTTTTTAAAGTGAGTTTATGAATATAATTGTATTATATTTAATTTTTTAGTATTTTCTTTAGCGTGTTTTTATAATATTTTATTGGTTTACTTAAATTTTGAATTACTAGAACTCTTTCTAAATTCAGATCGAACCACGAAACTGAATCATGAAACCAAACTACGAAACCAAACTATGAAACCAAACCACGAAACCAAACCATGGAACCGAACCATGAAATCGAACCACGGAACCGAGTCGAACAAAGTCGAACCATCGTGATTCGGTTCGGTTCAGCTCAAGACTTTAAACGGTTTAGCTTCAGCTTGATTTTTCCCAAACCGATGACATGCGGTTCAGCTAATAATTTATTCCAAGTCGAACCATTTATACCCCTAACGAACCAAACCTTTGGCCTCTAGGTGTTGTGAATGGTATCAGCTTATCAGATGAGGTCTTGGTCGGAAATGTGTTGAACACATTTCTCGATCTTCAAAGTGACAGCCGATCGACTTTTAAGTGGGCTTGTGGTAGCTTACTTAGAGCAGGAATAACATAGGCTCAAACTCCCAATCTTCCGTGAATCATGCTGTTAACGGTGAATAGAAAAAAATCAAATCCAAATCTTATTTGATTTGGTTTGATTTGTATCAATTGAAAATACAAATCATAACTAAATCAAACAACCACTTTTTTATTTATATCTTTTATTTTTGTTGACATTTTAGCAATTCAAAAAATGCTTTTATTTTTTCATTAAAAAAGAGTACGCATTTTTATTTATAAATAGAAACTTGATTTGATTTATTTGGACACCAAATCAATTTTCAAGATAAAGATGGTGGGATATTTAAAAGTGTTGAAGTTTGTGCAGTTGTTGGAAAAGTTTTTTGGTTTTGAATAAAATGAGTATCAAAATGATTATTTATTGGTTTTTAATGAGTTGTATTTAATTCAATGTTTGATTTAAGTGTATTGTTAACCATGCTCTTAGTTTACCAAGTGCTTAAGGGGTTGGTGCGTGGACCGGGCTTTCGGTTTAGGACGTTCTAAGTTGCCACCGACTATCATCCTTGGACTTTTGAATGGGCTTATAATAGACTTAGTTGACCCAAGTGGTTACTGAGCCAGTGTGTGGGCCATGCGGAGTGAGCCACGCTTTCGAGCCCGAGTCGTTCTAAGTGGCCACCGATTTATCGTCCATTGACTTTGATTGGACTTGTGTATGATAATCTGAGTTGATCAGGAGCTTATTGATTGCCATGCATAGAGAACCAGGCTTTTGTGTTTTGTTCTCGGGTCGTTATTAAGTTGAAACATTGTATATGTGTGCGTGATTATAGCTTCGTCCATATTTTGTGCATGATATTTGGCCTTATTGAAAGAAGGATTTTTTTGTCTTTTTTTTTCCAAACCTCCAAGAAAAGCTTAAGATATTGTTCGGACACCAAAGGGGCCTGGAAGAGCGATAGAGACGTACTTGTTTGCCATGTTTGATGAGAACTCGAAAGATGGAGATGAGTCGGAGAAACATTTTGGGATATTTAGTCCGAATCAATGGCTCAAATATCAACTCAACTTCTCTTGAAAAAATCAAGATTACTTATCTAACTATCTATAAAAGTGTAGGTTGTCTCTTACAACTTAATGTATGGATAAATGTACCCTTTAACTTAATAAATCACTCACCATTAATCAAGGTCAAAAGAGTAAATTTGTTATAGACTAATTAATTCAATTAATAATTAAATAATAGTTTGATCCTTTAACTTGTACCTATTTTAAAGTTATGTCCTACATTATTTAATTCTATTAATTTCGTCTTGTATTTTGATTTTTTTTTTTCAATTTCCCCCACCTACCAGGATCGTTACAAAAGTCGCCCAATATTTTTTATTTTTATTTTTTGTTACATTTTGCCACTATACTATGTTTGGAGCAAAATTTTCATTATACTTTTAAAGATATATACAATTTCGTTACTATCCATAACTGTCATCCAATTTTAATGGTGACTTAACGAAAGCTAAAGATATTTTATTTTTTCGTTTTAGCAAAGCAAGGAGAACTCGTTTTTTTCGTTGTGGTGACTGGCGGTGGCGGCGATTGCAGGGATGGTGATGGTGATGGTGGGGTTAGGAGTGGTGTTTGGGGGTGATTGTAAGCATAACAATGGTGGTTTCGGTGAAATATGACATTGTTAGATTTCCACATCATCAATTTTTCAAATCTTCATATCGGTTTGAGTTTCAATCTTCAAATTTGAAAATTCAAAAAAATTAATTTGGATTTGTAAATAGTGAAATTTAAGGTTGTAGTGGTGGTAGGTCTATAAATGACGAGTTTTGCATATAGGTTAATTTGAACGAAGGAGTAAAGAATTAGACAACAAAAATCAAAAATATATTTTTGAGTTAATGGTGTTATTCGAGGTGATAATGGTGGTGAGTCTATGAATGATGAGATTGATGGAAGAAAACCATTGATAACAAAATAAATTAATTTAATTTTAAATTTCATTTTGGAGAGTAATGTAATTTTTAATTTAAATATTAGAAAAATTATAACAGCAATGTTGTTAGCCTTACAACTAATTTTATAAATTTCCTTACAACTAAGCCATAAAAAAACAAACTTGTCTTTGTCCAAAACAACTTTGCAGTTATTCAAAACTTAGTTGTTAGGAAAGTAATATAATTAGTTGCAAGGATAACATTTTCCTTATAATTATGTCAAATTACAATTCCCCTCAAAAGTATCCACCAAATCACATTGTGCACCCCAGCCCTAAGGTTTGTTCCATAATAGTATCTGACGTTATTTTTTAAACCCTATTTTTCACCCTAACCACAACCATTAGAAAAGTCACGCTAATTTGACATTTCCTTGTGGATGTTAACTCGAGGGAAATATTAGGAATTTTGTGTAAACTTTGGGGGTGCTAAATGTATTTTAGCCTAATAAAAATTAAGAAATAAAATATAATTTTCTTAAAAAATTATATAAATGTGTGTGTAAAGTTAAAATGTAAAAAAAATGGAATGGAGGTCCACCATTCCTTTTTTTCTTGCTAAAAGAAAATGTAGAGAAAAGATCAACCATGTTTTCCGATCTTCAGTCGTCCCCAAACCAAAAATTAACCCAGAACACGATCTGGGTTTTGTCATCTCTCTTAAATCTCTCTCTCTTAAACCAAAAGATAGATACACGTTGGTTTCATTATCAATTTTTTTATCTTGATGATGAAAACAAAGTACACAAACAAAAGATATGAAAAACTTTTACTCATAGATACCCGTCCCATCTCCGATTTCTTGTATGAAATTGGATCCACTCACCTTCTCTGAAACCACCACTGAAATCAATCAATTTCTCATCCCTAATTTCATCCTCTTATATGACTTAACTTTACTTTTTCTCTCATAATTCTTTAAATAACTCAACCCGACCACCATGACAGCTGCTATGAGGTCGAAATCATCTAGAACCTTAGCTTCTACAACATCCTCTCAATTTCAATATTATGTTTTAAGCCATATGCAAGCCGGTCGTATGTCCAATTTTCTCCAGCAAAATTGAAGAGTATTTCAATAAAACCCTTTACCATTTCTCTTAATTCATGTCCGACTCTCTTTCAAATGAATTCGACGATATGTGTTATTGGTTTTATATTAATACCATGTTTTTATAAGGGTTTTTACTAAGTATACTCTATAGCCTTTGATTGCTACTTCAGGAGCGACTTTTGCAGGGGACAGAATGAGGGAGATCGAAGATAGAATTTGGCTAAAATCATAAGAGGTAGGCGTCAGAGTTGTGATAGGAGTGACTGGAGTGGGAAGGGTTTAGGCTGGAGATGGCGGTTTCTATATATGGTGGTGCTAGAGATGACGTCTTTTACGATGGAACCGAAGATGGGATTGCACCAGGAGATGAGAGAATGAGAGGATGTGAGATTAGAGTTTTTCCTTTTAATACATTTACTCTTTAGCCAGAAAAGGGAAATGTCTTTTTTTCTCTGCACGTGGAAGACCACGTGCTATTTAAAGTGATTTTTCTAACGTTCATCAAGGGGTAGGGTGGAAAATGGAAAACAATATAGCATCACATACCATTATGGGACAAACCTTAGGTTAGGGTGTACTATGCGATTTGGTGGATACTTTGCGGGGGGAATTGTAAATTGGCCATATAATTATTTTTGGATTATTGAAACAATTATTTATTATTTTTATTTAAAAACATATTTTAAATACTAAATGAGTAACTAAATAATGAAGTTATAATCAAATCCCATTTTGAACCCCAAGAAAAATGATTAAAATAATCTTCATGTGACATGCACATACCATTTTCCGTTACTATTTTCAGCACCCACAGACGGAAGGAGGCAAAGTGGGACAAATAGAACAATAAGGTATGGAAGTGAGGCACTTCGTAGGTTGTAGTGCAATATGCGATTTATTGTGTAATTTTTAGAGTTAATCATATTTTGGCCCAATCGAAAGTAGTTCAAAAACAATATCAACGGTGCCGATGAGAAATTTATTAGAGTTTAAGCTAGGAACGATAAAGAAGGATTGAACCATGGCGTGCCTCATCTTTGTCGTATACATTTGTGATTCGTTCAAATATGAGTTTTGAAATTCTTGGTGTATGCTTGTGTATTATGTTGTACGAGAGAGAAAGGGAGATATGTCGAGGGGCTGTGACAACTTTAATTTTTTGTGGGTTCTTATTCGTGGCGGCCTTGACGCCTGATTGTGATTATCTGATCTTCAGTTATATCTCTCTAATATCTGATATGATTCCGCTCCATTTTTATTTATTTTTCAATAGAAAATTTTGAATAAAAGATTCATACTCTCTTGAGTTTTATCTCAATTAAAATTTACATAAGAGGTTATTGATGGAGAAGAAGTAGAGAAAGAGTTGTTGGAGAAGAAGAAAAATAAGTTTCGCTTTGGGTAATGTAAAAGCAGAGAAAGCGTTGCCAAAAAATGACCAAAATGTCCTATACGTGAAATCTCATGTGCACCTTAATGTCAAATTGGTAACTGACACTAGAAAGTATCGGAAGCAATCAGCTTTCAAAGAGGGAGATTTGATTTGGATTACTTTGAGGAACGAGCGATTCCCTCGTGGACGTCATGGAAAGTTGAAACCAAGGCCTGATGGTCCATTCAGGATCTTGAAAAAGATTGGTGACAATACTTATGAAGTAGAATTATCGGATAATTATGGTGTTTCATCAACTTTCAATGTTGCTGATCTTTATCCTTTTGTTGGAGCTGAATCTGATCAAGTAAACTAGAAAAATATATATAAAATGATATGTAAATGACGCAAAACTTAGGTTGTGTGTGGCAAAGTGGGACTTCATAGATGCTTTGGTGGAATTTTATATTTTTTAGTGTAACTATATACTTTGGGGTTGAGAGTTTGATTCTCCAACACAATTTTTTTAATGGGTCATAAATTCCATAAACGACATAAGCAAAGTATCCAACAACAATGTGCTTATCTAAGATAGTAAGTTTGAACTGTTTTCAATTTACAAACTGATAAAAATGAATGAACTCATGTTTGATATTAAAAAAAAAAGAGATTTAAAAATAACCAACAAAAAAGACAAATGTGTAGGATAAGTTGCTATACAATGACTAAAAGCATACATTATAAATGACCGAAAAACAAAGTATCATAAATGCTAAACACACAACAACATAATTTATAAGTCTCAAAAAATGTAAATATTAAAACACGCAAAAATCTAATAATTAAAAGTCAACAAAAAAATTAAAAATGAAGGAACCAACAAATCACTTTTAACAAAATCTTTAACACCACGTGCAACGCACGTAAACCTTACTAGTAGAATAAAACGACCGACCTTTTCAATATTGGTAGATGAGAGATTGTATTTGGAGGGAATCACATGACGTAAATAAAGATTTGATGTTTTTAGTTATGTTTGTCATGCTAAGACACTTAAAACGACTTACCTTTCTATTTGATTTCGTTTACTCAAATTGATAGATACATTGTTTGTTACTCTCACCGTTCCGGGCAAATAGTCAATTATTTCATTTTAGAATGTTTACTTAAAAAATCTACTTTTAAAAATTAAAGCATAAAAATGTTATCTTATTACCAATTAACTACTAAAAGTGTCTTTTTCTTAAAAACTTTGATTTTCAAACGGGGACTCTTTACCCTGAACGAAAAAAGTATAAGTTTGTGAGTTAAATAAGATTATCATTAAAGTAAAGGCAAAAATTTGGACAAGAGAACACATAAAATTTCTCAGATAATAGACTCTTCGCTCTTGGGTACTTAAGTCACATCAAGTTGTTCAAGAAAATATTCAATGGTCTTGATCGACCAAAACACCACATGAAACGCAACCGTGGTGCACCATACATCATCCAACCACCAATTCAGATCATAAATTTTCCTACAACTACAAATTCTTATAATCAGTCTTTTTCATTCTCAATAATTTTTCACGTAAATCATTTAGTTTTCTTTGGTGGAGTGTTTTGACCAAAACGTTGACAAAAAAATGTAGCGTTGTAGTGTTTCAATAAAGCGTTTTAAAAATGTGATGTTTTTACAACTACTTTGTTTGTGAAAATAACGTCTTGGAATAATTTATCAAACGTATTTATAAGAAAAAAAAACTACGTCTTCAAAACTCTGCAACAAACGATACTTTAGTTATTTTAAAATAAAATGGGCATCGAAAAACTTTCAAAGCAAGTGTTGTATAGGATGTCACCTATAGAATCAGACTCTGGATTTTCATTTTTCACTTGTCCATCGGCTTTTCTGCACCAAGGTTGCAAATAATTTTGGGTCAGTCCATTTTGCTAAGTTTGTCACCCCCTGTTTTTCTTTTTGGGTAAAATTCTGACCGATCCCTTTTTCAAAGTTTTTAACCCCAAAAATCTAACGTTTTTTTTTCAACCGCAAAAAAGCCACTTTTCGAAATATTGTTTCGAAAATGTCATACGCCATGGCGAAGCGAAGCGATGCGATCACATTGTTGCAGGAAATCAATTTAGTCTGTTTCTTTGTTTAATAATTTAAGGTTTGATATTGTAACCCTAAAACGTGTTTAAGGTTGACATGATAAAATTTCGATAATCGTTGGCCTTAATTTCTCTCTATATTCTTTTTATTTTATCTTAAATTACTCTGTCAATTGTTTATAAAATGTTATAATGTACACAGCATTAATTTCAAACTTGTTAAGGCAAATGTTAAAACCTATGGCGTAGAAAAGGGAAGCCAAAGTCAAACAATAGTTTTCGCTCCATGATGAAGATGGTTATTTGGGTCGTTTTATAGGGTGTTTTTGATTTAATATATTTTGTTTGAGGTATAGCTCCTTTGGCCTCTTATACATAGTGGTTATAGAAGGTGCATTTCTCCCACTCAAAACTCTCTCTCTCTCTCTCTCTCACTCATAGAGAAGATATAACTTAACCCAATTGCAGGGAGTAAAACGAGGGTGGAAGGCCATCACAATGATGCAACCTTCACCGTCTATAACCCATCTCATATTGACGTTGATAAAAAGCTTTCAGACTTTTTTACAACTGTGATCTACACCCGACTAAAAAATGGTGAGAGGGGGCACATCAAATGATACCCTCCTGGCCAGTAATGGACATTAGAAAGTTTACATTGTGTGGTGTACATCTAAGTGTGTCATAGAGATCAAACGTATTGAAGGGACTCAACCACTCGCCTTCCACGTGGCGGACACGTGGTCATTAGGACAACGACACCGGGCAACTACGCCAACGTGGCGCAGCTCGGCGACCATCCTCGATACGAGCACCACCAAAGCCGACCGGAAGCCGAAAGGTATCCCGACTAGCCAATTGTCACCAGGCAGACCTCACATGATCGGTCCTCGACCTTAGCCGACCACCGAGGGGAAACAGGGACTTAAGTCCAAACGACCTGAACGAAGAAACGTCAGCATGGTACAAACTACGCCAGGTGGCCTCGTTCGATTGGAGAGACACCAACGTGCTCTGCGCCCGCCGCTCCACTTGCAGTTGACCTGCCTGATACTCTGACAAACCTGAAAAAGAGAGAACCAATAGGAGCCGGCCATCTCGGCCGACCAACAGATCCTGTCTCCAACGTGCCGTCCTTGCTTGTCTGGCAAGCCAAACCTGGAGAGGGATATAAAAAGGAAGGTAACCAACCTCACAAGGTATGACACTGTACACACTTAAGATATTCCTTATTTTGAGCTCATAGCTAAAGAGAGATGGCTAAGGGTGATTACAGGGGACGCCTGTTCACTCCATTGTTATCCCGCACTGACTCTCACGCCGGAGGGCTTTAGCTGGGATAACCTCCCAGCTCCCTGACCGGTGTTCTCTCTTATTTACAGGGGCTCACTCAGGAAGACAAGGAAGACGATTGGGAAACTAGCAGCAGCCAGATATCCATCTCACCACTCCAACACAGACAGTCTTCACCTAGACCAGCCCTACGTGTACTCCACGTGTGGTCACCCACACTTGGCGTGATCAAGTGGTTCCGTTGCCGGGAAACGAAAACTCTTTCCTTCTTTTCCCAGTCTTCCATTTCTTAGCCCTAACCATAAATCATGGAAAGAACAACCCCCACAAAACAAAACCAACCAGGAACAAACGAACCTATCCCTTCGACCATGCAACCTCCCCAAATGGCCAGAGACCACGAAATAGATTTGACCACCCAAGCTCGAAAGTCTTCAAAGGAAAGGGAGTCGCGATGTGGCTCGTAACTTGGGGCGATCTCAGCCGGCGGATTCCTCTTCTGTTGGGGAGATGAGGAGAACGACGAGGTACACGGTAGGCTCTAAGACTCGCGTCTGAGGAGCCAATGAATGAACAGGAAAAATACTTGGAGGCTGAAGTATTGGGGCGCCGAAAACTTTATCTCCAAGAAATCCAAGAAGCGGAACAAAGAGTGTACGAGTTGAGTAAAAAGGTGGGGGCCACCCCGAACATGATAGTCACTCGGGAACCGGTCAGGACGAACGAGGAAGCCCCATCAAGGGGCAAAGAGAAAAGAAAGGCCACTCCTCGCCCAAGCGTGAAATCAAGGTTGGGAGGGAGGATGATCGAGCTGCGCCCCGCCGGCGTTCATGGCCGGCTCACGTTTCTGATGAATCAAGATGTCCACCCTCGAACAAGGGAAAGGAGCGAAGAAGGAGAATCTCGGCCAAGAGCGAGGCGGTGAAGAAGCGAGAAACGTGCGAGCATGTTCTCACCCTCAACAATCTCGGATAGAGCGAAAAAGTGGTCGGAGCAGCGACCACGGAAGTCAAAGATGCCCAAGTCCCGCCCAAGGAGGTCGAGCAAGAGGTGAAATATCTTCGGGGTAGACTCGAAGCAATCGAAAAGGGGAAGCCGATGATGCTCCCTCCATCCAAGAACGGACCGTTCAAAGAAAAAATGAGGAAAGCCCCATTGCCCGATAAAAAGTTGCCTAACTTTGACTCTTACCAGGGGCTCACCGGCGGTCGACCACATCGCCCGGCCTTTGAGGTCAAGATGAAGCATAATAGCCCAGGGCAGCGAAGATGCTTGGGGAAAAATCTTCGCGAGCACCTTACAGGGGAAAAGCGAAATGGTACGGGGTTACCCCAGATTCGGTGGGAGCGTGGGACGAGTTGAGACGGATGTTCGTGACGCAATTTGCTTCGGCGGGGCAACGGCGAAGAAGCAAGCAGACTTATGCGGCATCCAACAACGTCACAACGAGTCTAATCGGATGTACATGGACCGATTCATGGCTATGGTCGACCAAATACCATACATCTCGGAGGAATCCATCAAAATGTGCTTTATTTCGAGACTCTGGCTGATGAGACAAGAGATGATGCTCGGGGATCATGGGTCGAGGAGAAATGTGCGACCACGCTCTAAGGGTGATCAGCGCAGAGGATGCGAAGAAAGATGGAAAGAAGAAGGACCGGGGAAGGGGTTAACCAGGACCTGAGGATAGAAAAGAGATGGCGAAGTGATTCTAGCAGCGCGAGGATAGCAGGAAGGAACAAATGGGATGATATAGGCGGACTCCTCTAAACACCGGTCGCGAGCACATCATGAGCGTCCTCCTTGATCGAGCAGTGGGCGACCACCCAGCTAAAGGAAACACGGTACCCAGAAATCCCAACAAGCTACTTGGCGTATCATAAGGCGTCGGCCATACAAGAAGAATGCATCAACTTAAAGCGAGCAATCTGAGTTAATAGATCGAGGCGAGCTCGGGAGGTTCGAGCAGAGAATAACCGAGGAGATCGAGGAGGCCGAGGAGGAGAACAACGGCGAAATCAAGAACCCATGACGGACAACCCAAGACCAAGGAATGTGATCGACACAATCAGAGAGGCTACTCCAAGTGGCACGCGACTTAAGAACATGATCTACAACCTGAAGCATGTGGTGAACACGATGCCCCGAAAAGACGAGGAAGGGGGCATCACATTTATGCCAAGTGAGCTAGGTGGCCATCGGCGAGGCGGCAACGACCATGACTTAAGGTTGGAATCCTGATAGCGGCGTAAAAGAGTCTTGATAGACACGGGGGCATCGAGAGATATTTTGTACTACAAATGCTTTGTCGGTCTGAAATTGGGGGACGCCCATCTCAGGCCAAGTTCAATACAATTGGAAGGCTTCACCGGGCACCAGGTCGCGGTAAAAGGATCGATCACCCTCAAGGTCGTACTAGGAGAAGAAACCACCACACCTCGAGCGGAGGAAGTGGATTTTCTTGGATTTGACCTCCCAAATCCCATACAATGCAATCCACGGGGTTCCCAGGAGCCCAAACAAAGACGGGAATAGTGCTCAATGACCCAGCCAGCACTCTTGAATACATCTACAAAGAAAAGAAAAACAAGGAAAAAGTGAATACAGCCCAACCTCGAACGGAGGTGGCGGAGGAGGATAGACCAACAAAGAAGGCAAGAGAAGACGGAAGGAAATTGTCCCGTCGCCAATGCCAATTGAACTCCATGCATAGCAATTAGCGAAACGCCGACTTCGCCGCCAAAGCATGGAAGCGATGGCGCCTAAACCCAGATAAAGCCAAAAAAAGCGAAGAAAATTGAGATGGTGGAGAGCTCGGACAAGCCGAGCTAGAGATCAAGCCATGAGGACACGGAGGAAATAGTGATCAACCTTGACTTCCCAGCGAGAAAGTTAAGGTCGGAAGAGATACGAAGAGAGCAGCGACCATCATTAAACTCTTGAAGGAGATGCGGATGTCTTCGCTGGAGGGTCGAGGACATGGAAGGAATCGGCGGGGCGTGGGCGTACATAAACAAGTATCGACCAGGCGCCATTCCTATACAACAAAAGGCAAGAATTTTTTCTTCCCGAAGCAAGAGCGATCAAGGAAGAAGTGTCGAGGCGCAAAGCAAAAATAATAAAGGAGGTTACGTATGCAACATGGATAGCCAATGTGGTCATGGTGAAAAAGTCGGCGGAAAATGGAGAATGTGCGTAGACTTCACCGACCTAAACAAGGCTTGTCCCAAAGGCTGGTACCCCTGCAGAGGATCGACCGGCTCGTGGATTCATTGGCGGGCACAAAATCTGAGTTTTGTCGATGCTTACTGGGTATCATCGGATCTGAATGTGGTGGCGGACCTGCAGTTCAGCGGCGTTCAGAAGCTGCGGGAGGACTATCTTGCTACACCATGATGCCGCCGGGTTAAAAATCACGGGGGCCACGTACCAAAGAATGGTGAATAAGGTGTTCGGCGACGGTAGGGAGAAACGTGGAAGCATACATCGGCGACATGGTGATCAAGACAAAGCGGCCGACCATGTCAAGGACTCTAAGGAAACCTTTGCAAACCTAAGGAAGCCTGAGAATGAAATTAAACTTAGGCAAATGTGCGCTTTTGGGGTAGTCTTTGGAAATTCCTCGGTTACATGGTCAATGAGAGGTGAGGCCAACCAGAAAATAAAGGCCACAACAACTATGGACCCTCCAGAGTGTATCAAGCATGTTCGAAACTTAATGGTCGGATCACCCTCGGTCGCTTCATCGCCAAGTCGGCGGAGAAAGCTTACCATTCTTTAAGACGTTGAAAGGGGAAAAGAAATTTCGTATGGACGGACGATTGTGTAAAAGCCTTGATGAGCTCAAAGAATATCTTGGCGGGCGCCTGCTCAGCATCCCCATTCAGGAGAAATTATATGTATACTGGCGCATCGGACTCGGCGATCGCGGCATTAATCGAGAGAGGAAGAAAAAGTTGCGAAAGCCGGTCTACTATGTGTCTCATGCCTTAACCGAAGTCGAGAGAGATATTTAGAGATCGAGAAATTGGTGCTCGCCACAGTAATTCTTTGCTCGAAAATTGAAAGCGTACTTCAAGCTCATCAGATAGTGGTCTACGGACCTCCCAGATGAGACAAATCTGCATAAGCCAGACATGGCAGGAAGAATGCTAAAATGGTCGGTTGAGTTATCTGGGTACGGGATTGAATACGAGCCGAGGAGAACTATTCAAGCACAGGTTTTGGCAGACTTTATCGCCGAAACTTCATTTACAAAAGGAGCAGCTAAAGATAACGCGGAGGAAAGGCGGGGACAGCCGAGCGCGACCGAAGAAGGGATTGAGGATAAGCTACCAAAGCTCAGACCACCCGAGCATTGGATTCTATTCGTGGATGGATCCTCGGGCACAACTAAGAGTGGGGCAGGAATCTTAATGATTACCCCGGAAGGGGGAGAATTAGGTTTGGCGCTTGAGTTCGGTTTCAAGGCTTCAAACAACCAGGCCGAGTATGAGGCGTTGGTGGCCGGCGTCGAGTTGGCAAGGAAGGCTGGAGGCGAGAACGTGGTATCGTAGTGATTCGGCTAGTGGTTAAACAAGTTCTGGGCGAATACGGGGCAAACCACCCAGTATTGGCCAAATATCAGCAACTAGTCCAGGAGAGACTCAAGGAATTCAAATATTGGGAACTGGAACAGATTGCAAGGGAAGACAACGCACGAGCAGACTTCTTGTCAAAAGTCGCTTCTTCTGAAAGCGAGGACATCCCCGCCGAAGTCGAGCTGATGTTTCTCGAGAATCCGGCAATCAATGAGGAAAAGGTAATGATGATCGAAGAAGCCCCGAGGTGTTGGATCGACGAGATCAAAGACTACATCGAGCAAAGTATTCTACCCGAGGATAAGGATAAGGCACAGATGGTAAGAAAGCCAGAGCATGCGGTACTCGGTCATTGGGGAATCTTGTATAAGCGATCCAATCTGAAGACCCTTGCCCATTGTGTAAGACCGAAGCGGTCTGAGGCCTCTGAGGTTCATGAAGGGAATGTGGAGGCACCGGGGCAAGGACTTTGGCGAGATAAGATCAATTTTCACGGATACTACTGGCCGAGCATGAGGAGAGACGCAACAGAATACGTGAAGAAATGCGACAAGTGCCAAAGATTTGCAGATATTCCTAGACTCCCATCCATACCTCAGACACCGGTGATAGCGGCATGGCCATTTGACATGTGGGGGATAGACCTCATCGGTCCTTTCCCTAAGGCCAAACATGGATGCGAATATGTCATAGTAGCTGTAGACTACTTCACCAAATGGATAGAGGCCAAGCCCCTAGCCAGTATCACCGAGGACCAAGCGGTGAAGTTTGTATACGAGCAAATCTTCTGTCGATTCGGTCTTCCTCGGATGGTGGTCTCCGATCATGGCACCCAATTTTCTAAAAAGTTCACAGCGAGCTGCGAAAGGCTAAATGTTAAACATAGAATGTCCTCGGTGGCTCATCCTCAAGGCAACGGTCAGGCCGAAGCAGGAAACAAGAAAATTATGCACGCACTAAAGAGGGATCTGGACGAGGAAAAAGGGAAGTGGCTCGAGCAATTGCCGATCGTCTTATGGAACATCAGAACCACCGTCCATGGCCCTACGGGCGAAACTCCTTTTGCGCTTACCTATGGATCGGAAGCCATGGCTCCAGTCGAACTAGCGCTCCCCACGGCAAGGGTCACCTTCTTCGACCAAAGTCAAAACGAGCTGTCAAGATTATTGGATCTCGATAACGTTGAGGAGAAGCGAATTGAGGCAAGACTAAGGATGATCAATTACAAGAAGCTCACGAAGAGAAACCATGACAAGAAGGTCAGACCGAGGAGTTTTTCAGTAGGAGATTTGGTCTTAAGAAAGATTGAAGCAACAGGCAAAAAGCTTGGCAGAAACAAGCTCTCTCCGAATTGGGAAGGACCACTTAGGGTGACCAAAGTTGTTCGAGAAGGGACATACCGACTAGCAGAACTAGACGGAACACCACTAAAGAACCCATGGCACGCCGATCACTTGAAGAAGTATTATCAATGATGTAACCGGTGACAATTGAATAGAGAAATGAAGAAATTCCATTATGCTTTGTGTTACCAAAATAAGACTTTCCCTCGGCACGCAAAGAAAGCCTCACTTGAAAACAAAAGACCTATCCTCGGTACACGGGGATAGGCCCAGAAAAGACCTATCCTCCGTATACGAGGATGGGCCCTAAGACCTATCCCGATACGAGGATAGGCCGAAAGACCTATCCTCGGTACACGAGGATAGGCCCGAAAAAGACCTATCCTCGGTACACGGGATAGGCCCGAAAAAGACCTATCCTCGGTATCGAGGATGGGCCCTTAAAAGACCTATCCTCGGTATACGAGGATGGGCCCAGAAAAGACCTATCCTCGGTATACGAGGATGGGCCCAGAAAAGACCTATCCTCGGTACACGAGGATGGGCCCAGAAAAGACCTATCCTCGGTACACGAGGATAGGCCCAGAAAAGACCTATCCTCGTGTAGATAGGCCCAAAAAAGACCTATCCTCGGTATACGAGGACAGGCCCAGAAAAAGACCTATCTTCGACACATGAAGATAGGCCCCTTCGAAATTACAAACAAACTCTAAAAAAGTTAGACATTCTCATAAATTGCAAGGACCACAAAGAAGCAAAGTAACCAAAGGGCAGGTCAATCATCGATAATCAGTAAATAAGAAAAAAGTTAAGCAAAAGCTGTCAAAGAGACAATTGTTCGTTACATTGGCACGAAGGCCCAAAGAGCACTCGTCACAGCGAGGCAATGAATTCAGGGGGCAGCTGGGGGATCAGGTCCTAGAAGGGGAGCTCGGTGCTCTGCCGCTTCAACGTCGTCGGCGAGCCGTTCCCTATTAGATTGCTCACCCAAGAAAGTCTGCATGGTCAACTCAGGGTCAAAAGGAACATCTTCATTTCTCTTGATGGCCTCGATCACGGATAACACATTCACATCCGAAGGCACCGGGGGTACCCACTCATTCAAACCAGCTTCTCGGTCCTCGCCGTGCACGAGCTGAAGCTCTTCATCTTGATAAGGGACCAAGGCATGCCCTTGGCGAACAAACGAGCCCGAGAAAGGCTCAAGCCCCCAATCGACTAGCTCCCCCATCGGCACGCCATAAGCCGCTGCACATCGGAGAATGTGGCGAGAACCTTTAGTATAATACGGCACCAGTTCATCGAGAAAGTCCTCGCCATCCTTAAAATCTTGCACAGCAGCCACCCGGGCCGCTTCCAACTGAGCATCAAACCCCATTACTTGTGCTAGGGCAGCATCCCTTTCCTTCATGGCGACCTCCTTCTCCCCAACAGCCGAAGAAAGTTTTCGGCTAGTCCCTTCGGCCTCTCTCAAAAGTTCGTCAACTCGATCGGAAAGCTTATTCCGTTGACCCTTTATCTCATCCAGAAGTTTCATCGCATCGCCCAACTTGGCCGCCTTCTGAGCATTCTCGCCTTCTAAAGATGCGACCTTAGCTTTCAAAATATTCATCTCATCTTCATGAGTGCGGGCTTCTCTGCGGAGTTTCTTCTCACCATTCACTGATCGACCAAGGCGGGTCGACAACGATTTCACCACGGCGCAAGCCTACAGTCATGAAAATCGAGTGAGTACCAAGCAAAAGCGGGAATAAGAAAACTTAGAAATAAAAGGAAGAAAGAAGGCCTACCTCGCCAGTTATCAAACCAAAACGACCAAGCAACTGGGCCGAGCTGAGTGAGTTCATTATTCCGATCAGATCTTTGGGCGCAGCCCGGGACACCACTCCCTGGCCAAGCGTAGTGGTGATATCATCGCGAGCGGTAAAATCAAGGTTTCCCAGTGGGGGAACATCGGCAATAATCCTAGCCCAGTCCTTGGCCACATCTTGATCGGCGGGCAGCTCAAAATCATCGGCAAGCCAGGGAATCCCGGCTTCCTCGCAAACTGGGGAGCCCTCCTCCCCGACCACGGATTTCCCTTTACTGGCAGAAGACAGCCGACCAGCAGGCTCTACCTCTTCATTCTCTTCATCCTCTTCATCAGCAAGAACCATTGCTTTCCTCTTTCTCGCAATGGACTTAGATTTTTGGAGGGAGGAATCAACGGCTGAATCAATGACAACGACCGGAGCCTTGGTAGGCGCGGCAACAGGAGGGGGATGGAGATACAGTGATGGGAGCAGCCCTTTTTGACCCTGCTCCTCGCGAAGAGGCGGGTACAGTCTTGGCAACTTTTGGAATAGGAGCAGCCACCCCCTCGGTCAAAGGAACGGTAGGAAGAACGTAACTGGTCCTCATGTCCGACGCAGCAGTCTCTAACACGGCCCGACGATTCACGGCCGACTCCTTACGGCTCCTCGTCAAGCCCATCCGAGCATCAAGACCTTTCATCGCTGAAAAGCAGAAAATTCAAAGTTAGAGCAAATAACGGAAAATGAATGAATGAATAAAAGAAACAACAAAGGAAAAGGTGTTCACGATGATCTGGGCAGGGCTGTTCAGCTCTCAGATTCCTACAAGATAAACAATCCTTCTTGAAGACCAGGTCCTTGTGCACCAACCAGCCCGGGTAGGTATCGATCGTGGGCATAGTACATCGAGGAGTAATTCCCTTCATGGTTTTGGTCGACATCCCAACCAAACGGAGCAACTCTTCGGCGATAGAAACCGAGCTCCAACTAAACACAAGGGGGTCCTCGCTCCGCACACCTAAATAACCCTCCAATGCCTGTTTGGCACTCTCCTCGTACTCGGTCAACGGGGGGGCAGCGGACAAGGACTTCACCAAATCAACAGAATCGCGAGGAATGGGGAAATTCCATCCCCGCCGACTTTCTACAATAAGGACCTTCTCGGCCCAATGTCCCGTTTTGCTTGGAGGCCGAGCAAACAAGTTAATTCCGTTATTATGATGTTTGCATTGGAGACGACACAACGACATGGTCACAGCAAAATAATTCTTGAACAGAGGAAGAGTAGGTTCAAATCCAAGTACTCGCAAACAGGCAGCGAAACTAACCAGGGACCTCACCAAGTTGAGGGATAAGTCTAAGGGATGAGCTCCGGCCTCGTCGAGAAGCTCGCAGACGAAGGGATCAAGGGGCAATCTAAGCCCCGCTTCAAAAAAGGAGATATAAAAACCTACCCCGCCCCGAAGAAGCCTTAACTCAGGCAGTGACAAACCCAGCTCGGGAGCATACCCCCAAAAATCATCCGAACTATGGTTGAACTGAATGGCCCAACTTTCCACGTCCTCGGGGGCAATATGATTGCGCCACCCCCTCAGCCATCTGCCACTGACCTTACCACCTACCTCGGTCGCATCCTCGCTAACCCTGGATTTTCCAGCTCGGGATTTCTTGCTTGTTTTGCTAACCCGATCTTCTTCCTCGGGTGCCGAAGAAGTACTAGCCGTTCCCTTTTTCCTCTTCCTGCTCGCGAGCTCCATATTCTTTTCCATCACTCTCTGGGCCTCGAGCTCGCTGTAAAAGATTTGGTAAAGGTCAAAAAATGCATGCTCCCTCGACTCACAGAGGTACATCTGAGCCCCAAGAGGTCGGTCCTCGACTTTCCAGGACTCATCCTCGCGTGAGGGAAGTCCATCTAATTTATAACCAGCGGCCAGTAAAAGCCTCTCCGCTTCACTGGGAAGGACAGCTTCCCAGTTCCCATCGATTTGTTTGTATACCCGAGAAAGGGTGGGGGACCGAGCATAAATCACCCCGGGATTAGCTCTTTTAGTCCGCATAACGGAAGAAAGGGCCGAGGGAGAAGGGATCCTCGGAGAAGACGATGAAGAAGACGAAGAACAAGTCTTGTACGCCTTGTTGGAGGAGGAATGGTCGAGGGTACGACGCGAGGACTCAGACCCAGAACTCATAAAAACGCGTGACAAAAACCTAAATACGGAGGACAGACTAAAAAGAAGTATACCTTCAACAGACGATAACAAAGCACGAAGACGAGGGACGAAGACGGGAACTTGAAATGGGAAACCTGCCGGCGTTAGTACGAAAAGGCCAAGAACCGTAACCGCTCGCCGGAAAATGAAGAGCGGCACTCTAAACTCACCGCAACAAGTTAAAGAAAGAGATGACAAACTTAAGAAACGTAAGCGAAACACGAAAACAGACCTAAAAAACCACTCTGGAAAGAGGAATGGCGACGGAGAGAGAGGCAAACTGCAGAAATCCGGCAAGAAGAGAAGAATCGCCTGGAAGTTGTTTGAGCGGGAAAAGACCAGAGAAATAGGCAGAAGTGTGGAGAAGAAGCCAGGGTTTTTCATTTTATACGATCCACGAACGAACGGGTCAACCCGGCAACCGGCACGCGGACCCTACCCCGCCAATGGACGACCAACACGTGGCTACACTAACCGAAACGACGTCGCCGAAATTAGGGAATAACGGCGCCGTCACTTCAAGAAATTAAATGAAAGTCGGCTTTACAACGCTTCGGGAAACACGCCATTAATGAGACGTGACCCCAACCGACGCCACCATTCCGACCATCGAGACGAGCCCGCCCCGAGGAACTAGTTGAAACTCGTCCTCGGCTCATCCCCAAAAATTTAAACAGAGAACATGATCGGCACAGGAGATTCCAACCAAGGACAAGTCAAGTTATACTTTCCAAGCTTGGGATGAATCCCCGCACTTGGAAAGTCGGGGGCAACTGAAGGGACTCAACCACTCGCCTTCCACGTGGCGGACACGTGGTCATTAGGACAACGACACCGGGCAACTACGCCAACGTGGCGCAGCTCGGCGACCATCCTCGATACGAGCACCACCAGCCGACTGCCAAAGCCGAAAGCGTAATTATCCCGACTAGCCAATTGTCACCCTTCACATGATCTGGCCCTCGACCTTAGCCGACCACCGAGAGGAAACAGGGACTTAAGTCCAAACGACTGAACGAAGAAACGCCAAGATGGTACAAACTACGCCAGTGGCCTCGCTCGATCGGGAGAGACACCAACGCAGCTCGCGCCCGCCGCTCCACTTGCGCTTGACCCGCTCGATACTCGACAAACCCGAAAAAGAGAACCAATAGAGCCGGCCATCTCGCCGACCACCAACGATCCCTGCCTCCAACGTGCCGCCGTCCTTGCTTGTCTGGCAAGCCAAACCTGGAGAGGGATATAAAAAGGAAGGTAACCAACCTCACAAGGTATGACACTGTACACACTTAAGATATTCCTTATTTTGAGCTCATAGCTAAAGAGAGATGGCTAAGGGTGATTACAGGGGACGCCTGTTCACTCCATTGTTATCCCGCACTGACTCTCACGCCGGAGGGCTTTACCGATAACCTCCCAGCTCCACGACGGTGTTCTCTCTTATTTAGGGCTCACTCAGAAGACAAGGAAGACGATTGGGAAACTAGCAGCAACCAGATATCCATCTCACCACTCCAACACAGACAGTCTTCACCTAGACCAGCCCTACGTGTACTCCACGTGTGGTCACCCACACTTGGCGTGATCACGTATAGTAGTATACATACACACACACACACATATATATATATATATATATATATATATATATATATATATATATAGAGAGAGAGAGAGAGAGAGTGAAGGGCATGATATATATATAAATAATTTCAAAATTAACAAATAATGCATATAATTAGAATTCTCAACCGACATCTTGCTAAACTAAACATTCAAATCTGAGTCGCTAAATACTAAAAATTACCGTAATTAATACCTGGAAGAAAGGCCCAAAGAACCCTCAACTAGAGTATGATGAATTTGGTTGTTGGAAGTAATTTTGTTCTCAGCTCCTCTGCACTTTGTCTAGCTATGCTTCTCTCTTCTCTCAAATGCTCGGGTGTTATGCTAATAATTTCTTGACAGCAATCGATCACCATCTTCTCAAGTGATGTAGCCATCCCAATCAAATGCAAAGCAAGCTCAGTATCGCGTTCATACCCAAGAAATCCACAAAGTGTCACCTCTCTAATAAGGCATTGATGACGATAGATAGCAGCCCGATCATGCCTTTCGAAAGCCTTCATACGTTTTCTCCAAAATTCTTATGCATAGGATCCCGATACCCTCTACTAAATGTTCCCAAGTCGATTTTGAGACTAGACAATAAAGGAGATGCCTTTAACAAATACGTGTATGGAAAAAAACTCGCTCGAATCTTGTTTAATCCTCAATTCCAAATGCTTGAGATTGCTCAACTCCAGATCAGGCAGACTAAAAGGCCTTACACCAATACATTCGTGCTCCAGGGTAAGACTCTCTATTTGAGAAAAATAACTCAAAGGCTTAATCAAGCCTAAGTTCTCGCCTAAGTTGTCGATCGAGAGTGTCGAGAGAAGGGGCACATCCTTGAAAAGTACAGTCTCATATAACCCTCTACAAACAAACGATTCAAGATTTGGAGCAGTAATCTCCAAATATTTCTTGGGACCGCAATAAGATACTTCCAAGTGTTTCAACTTGAGCAATGAGCCACCACCAACTCTTAGTATTTGCTGCAATTTGGAATATGACAGGCATAAATGTTCTAGTAACGGACAACTGGATAGATAGTAATCAAGAGTCTCCCACCGAAAAGATACATGTATTAAGGTGAGATGGGTTAATTGGGAAAAATTTAATTTCTCTAAGAATAGGTGTGGGATCTCCAAATGAAGTCTTCGTACAGATTTTCTAGAGGCAAAGCTAATCCAATCGTCCAATTTTACCTGGCTTGCCTGGTGGTCATCATAACAAAAGATAGAATGTGTATGAAAACTACAAATGCGTAACTCGTATAAAAATGGACCACGGTGCGATTCCAAGGCTTGACTCACTCGCACCCTCCACTTTTTATCTTCATCAGTAAAATCCATCCCAACCCCATTAATGACCTTACACACTTCAAAGAAATTGAAGCTCCAACTGGTTGTGGTGTATTTCCACAAATGTCTCCATCGTCGTGAGAGGACGCTGGTAGCTATTGCTTCCTTTATCGTTAAAAAGGATACTATTAAAATTTAAAACAACAATGTCATCCGGAAATTCACTTATACGACATCTAGTCGGCAATTCACTTATACGACATCTACTCCAGTCAATGATCATACGTAATATGAACATCATTGTAGAAATATAAAATAAAGATTATCGATTTCTGTCTCCTAAATCAATCATCACCTCACCTGGGATCGAATATATGAAACATAAAATATATCATCTTACAAAAACCGTTTTATCAAGTTTTTTAAACATCGGTCTCACTTACTTACCTGAAGGGCAAGCTAGCGTTCCTCTATAGTCTATAGTATATGTTAGGCTTGAGGAAGAGCTTTCCTTTTAAGATTCTCAACGTCGATCTCCAATTGTTTGCTCTTATTCCAGTACCAAGCTTGTCTAAATCTTTTTGCTCTCCAAACAAGAATTTTGAGACTCCAAAATTGGCTGGTCACAGACGGCGGCGTAAGAAGAAGATGTTCCTCTGTATTAAGGGGAAGAAAACTGGGCCGGTATATATTCCAAGTTGACACGATTCCAAATCCATGCAGATTCACCACAAAAAATTAGGTATTGAAAAGGCTGACAACTGGGCCGGTCCCTCCACCTAATTTTTAGGGTGATAACCGGCGGTTCCTTGCGGACAAAGGATAATATTTAATCCTAAAAATTTATTATGCTTTTATTTATTTAATCGGTAAAAATATATTTTTGGGATAAAATAACGATTTTGCCATTAATGAAAAGAGTAATTGTATTAAAAGTAAAAACATTAATCTCACACTATGTCCTTCTCTTTTCTCCCGGTGCAAGATCTCATCTTCGGCTCCACCATAATAGCCGCAATCTCCAACCCCATCTCCTACCCAAACCCTTCCCAGTTCCCACTTCGGTCACCCTTATCACATCTCTGACGCTGTCCTCCTTCGATTTTAGTCAAACTCCATATTTAATCTCCCTCATTCTCATCCTTGCAAAAGTCGCGCCTAAAGTAGAAATTAGAAGTTATATAGTATACTTACTTAAAAACCCTTGTAAAAACATGCGATTAATAGAAAACACATAACTCTTATCAACGAATTCATCAAAAAGAGAGACTGACTTGAATGAAGAGAAATGCTTAAAGATTTTATTAAAATACTCTTCAATCTTGCACGAGAAAATTAAATTGGTCATACGACTGGCATGCATATGACTTAAAACAAAGTATCAAAATTGAGAAGATGTTGAAGAAGCTATGGCTCTGGATGATTTCGACCTCAGAGCAGCTGTCATGACAATCGGGATGGTGTGAGTGCCTCATTTTTAACCGGTTCCGCGCCACTGAAAGGCGGGGGTGGTTTCGAAACTTTAAAGCGCGTAGAATACGTCCGGCTTCAATTGTGGACTAAAAAATGTGATGCAAAGTCGCCACCTCTATTTTATGGTTAAATAGAGAAAAACCAAAATTACCAGAATATATGGGTTCGGGGGATAAGTTACGAGTTAGGAAGGGGTTTTAAAAAATCGAGAACCAAATTCACAAGACCCTACGAACAAGTAAAATCCTATGCTAGCCCCTATTGTTCGGTCAAATCCCAACTCTACCCTTATCGTTTAGTAACTCATTTTAACATTTCGTGAATCCACAACATATTTTACATGTAAGAGCCTCTTATTCATTAAAATTACATGACCTGTAATACCAAAAAGTCCTAGAACCAAAACCCTTATTAAATGTTCATATATTAATTTCGTATTTACCTTATTTTAGATTTTTTTTTTCAAAATATTCTAATTAAAACGAATTTGAAAAATTCTCTTATTATAAGTAACTTTTGCAAAAATAAAATAAATAAATCGTGCATCATACATGTATAACCTAGGAAAATTAATATCTTTGAGACAAGCAAAAACTATTAATTTAAGGTGATATTAATTTATAGGCCTTAAAAAATGTAATTTTTTTGGGATTGAAATTTTCAATCCGTATTAATAAAAGTATCCCACTACAACTAGAACCAATTTACTTAATCTTCTACAATTATATTTTGGATTTAAGACATATTAAAAGTATAAAAGTGTGGCTCCAAATCGTCTATCTCACTCTCTGTCACATTCCATGTCCCATTGAATCTCGGTCGTACATTTTCCTTGTTATTTTAGTCAGTCTTCTTTTTATAAGGAAACGTGTAGGGATGAGATTCAATGGGACAGGAGATGTGACAGAGAGTGGGATAGATGATTTGAAGCCTAAAAGTGTTAGGTTTACCACTAATTCAACAACTGTTGCACAACTAACACCGGGTAATAACCAAATTTTAGGTGTAAAATTCACCCTCGTAGTCCCACCACAATTACAATAGACCACCTAAACTATTTTAGGTTACCGTATTGTACCTTTGAGTTTTTTTAATACTTAGAAGAGGACTCAAGTTAGTGCAACTAGAACAAAAAAGGCAGATGCCTTGTGTGTGTGTGTGTTTTGTAATACAACTAAATATAAAATACTTCAACACCTTATTAAACGGAATTATTTATCAATTAAAAATTTAGTAATGTTTATAACATTTACTAGCTTTGAATGTGATGTCCAAATTTTTTTAATGGAAATTCGGCATTGTAAGGGTAAAATAGGTCATGCCTATTGTGATTTTGTCTCTCCTTTCTGTTTTGGTGGATATTTAGAAACAAAATCTTTAGTTGCATTTTTGGAAACAAAATATTCCTAAAGATTTTTTGTTGAATTTTTGGAAACAAAATATTTCATTATATTTTGAGTTTCTTGGACCTAAATCTTAGGAGTTGTTTTTGGAAACTAAATCTAGTTCAAGATCCTATTCTAACCGTGACTCTTGAGTCATTGTCCATAAGGGAATGAAATCCAAGAATTATGGTAAGTGTATTTCTTTCCAAAGACTAATCATTGTCCTTCTTGGAGTTGGATTCCTTCTTTGTGTGTAGGTTTTCTCCTCATTATAAATAAGAGTCATGGGCAACAACTGAAGGATCCATGAATCGTGACAGAGAGAGAATTCAGAACACAAAAAGAGCAGAAAATTCAGAATTCAGAATTCCTAGCTTTTGTACATAAGTTGAATGTAGCTTCGGATGTTACAACATTGGAAGCTACATTGAAATGTTGAAGTTGTTTGTCTTCCTTGCTGTTTTTAGGAAGCTATTTATTTCTTCCCACATTTGTTATACTTGTTTTTCTATGGGATTTTGCTCTCCAAGACTTGTTGTCTTGTGAGAGTGTTTTGTTTAGTGATTTCACATAGTTTTTGTAAAACAATTCATCGTTTTAAGTGAAATCTTTTTTGCCATGAGGCTAGATCTACAAGCATAGGCTTGTAGATTGTTTGGTAAACCTTTGTGCTTATTTCGTGCTTTATTAATTAAGTCTTTAGCTGTTTTTTGTTATTTTTGACCATTGTGACTTCCATTGTAGCTACATTAGAAGCTACATGGGAAACTACATTGGTTTCTCTTGAGAATCCTAGCTATCGTGTTCTTTTGATTGGTATCAGAGCTTCCTCTTGACGTCACTAAGAGTAGATTCTGGTTGTAGCCGTGATGGATTCTCAATATGAGAATGTTGTTCGTCCTCTTATTTTGACTAATGCAAATTATTCTATTTGGAAAGTCAAGATGCGTATCTTCATCAAATCAATTGATGAGAGAGTGTGGCTTGCTGTTCTAAATGGTTGGACTCCTCCCAAAACTACTGATGATGATGGTGATGTAAAGATCACCAAGAAGCAGATTGGTCTAATAATTATAGAAACATTGCCTCTTTTAATTCAAAAGCTTTGTTTGCTATATATAAAGCCTTAGATTCCAACACCTTTAGGGTTATAGCCAATTATGAGTCTGCTAAAGATGTATGGGAGGCCCTTCAAACCTTGTGTGAAGGACCTTCCAGTGTTCGTGCTTTAAATTAAGATTTCTTACCACTCAATTTGAAAACACAAGGATGAATGAAGATGAAGATATTATGTCTTACTATGCTAGATTACTTGATATATCTAACTCTGATCTTGCTTTGGGTGATCCTATCACCAATGATCGTCTTGTTAGCAAGATGATGCGAACTTTGCCTGAAAGGTTTAATGTGAAAATTTGTGCTATTGAGGAAGCTCATGACATTGGCAAAATTGGTTTTGAAAGACTAGCTGGTATTCTTCAAAATTTTGAGTTAAACCTCAACGAGCAAATTAAGAACAAAGGCAAAGGTGCAACATCTTCTACTCCTTCTGATGATAGTATTGCTTTTCCTTCTGTTGTTGATATCTCTTCTGAATTTCTTGAATTGCATAAGGAGATTGAGGAATCTGATTTTGGTGAAGAGTCAATGGATTTTTTAACAACAAAGTTTAAAAATATTTTGAAAGCAAAGGGGCAAAACAGATCTCCATCTTCTATCACCAAAACAGTTTTCAAAACTGAGCCTAGCAAATTTCTTCCCAAAGAAAGTTCTTTTCAAACCCCTGAAAAATCTTTTACCAATCCTTTTTCTAAGCAGCCTACATCTAGAAGTAAAAATATTGATTATATTCAATGTAGGGCTTGTCAAGGGTTTGGGCATTATGCTAATCAATGTGCTAATACTTTGAGAAAGAAGGGTTTGAATTAATTTTTCTGCGACTTTGAGTGATAGTGATGATGAAGATATCCATGTGATCTCATCACTCTCACTGCAGTACACAACTCTCCATCTGATTTTGTAGGATTTTCAGCCAATGTAGCTCCGAATGTAGCTACATCAGAAGCTACAATGGACAGAAGTTGGGCAGATCTTTGTTGTTTTAACTCGTCTGTCACAGAAGACAATGGAGAATCAGAATCAGACTTGCTGGAAGGTTACAAAGAGTTGTACAAAGATTGGGAAAAGCGGGCTCATCAAGTTACATTGCTTGGTAAGGTAAATGAATTGCTAAAAAAGGCCAATGAAGAATAGAAGGAGTGTATTACAAGGCTGGAGAGTTTGCTGAGTAAGAAAGATGTTGAGATTGAAGAACTGAAAGAAGAGCTCATCCAAGCCAATGAAACCATGGCTAAATGGAACTCAAGTCAACAAAAAATGGATGAGATGCTGAATTCAGGTAAGTCTTGTAAGTCAGGAATTGGTTTTATACCAAAGATGTTTGTAAGAGAGGGTGAAGGTATCTCTAAACCTAAACAGCCCACGCAAAATTTTCAAAATCCAAACTTCTTTGAAAACCCAAAATCAAGAAAGAAAAATTTTGTGTGTCATTTTTTCCATAAGCCTGGTCATATTCAACCATTCTGTTTTCTTAAAAAGGTTATCTATGAGGAAGAAGTAAGCTTTAAACAAATGTGGGTTCCCAAAGGCGGTGACAAGAAGGGTAAATCCAAATACTGTGAGCCCTTTGATATATGTCCTGGTGCTAAGTGGTCCTATGATGAATCTCCTGACTTTGGATATTATGAATCTCCTGCAAAATCTTCAGAACATGCATCTGAAACCATTGAACCTCACTGACGACGTAACCGCATATCCTGGAAGTTCAGTGGATGTGTTTCAGAATGTGACTCCGAATGTAGTTCCGAATGTAGCTACATCAGAAGCTACATCGGAAGCTACATTGGTCAGAAACCTACCAGATGCTGAAACAGGTCCTGAACAGGTTGAGATTCAGTCCAGTTTGACTGATCATGTGCATGACATTCCAAGCAGAATTCAGAAAGTGCATCCCTCTTCACAAGTCATAGGTAATATTCATGATGACATATACACAAGGAGAAAAGGTAAGGTTGATTCTCACAAATTAGCATGCTTATCAAAATATTTTTGAAAGAAGCCTTACAATTTTTATGGATGCTCAAAATGATCAAAGATTATGGGCTACACATTGATTTGTTAACCTTGTATGTTGATAACACCTATGCAATTTGTTTAGCACAAAAATCAAATTCATCATTCTCGAACAAAACACATTGATATAAGACACCACTTTATTAGAGACTTGATTGAATATGAAAATTATTTGCATTGAACATGTTGGGACTGAAAATCATCTTGCTGATATTTTTGTCAAGTGTCTTGTTTTTGAGAGATTTTTCAATCTTTGGAAATCTCTTGTGTTTTGTGTGCCATATGATTTTACACTTATTTAATTATAAAAAAATAGGCATGATTGCATTTTGTCTTTAGAGGGCACTCTAGATCATTTGACTCACATGTATGTGTCTTTTGTTGTTGTTTGGGAATTGCATTTAATATCAATTGTGATTTTTTAATTATCTTTCTCTCCCAGTTCTTGAGCATGTTTTAAGTCCACAAAGGAAAGAACTACCTTTTGAAATATAGGGATGTAGCAATTTATCTTGGTACTATGGAACCTAGGTTCTCATGGGTTGATCTTGAGAAAATTGAATTCCCTTGAAAGAAAAAGTGTGAAAGCTACCTAACGGAAAAGAGTTACCTATGAACAAGGTTTGTGGCAATTCTCTTTTGGAACTATGAATCTTTGGATTTCATGGGTTGATTAAAAGCAAAATGGTTTCCCTTGGTAAATAGTGTGAAAGGTTTCAAGTGGCATGTTTTTATAGCTTGAAATAAAGTAGAGCTATATTCCTAGGGAAATAAAGTACCTATGGATTTTTGTTATGAAAAAGTTTTGATCTTGAGAGAGAAATCTGGTTGAGAAAATAAAAAATATTGAAAATAAAATCACAATTTTGGCTAATGCACCTCTCAATGTAACTACATTAGAAACTACATCGCTTTGATCTGGTCTTTATCACTTGTGTGTGATTGCATTATTCTTTTGCCTAGCTTTTAGTTATCATGTTTTTAGGCATAAAATTTTAGGACATGCATTGTTGGTAAGTATATCAGCTTGGTGAAATTTTGTCCTAAAATAAACTGTGCAAATCAATTTCCAAAAAATCTCCATGTTGAAGAATATTTAGTGGTTGTCTAATTTTTGTGTGGAACTAAGAGGTTTTGAATCTGGATATGATGTGCTCAGTTATTGCTAGTGGTGTGATCAAATCATGGTGAGCACTTAATTGAGTTTTTCAAAATCTTGGATTTTTTGAGAATTCCTATAAGATGGTTTATCCCTCTTCCTTTTCCGGTCAAATAGGGGGAGAGAGATCAAGTGTTTCTGATGATATTGATGAATCTCATAAATCGTTCATGTTTGTTTTGTATGCATGTGATTGCATCATTGGTATATTCTGATTTGTGCTTAGTAATGATTTCTGATTTTATACCTTGCACAAATTCAGGGAGAGATGAGATTTTCTAACCAATGCAGATTAGATGGTTTGATTGGTGTTGAATAAACACTTGTCATTTGATTTGACCAGAAAAGCTCAATAAAAGGGGAGATTGTAAGGGTAAAATAGGTCATGCCTATTGTGATTTAGTCTCTCCTTTCTTGGTCATAAAGTTTTGGTGGATATTTGGAAACAAAATCTTTAGTTGCATTTTTTGGAAACAAAATATTCCTAAAGATTTTTGGTTAAATTTTTGGAAACAAAATATTTCATTATATTTTGAGTTTCTTGGACCTAAATCTTAGGAGTTGTTTTTAGAAACTAAATCTAGTTCAAAATCCTATTCTAACCGTGACTCTTGAGTCATTGTCCATAAGGGAATGAAATCCAAGAATTATGGTAAGTGTATTTCTTTCCAAAGACTAATCATTGTCCTTCTTGGAGTTGGATTCCTTCTTTGTGTGTAGGTTTTCTCCTCATTATAAATAAGAGTCATGGGCAACGACTGAAGGATCTCTGAATCGTGACAGAGAGAGAATTCAGAACACAAAAAGAGCAGAAAATTCAGAATTCAGAATTCCAGCTTTTGTGCAGAAGTTGAATGTAGCTTCGGATGTTACAACATTGGAAACTACATTGAAGTGTTGAAGTTGTTTGTCTTCCTTGTTGTTTTTAGGAAGCTATTTGTTTCTTCCCACGTTTGCTATACTTGTTTTTCTGTGGGATTTTGCTCTCCAAGACTTGTTGTCTTGTGAGAGTGTTTTGTTTTGTGATTTCACATAGTTTTTGTAAAACAATTCATCGTTTTAAGTGAAATCTTTTTGGCCATGAGGCTAGATCTACAAGCATAGGCTTGTAGATTGTTTGGTAAACCTTTGTGCTTATTTCGTGTTTTATTAATTAAGTCTTCCGCTGTTTTTTGTTATTTTTTACCATTGTGACTTCCATTGTAGCTACATCAGAAGCTACATTGGAAACTACATTGGTTTCTCTTGAGAATCCTAGCTATCGTGTTCTTTCAGACATCAATTAACATTAGTAAATTTTAAGTCATTATGAAAAAGGATAAATTTAGATATCTTAACTTATGTTTTTTTATTTTGACTCCTAAATTTCTTCACACTTCATAATTTTTTAATTAGTTCCTTTCACTCGATTATAAACACTATTATAGTTTTTTTTTTCAACAAAACAATGTAAATTAGAGGTGTAAATCTGAACCACCGAATTGATGAATCGAATCGAATCAAGCAGTTTGGTTCGGTTTTGAAGTTAGAGTGGTTCAGTTCAGTTTGAAAAATAAATATCAAGTGGTTCAATTTGGTTTGTGATTTTTTATGTCAAACCGAATCTAATCGAACCATCATTCTAAATATATATTTTTATATTATATAATCTCTAATTACTTGATTTACTTTTTTATATTTTTAATTCTTTCTTTGTGTTTGACAGCTATATACCACATAGTCATGTACTTCTGCCAATTTTTCAATGTCCTGCATACCTTTATATTGATATTTGATACAACTCATGATCTCAAATTGCTCAATAGCCTATTTGTTTTGTTTATTGATGTTGCTCTTTGTTCATTGAAGTTGATTAATTTTCTTAAAAGTTTCTAGTATATTTGATAATTTATTGGGGTGCTGCTATTGATTTCTGCCAACTTCCAAGTTGATTAGTTAATTTTTTTTGAAACCATAAAATCGAACCAAAGCGAATCGAATCGAGTGGTTTGGTTCGGTTCCAAACTTCGCACGGTTCGATTCGATTTGAGAACTTGGAATCGATATGGGTGGTTCGGTTTGCGGTTTTAGCCCAAATCGAATCGAATCACTTACTCCCCTAGTGTAAATCAATAACTTACTGGTTGTTTTCAGATATTTTCTTGTAATATTTTGTGGATTTAAAAGGACTTTTTGACCTAAAATTAAATCTATTTTAGATGTTGCATTAACTTTTTTGAAGAGAAATTTGAGGGGGAGAAAAAAATATATGAATATTTTGCCTTAAAACAATACATTGAGACATTATACAATCACAATGAGGCATCAATCAATTATACCCCCTCCGTTTCACCCAAAAAGTACATGCTTGAAAATGTTAATTATTAATGATATATAACTAGCATTAAAGTTTATCGTAATTACAATAATGGTTAAACATAATCAATATATTAATATCAAATGTGGAGGGTAACGTTGAAATGTTATGAAAATTGTAAACATAATTTTCGAAAATGAATTATTAGCGAGACATCATAAAATAGTAGACTGAACTATTTACAGGAGATTAGTGATCATTATGCAGACATAATTATAAGTAGTTGTGGGGAGGGGGTGGGCACTGTAAAGTGTACGGAGATATAAGCATAGGTCTTAGGCTTGAATTTTCCCAAGAGATTTTCCCAATCTCGCGATGTTCAAATCTTACACCCAAAAACACTAAATACCATACTACTTAAGATGTCCAATTACAAAACTGTCTTCCTATAAATTTAAATTTTTTTAAAAAATGGGCACGGTAAAGTGTACGGAGATATAAGCATAGGTCTTAGGCTTGAATTTTCCCAAGAGATTTTCCCAATCTCGCGATGTTCAAATCTTACACCCAAAAACACTAAATACGATACTACTTAAGATGTCCAGTTACCAAGCTGTCTTCCTATAAATTTAAATTTTAAAAACAATGGGCACTGTAAAGTGTACAGAGATATAAGCATAGGTCTTAGGCTTGAATTTTCCCAAGAGATTTTCCCAATCTCGCGATGTTCAAATCTTTACACCCAAAAACACTAAATATCATACTACTTAAGATGTCCAGTTACTAAACTGTCTTCCTATAAATTTAAATTTAAAGAAACATTTTTTAAATTACCAAACTACCCTCTTTTGAATTGAAAAGAAAAAATATATATTTTTCCTTTTGGGGAAAATCTATTTTTTAATTTTCAGTTAAAAAAAGTTGTGAAAAAAGAAAAAAAAAATTAGTCAAGAAATATCACATTTTTCCAAAAAGAATCGCAAAAGATATCACAATTTTTGAAAAAGAATCGACATCCTCTTTTACGGCAAAAAAAAAAAACACAATCGCTCAGCAAAAAAAATTGACAACAAAGTCGCCAGCTATTTTAGCTTTTTAACAATACATTCGCTAGGTATTTTGACCTTTTAACAAAACAGTCACCAGATTTTTTGGCTTTTTAACAAAACAGTCGCCAGGCATTTTGGTTTTTTAACAAAACAGTCGCCAAATTTTTTTTGTTTTCTAACAAAAAAGCCGCCATATTTTTTGGCTTTTTAACAAAAAAAAAAAGTCTCTTAATCCTCTTTTTCCAATTTTTTGACGCAAAATAGTTTTTTTTTAATTTCAACTTTGAAATTTGTTTTTTAATATAGAAAAAAATATATATATATATAGAGTACAACACAGGTAAGAACTTACCGTAAAAGAAGAATCAACATGAAACATTGTTATTCGAATCAGAATTCATTTAAAATTTGTTAGAAAGTAGAATAAAATCTTATGGTTAATTATAACTAAGAGTTTGAGGTATATCGGTATTCAAAGCTAAAAGCTGATATAACTTTCTTTTATAAGAGGATAAATTAGTATTTAGAGTTTAGGATCAGTTGTAATTGTTTTTTATAAGAAGATTAATTAGTAATTAGATCTTTAAGTGGATGTTGCATTTAGTATTTTTGTGTTATATTTAGGGTCATTCTTTATAAAAGGATTAATTAGTAATTAGACTCTTAAGTGAATGTGGTATTTTGTGTTGCATTTAGGGCCACTCGGATTAGGTAATTAAATTGATGTAACGCGATGCATTAGAGTGAGTGATCCGTAGTGCACCTTAGGTTTATTAATGGAATAATTGTGGGTCAGTCCACTTTTCAAAATTTTAATTCGCTCCAATACCGTTCTTTTTTTTTTTTTCAATTGAAAAATAACACTTTTGGGGCGAAATGACTGCGATACCCTTAATGAGTCTGAGGTGCGCTACGAAAATGCACCGCGATTCAAAAAATTTAAAAATGCAACGCGATTCAAAAATTTATACATCGCGATTCAAAAAATGACTAGAAAAGAAAGAAGAAAAGTAAAGCAAACCAAGCTTTTTTTCCTCAGGAGATTCAAAAACGGAAAAACTAGCTTTTACTCAAAGTAGATTAAAGCAAACAGTGACATTGATTAACTGCTAAAAAGTGACCTAGATTCAAAAATTTATCACGCCTATTTAGGGACAACTCATAATTTGGACAGGCTTCCATGAAAATACTCACCTTCCTCTTGAAAGCTTATTTATCCAAGCTAGTCTCAACTCCTCAATCTATCTGTTTTCCTTCGCAAATCTGAGATCGATGTATCCGGATTCTTTTTTTTTTCCTTCTAAGGGGGCATGGGAAGGGATCGAACCTGAGACTTCACACATTGTGAAGCCCCATGTCTACCACTGGGTCATTCCCTTAGGTGCGTATCCAGATTCTTTAATTTGTGTATTGCGATTTAAAAATTTATATTTATGTATCGTGATTCAAAAAATGTATGTATTGCAATTAAAAAATGTATGTATTGCGATTCAAAAAACATATTTAACACGATTCAAAAAAAATCAGAAATCCACACTTTAACACCTACCGTGAGTCCTCGCAGTCGTCGTCCTCATCCTTCAAACTTTCTTCACGTTCATGGCAGGTGAATGCTAGTATCCTTAGTCACTACTTCATTGATGAATTTTTTATTCCCAAATCCTCGTCTGGGTGAATTTTACTATGTGTCTTTTCAAGGTATTAGTCACACCTCACTTTACTCTGTTTGTCTTTTTTTATACATGAAAGTCATTGATCTTAACTCGTCCAAAATGGGCTTTGTAATAGAGATGATATCGGAGCCATGAAAATGAAGAAAAATGGAGAAGAAGAAGGAATTTACAGAGTTTTTTTTTTTTACTTTGGCTATTATAGGAATATTTATTAGAAAAATAAAAAATGGTCTTTTGCGGTTTAAAAAAACAACGTTGGACTGGAGGGGTTACTAATTGTATAGATGTGGCCTCCTATAAGACGGTCTTACGAATCATCATCCGTAAGACAGATCTATCTAAATTAAATGGGGTAAAATCCAAAAATTTCAATGCAACCCCTTAATTTTTGAAAATTACAGCGCCACCCCTCATGTTTATATATATTGAGTGTCACTTTTTACTATTAACAGTGTCATTTTGTAGTATAAAATGTGTCACTTTGCATTTTTAATGAAAATTATAAATTTTTTTCCCTAAAAAAGTGTTACTTTTTGGGCTTAAATTAATGTGTCACTTTTAGTCTTAAATGTGTCACTTTCACTTTAAAAAGTGTCTCATTTTTTTATGAATGAAAACCATTAGATTTAAATCTCAATTTGGTCACCCTACTTTCGGCCAAAATTCATTAAGCTCATTCTACATGTAAGGGTAAAATAGGCATGACCTATTTTATTTTTGTTTCTCCTTTCTTGGTTAAATACATATTTGTCAAGTGTGGCATTTTTTGTAACAAAATCTTTAATTAGATTTTGTTTTTCCTTGGTCCTTAAGGTATTATCATTTTTGGAAACAAAATATTTCTAAAGATTTGTGGTTTCTTGGACCTAAATCTTAGGAGTTGTTTTTGGAAACTAAATCTAGTCAACAATCCTTTGTCAACCGTGTTTCTAGACTCCTTATTTATATGGTAATAAAATCTAGAAATAAAGTAAGTAGATTTTATTCCTTTCTACTAATCCTTGTCCTTGTTGGAGATGGATTCCTTCTTTGTGTAGGTTTCCTCAAGCATTATAAATAGAAGACAAAAGGAACGACTATGGTGTACAGACATAGAGAGTGAAGAGAGCTGATTCAGTGCAGAAAATTCAGATTCAGAACCTGATTTCAGTTTTAGCCGTGCTGCAGAATTTGAATGTGCTTCCGGATGTTGAAACATTGGAAGCAACATTGGGCGTTTATGCTGTTTTGACTTCCTAGCTGATTTTAGGAAGCTATTTGTTTCTTCCCACATTTTCTATACCTGTTTTTATGTGGGTGTTTTTGCTCTCAAAGACTTGTTGTCTTGTGAGAGTGTTTTGTTTTGTGATTTCACATAGTTTTTTGTAAAACGATTCATCCTTTTTAGTGAAATCTTTTTGGCCATGAGGCTAGATTTACAAGTATAAGTTTGTAGATTGTTTGGTAAAATTTTGTGATTAATTTCGTTCTTTATTATTAAGTCTTCCGTTGTTTTTGTTATTTTTCTGTCTATTGTGACTTCCATTGTAGCTTTTTAACAAGCTACATTAAATCTTTGAGAATCCTAGCTACTCGTGTTCTTTCAATTGGTATCAAAGCCTCCTCTTGACATCACTAAGAGTAGATTCTGGTTGTAGCCATGATGGATTCTCAATATGAGAGTTTTGTTCGTCCTAATACTTTGAGAAATAAAGGTTTGTATAATGACTTTCGTTGCTTTAACTCTTCTGTCTCCGAAGATGGTGCAGAATCAGAATCAGATCTGATGGATGCATATAAGGAGTTGTACAATGATTGGGAAAAGAGAGTTTGTCAAGTTAAATTATTTAAAAAGGCAAATGAAATACTCAAGAAAGTGAATGAAGATCAAAAGGAGAACATTGCTAGATTGGAATGTTTGCTTAGCAAGAAAGATGTGGAGCTTGAAGAACTGAAAGAAGAACTGCTCAAAGCTAATGAGACCGTGGAAAAATGGAATTCAAGCCAACACAAAATGGATGATATGCTGAATTCTGGTAAGTCTGGTATTGGATTCAGGCCCAAGACGTTTGTGAAAGAAGGTGAAGGTATGTCTTCTGAACCTAAACAGCCCACGCAAAAATTTCAAAATCCAAATTTCTTTGAAAAACCGAAATCAAGAAAGAAAAATTTTGTGTGTCATTTTTGTCATAAGCCTGGTCACATACAACCCTTTTGTTTTTGAAAAAGGCTATGTATAAGGATGAAATAAGACAGGCCTTCTTGGGAAAATCTCAGATGCAGAATCGTATGAAGCAACCAATGCGACAGCCAATGCAGCAACATTGGCAGTCTCATCAGAAAAAAAAATTTCAAAACCACCAACCCAAAATTTTTAAACAAATATGGGTTCATAAGGGTAGTAATGACAAAGGCAAGTTCAAATATTGTGAACCCTTTGATATATGTCTTGGTGCTAAGCGGTTCTATGATGAATCTCCTCCAAAATCTTCAGAACCAGCATCTGAAACCATTGAACCTGCACATGATCAAACAGAACCTGCATATTCTAAAAGTTCAGCCAATGTGATTCACAATGTGTCACCCAATGTAGCTACATCGGCAGACACATTGGACAGGAACTTGGCGATTCGTAAACAGTCCCGAACTTTCGAAACAGTCCCGAACATTCATAAATTCAGTCCAATTTGAATGATTGTAGCCATGACATTCCTAGCCGCATACAGAAAAACCATCCAATTTCTCAAGTGATAGGTAATATTCATGATGACATATACACAAGGAGAAGAGGTAAGGTTGATTCTCAAAAATTTGCATGCTTATCAAAATATTTTTGAGAGAAGCCTTAAATCTTTTATGGATGCTCCAAATGATCAAAGATTATGTGCTATACATTGATGTGTTAACCTTGTTTTTTGATAACACCTATGTATTTTGCTTAGTACAAAAATCCAGTTCATCATTCTCGTACAAAACACATTGATATAAGACACCACTTCTTTAGAGACTTGGTTAAATATGAAAATTGTTTGCATTGTACATGTTGGGACTGAAAATCTTCTTGCTGATATATTTGCCAAGTGTTTTTTTTTTTAGAGATTTTTCAATCTTTGGAAATCTCTTGATCGAGTTTTTGTGTGCCATATGATTTTACACTTAGTTATAAAAAAAATTAATTTTTTTTAGGCATGCTTGCATTTTGTCTTTAGAGGGCACTCTAGATCATTGTTTCACATGTATGTGCCTCTTGTGGTTGCTTGGGAATTTCATTCAAAATCTGTTGTGATTTCATTGTTATGATTCTCTCTCTCTCTCTCCCAGTTCTTGAGTATGTTTAAAGTCCACAAAGGAAAGAGCTACCTTTTGAAATTTTTGGGATGCTGCAATTTGTCAAGGTACTATGGAACTTAGGTTCTCATGTGTTGATCTTGAGTAAATTGACTCCCCTTAATTGAAAAAGTGTAAAAGCTACCTAACGGAAAAGAGCTACCTATGAACAAGGTTGTGGCATCTTTCTTTTGGAACTATGAATCCTCGGATTTCATGGGTTGATCAAAAGTAAAGTGGCTTCCCTTGGTAACTAGTGTGAAAGGTTCCAAGTGGCATGTTTTTATAGCTTGAAATAAAGTAGAAGCTATATTCCTAGGGAAATAAAGTACCTATGGATTTTTGTTATGAAAAATTTATGATCTTGGGAGAGAAATCTGGTTGAGAAAAAAAAGAAAGCAATATTGATCATAAAATCACAATTTTGGCGAATGCATCTCCCAATGCAGTTACATTAGGAACTACATCCTTTGATCTGGTCTTTATCACTTGTGTGTGATTGCATTTTTAATTTCTTTTGCCCAGCTTTTAGTTATCATGTTTTTAGGCATAAAATTTTAGGACATGCATTGTTGGCAATGATATCAGCTTGGTGAAATTTTGTCCTAAACTCAAACTGTGCAAATCAATTTCCAAAAATCTCCATATTGAAAAATATTTAGTGGTTGTCTAATCTTTGTGTGGATCTAAGAGGTTTTGAATCTGGATATGATGTGCTCAGTTATTGCTAATGGTGTGATCAAGTCTTGGTGAACACTTCATTGTGTTTTTCAAAATCTTGGATTTTTAAGAGTTCCTAAAAGATTGTTTATCCCTCTTCCTTTTCCGGTCAAATAGGGGGAGAGAGATCAAGTGTTTCTTGTGATGGTGATGATTTCTGATTTGTCAATTATTTTATGAATTGTTTAAGTCATTTTCTCATTCATAATTTTCTAGAGTTTAATAATTGATGTTTTTTGTTATTAAAATTTAGAATCTTAAGTAGTATAAATAGTAATTCAAATATATATTCTTTTCTATATAACCTACAGATTTATTAAATATTTTATAATTTGTGGTTGATATCTACTACTATGATTTAATCGTATATATTCACTATGATTTACCAATAAGTTATAATTAATTGTGATTCAGGATTGGCCAAATGATACTCCCTCACCTCAGTCCCTATATATAGTTATTTTTTGTAAAAATAAGAAAGTTCACTTTATATATACGATGAAGAGGTGGTGAGCCAGTGGTAAGGTTTTCAATTTTGGAGTCCATTAAGTTTGTGAATGGAGTGAAGATGATAGTTGTTCCTGGCAGACACGATAGTATAGGGGAGGAGAGAGAGAGAGAGAGATGGGGAGAGAGAAAGAAAGGTAGAGGGAGAAAGAAATTCAAGGGCAGTAATGTAATATTAAAGAGTTGAATTTTAAAAGTATTCTCTTTTGGTATTATTGACCACGTGGACATTCCACTCAACCTCAAATGAGGGCATTTTTATCAATTTTATAAATATTTAACGATTCTGTTTAAGATAACGGTACGAGTGAATATGTCAACAAAATTGATGTTCAAAGACCAATATAGGAAATTGGAAATATCTATAACCATTATAGGAAAAAAAAAAGTTAAGTTCAAGGACCAAGTTATATATTAATCCTAAAAACAACTAATCCAATTGGACAATGGTATTCTCATTTCACTTTTTAACCCCAAGCACCTCATCGTGCAGTGCTTTAGAGCATCTCCAATGGAGATTCTTACCAAAAATTTTATTTGGGTAAGAATCTCCAACCATTAAGAGATCAGTTTTTTATCAAAAATTCCCAAATAATTCCCCACTTTGCAAAAAAAAGAATTTTCTTGAAGAGAGAGAGAGAGAGAGAGAGAGAGAGAGAGTTGCACAAAGAGTGAGTGCGGTGATCAAGAGTGATGTTCACCCCCCTTGCCATTAGGCTCGTGCGTCTCACTCTCCAGCAAAGCGAGTGAGAAGGTGCTGCAGTGCGGGTCTCGTATGTCTCTCACTAACTTTTTTGAATTGAAGTTTTTTTTTAATAGACGTTCTCTTTGGTTGTTGCCAAGTTTTTAGAGAAATTTTTTTTTTCAAATCTGATTTTGAACAGTTGATGTTTCTTATCTTTTTTTTTTGTCTTTTTGACCGCCTGAATTTTTTTTTAAATGAAAATTATAAATTAACATTTTTGTTTTAAAATTTATTTGTAATATTTAATATTACAATTAAAATTATAAACATATTAAATTATTTTATTTTTAAACAATATTTGAAATTACAATATATTCATAAAATTATAAACAAATTAATTTATTTATAAAACAATATACGATTTAATTAATTTGTTTGAAAAGTATAAAAATAAAAAAAATAGTGTAAATAAAGTAGATGATTTGGTAGTGAGACTCATGTAAAAATTGAGGAAGAATAAAAACTATTGAGAAGATAAGTTCTTCGAAAGAAATATTTTTAAAATATGTAGGTGACAGTAGGATTCAATTAAAAATTGTATAAGAATCTTCTACCATTGGAGATACTCTTATATGATTTGTACACGTGCTTGTGCATTGTACAATGGATTCTTTTGGTTAAAAGGTTAAGTGAGAATAACAATGCCCAATAGGTACTACTATAAACTCAAGTTGCAAACAACATGGCCTCTATGGGTTCAAGCTACAAACAAGAGAGCTTTTCGACTCAGAACAAAATCCAACACTAAAGCTTCTAAGGTACAATCAATGTATGCAAAAATTTAGTTAAAACCGTCTTATAAATATATTTTGTAAGACATATCATCTTTATTTGACTCACCGTGTGTTGATGAATTGAACTGTAAGAGAATGTGGCTTCGTCTTACGAATCAACATCCGTAAAATCGATATTCCGAATCCTTGGAATCAAAAGTTTTATAAAAGATTTACTTAAGCATGTAACTATAATATTACGAAAAATGACTAGTCCAATATTTTTAATTTTTGGGGACGTAAATAAAAACTGTTTTCCTCCCATGGAGTCCTTTTTGAAGAAGTTTAGATTGATGTCCCTCAAAGTCAAGGATATGCCAAATTATCGCATTGCTGTTCAAACTCCAAACTCCAAACTCCAAATACCATTTTCTTTTTTCTTTCTGCCAAGTTATTCTTCTTCTTTTTTTAAATTCTTTTTTTCATTGCAAGTTTGCAACACAAAAAATCACCATTATTATGAGTTATGTCTCTGTAGTCTGTAGTTATACATTCAAGAATCACCACTTGTGTATAACTGGAACTTCCAAGCTGGTGCAAAATGGGTAAATTGCACTACATAATTGACTGGATTCAATGTGGATTGATAATTGACTCATTTCCATTGTAATTCTAGTCCCCATAAACAAGTCCAATAAAGCTGCAACAAATTATTCAAGAACGGAAAGATTATATTTAGACAATGATCTTGAAATTCTTGGTTTCAATCCTCGTGTCAGCAAGAGGTCACACTCACCTGTCAAAAAACGATGAGAGTATATTGTTTCAAAATGAATATTGTTTTATATACCTTTGTCAACCACAGTGTCTTAATCTAGCTACCTTGCAATGTAGGCCCGTAAGCATTAAGAGAATTTAGATTATTTTTTATTTTTTATTTTTGGTGAAGAAGAAAGAGGAAAAACAACCTATAACCTAGAGGTGACAATTTTTGTCTGCGTCCATTTGTCCGTCTAGATCGTCCAATAAATAATGGGTATGGACACACCCAAAATATTAAGTGGGCACAAATGGGAATGCCCACTTGGGCACATGAATTATGATGAGTTAAATGAGCGCCCACTTGTGCACCCATATTAAAACTCATTCTCGTGTTTTTCTACTTTTGTTTTATCAATTACATACATAATTATAAAATACTTAAGATTAATAATGACATTTAACATAATTAATATATTTATATTGTACACCCACTCTTCCAATCCCCACCCCCCTCCAAGCGCCCCCCCCCCCTAAAATTCATTCTCTTGCTCTTTTAATTTTGTTTTATCAATTACATACATAATTATAAAATACTTTAGATTAATAATGACGTTTAACATAATTAATATATCTATACTGTATATCCACCCTTCCAACCCCCACCCCCTCCAAGCGCCCCGCCCAAAAAAAAAAAACTCATTCTCTTACTCTTCTACTTTTGTTTTATCAATTACATACATAATTATAAAATACTTAAGATTAATAATGACGTTTAACATAATTAATATATATATATATATTGTACACTCATCCTTCCAACCCCCCCCCCTCCAAGCGCCCCCCCTAAAACTCATTCTTTTGCTCTTCTAATTTTGTTTTATTAATAACATACATAATTATAAAATACTTAAAATTAATAATGACGTTTAACATAATTAATATATCTATATATACTGTACACCCACCCTTCCAACTCTCATCCCCTCCAAGCCCGCCCCAATTGCAAAGCATGTGATATATATATATATATATATATATATATATATATATATATATATATATATATATATATATATATGCCCGCCCTTCTAACCGTCACCCCCACCCCCAAATTGCAAGGCAAAGCATGTCATTCTATGACTCTGTACCTTTAAATGAAACCCAACATCACTCCCAGATTGCTCCATTTCTATGACTCTGTAAATATCCGTCTCTGTTACACTATAAATGGATTCATAATGGTTTTGTGAGCAGTGCAACATGCGACATTCTATGACTTGTGTGTTTGTCTATTGGATTTCAACGAAATAAAAAATCGAACCATAAAATAGAAGATTGAATTGAGGGTTACAACAACAAAAATACATAATTGACACAAGAGATGAGCAAACACACACACACACACACACACACACACACACACACACACACACACATATATATATATATATATATATATATATATATATATATATTACTTGTAACTTGATAATTTTTTGTAAAAGAAAATTATTTTTTTTGTAATTTTTGTATTTATTTAATAAGTGCATGTTAATGAGTAAATGGGCGCCCAAGGGTGCCCATGCCCATTTAATGCCCACCCCCATATATGCCCATATTATTAAATGGACACTTACTTGCCCGCCCATTTGAACCCATCGCCCATTTAGACCCGCTCACGTCCGCCCATTTACCACCTCTACTATAATCTAACAAAGCTAACACCTTTACTTCATACGTCTCAAAATGAGAGTTCACTTTTGTATAATTTTACTAAAGCCACCTTTGCTAACAACTACTACCTCAGTTCCAGGTGAAGATTGAGTTCGTTATACTATTTAGGGCCGGTTCACTATAAAAATTATGCTTACAATTTTTCTAAACTTTCATCTTTACTCTTCACTTATATTGTAAGTATATTGGTTATGTTTAAATATCATTGTAATTATCATCAATTTCAATGACATTAATATATTTCTTAATTATTTGACTTTTCAAATGTGAACTATTTAGATGGAACGGAAGAAGCCCATCCTAGTATATATTCACTTGCAATGGTATATGCATATGTACTACAAAAATTATTTAAAAGTCAACGTTTTTAATTTTTGTGAAAAAATAAAAAATAATAGACAAATGGATAATGGACTTTTGCGAATTTGTGATTTCTCCAGAATTGGAAGGGGTGGCGAGTACACAAGTGTAACCACAAGGGGTATTGTGATAGTTCTTTCGTTCTTCCAAGGGCAAGCTGAGACGATACACCGTTTCGAATCCTTCACCCAGTCGGTAAAGGAAAGGGTAAGTTTGTAATTTCCAATCAACTTATCTGCCTATAAATAAGCAGGCACATAACGCAGCCATGGTCTTACCCATTCTTATTGTTTTCGCAACGTTTCCAAAAACCCTATTTTTTTTAACGTTTCATTCTTTTTCATCCATTTCCTCCTTCCTCTTTGATTTCCCTCTTCTTCATAGTTTCATTGAATCCAATGGCGACAGTCAAGAGAACTTATAATCATGGTGGTCCGATCTCGAGCCGGAGGCGTAATGCTCAGCCATGCTTAAAGCAAACCTTACCATTATGGGAGAAGGAGTTTTGCTTGAAAGTTGGTTTATTTTCGTGGAAGAAATTTCTCGAAGTCAAGAAATACATTAACATCTACCCCCGTGTTATGGCTTGGAACGACGTAGCAGGTGAAGAAGCGTTCAAGATGGCGAAAAAACGATTCAAATCACACTACCTTGGCCTCCCATGCAACATTCCCTTGCCTAGTCCAGATGACTGCATCGACGTTGTTGACTGGGATTCCGAAATTGATCCTGATCTTTTAGTAGGCATGGTCTCCTTGGATGACTTGGAACAACTTAACCCGGTGGATGAAAATGCGAATATTGACAATGGTACTCGAGTTGTAGTTGATATACCTATTGAGGCAATTAAGCCGACTGGGTGGGAAGTAGACGTTGAAGACGAGCCTGAAGATCGCTTGGTGGGTATGATCGTCGGTGATCATTGGAGTAACGTCGTGGATGGACGATGGTGCCCTTGGATCGGAAAAGCAACACCTGCCGATCGAGGTTTGATCGATGAAGAAAGAGTGATGAATACTGCTAATGGCCGTTTATGATTGTACTCTATATGGTTTACGTAAGATTGATGATATATAGCTATGCTTATTTGAAATTTTAATGGAGACCAAATTATGATTCTATGGTTTAATTTGTAGTTTGAATATGCTTAATCTACTTCTGTACTCCTTCTTTTTTATTATTACAAGGCAAATATCTTTACAAAATACTCCCACGGCACAAAAAAAAAAAAAAGAAAAGATACTAATAAAAAGCATACATTGGCTTTTCAAGGACAGTTTGATCATTTTCTAAATCAATTTTGATGTATAATATGCGTTTCATAGATAATTTATTAAATAAATTATAAATTATAAAATTTAAAAATAATAATGTAATTTATTATTTTTAAATTAATTTTTGTCTTAATTTATAAATTAATTATTTATACAAAATATTTAAATATGAAATATATAAAATAACGTGAAATAAATTTATTTGTTGAGAAGTATAAAAATAAGAATGAAATGTAAAATTAATGAGGTGGCAGTGGGACCTAGTTAAGAATATGTTAAGAATCGTATACAATGAGAAGATGAATTCTTAAGTAGAGAAAAAAAAAGATGAATTCCCACATTGGAGATGCTCTAAGGAAAACAAAGATGATTGCTATTTGAGGTTAATGAGTACACAAGCATGTTGTGTGTGATTTTATTTTGATTTTTCGGATTTTTGATGGGTTCTTGATGTAATGAATTTTTACAATTGGTTACATGTTATAATGTTTCGTTTGACTTTTGAAAATAAAGTTGACCTTCATGTATATAAGAGCATGATGGATGAATTTTTACAATGGGTTACATGTTGGAATACTTGATGAATCTCTATTGTTAATTGTAAGCATGAAGGATGAATTTTTCACAATGGATTACATGTGAATGTTTCGTTTGACCTTGAGAATAAGAGTTGACTTTCATGAAAATAAGAGTATGTTAATATCTAATTAATGTAAGGTTTGATTTCATTGGGTTGAGTTGACTTTTATGCAATAAGAGTACGTTGGTCAACTATAATTCATGAATTGAAGGTTATAAACATGTTAGATAAATTTACATGTTGGTTATGAATATACAAGATGAAATTTGCATCTTGTTTAGATTAATGGTTATTTTGGATGAAAGCATGATTGAATAAATGCTATATTGTGATGCATGCTAGAAATGTAATGGTTGACTTTAAATGTTAAGTGTGACCTATGAACTATGTTTTGGGGTTTTGTTGGGAAAGAATGGATTGTTGGGTTGCACAATGTTGCTAACCTTAAGAATTTAGCCATGAATAATAGTTAATGGATAATAGGAGGGCTATGATGCAAATAGCTTCTATGCCTTCAAATATGAAAAGAGTAGAAATGACTCAACGAAGTCGATTATTGGACTAATATGAATATAGTGAATCACATATTAAGATCCTACGGAATTTGGGGTAGTTTTGATGGAGGTCAAGCATCCGAGCGTTTTCAAGTGTATGAAGAACACTTGGGTATTAAAGACTTGATATTATCGCTCTAAGATGTTTATGTGTTAGTTAGCATAGAAATGCATAACTATGTGATTTTTAAGTAAATATCTACTTGCATGGATTAGTACGGTGTGTTGTACTTTTCCCTTTATTTGAACATGTGAGTATATATTATATGTGCTTGAGTTTGAGTCCAGCTGGCGGTTTTGGTTTGAGTTTTTGGCGGGACGATGCATTGTCTTCACGAATTGTGGGATTCGTGATCGCAATGGATCGCCGCGTCGGATTTGCACACACCCCTCCACCGATGACCACGGTGGGGAAGTAGCTCATCTTAGTTAGAGTAATACACATGACTTTTGATTCGAGGAGTTACACGTTTCGAGGAAACAGGAAAAGAAAATCATCTTCTCTCGCTATGTGGTTTATTTTATGAGCACGTATGAATTGTTGTGCTACATGGTTAATGGGAAGATTTTTATGAGATGATGATTTCTCGATAAGATGTTATAGTAAAAATATAACATGCTAATGAAATGATGACTTTTATGATTTATGTTATACTAAAATTATAACATGCTATTTATGATTAGAATGGAAACAATAGGCTCCCATTCATGAATTATTATATGAGTGATGATACATAAAGAATTATGAAACTCATGGTGTAATTGGTTTATGGGTTGGTGATAAGTTGAAATGTAGAATAACATGCTATATGTTATTGGAGTTTAGATGCATATTCTATATGATATGGATGACTTTATGATAAATCAAGTAGAACTATGTTCTATGTGTTTATGAATAAGATTGGGTTTATGATGTGGATTATGTCATGAAATGTTATATCATAAGCATAACATGAGACGTATATGTTTTATTTTGCACATAATACCATCCCATGACATTGCATCTTTAGTAGCTTACTAAGTCATTATGACTTACTCGTTTGCTTTGTTTTCCTTAGATTCGAGCCGAGCTAATATTTGAAGGCATCCCACGAGTCTAGAAGTGAGATTTTGTGAAGGATGCTACTTTAAAATTATTTTTGTAGCCTTAGTTTTTGGTAAGGACACTGGGAAAAGTGAAGTTATGTAAACTTCATGATGGGTAGTAAACTTATTTGTGAATGTAATATTTTCAATTGTGTTGGTTAATGATTATTCTTTTGGTAGCCGACTTGTGTTAGTCGCGCTTGGTGAATGTTGGCAATTTTGTTTTAAGTTATGTACGTTGATGATTAAAATATCATGTTTGTTCTCCGGCATGTTTAGCCGTTGAGTGTGTAGACTAGAGTCTTAGACTTAGTGTAATGTTGAGTTCCGGCTGTAACGTCGCCGATGACTTGGTTTATTTGTGCTATATATTTGTATTGCATGACAGGGAGTTTTGTTCTACGTGCCCAATGTTGCGGCACGTGCGTCGAATTTTTGGACCGAGAGATTAATTATCTCTTTGGTTATATTTAGTTGGAGCTTGTTAGCTCGGGCGCCACTGTGTTATTACATTTCGCTTCCGCATGTGTTTTAAGTTGTTGGCGTATCGCCGTTATGGCCTTACCCATTATTTGTTATCTGCTTGTTGTTTTATGTGTTTTGGCGGCACGACCTTTGGGTTCCGTATTGGGATCCGGGTCGGGTCGTCACAGTTGGTATTAGAGCTATTGGTTAGCTGTCTGCCAGGATAGGTTCCTTGGCCTAGGTTGGGGGTTGGTTTTGTGTGATTTGTTATATCTTAACGTCGAGAGTTATAGTATGTTAAGATGTTTGAAACTAGAATGGGCCTTAGCACTAGTAGAGGTGCCGGTGTTGATGAGTATAAGGTAGTATTAGTAGTATCTATGATTGGGAATCCACCGGAGTATTGGTGGCAAATAATATGAGATTATGGTTCAATATTTGGTGATGATCACGGAGTTAGCTCATTAGAATAAGATACTTAGTACCGGATGAGACTAGGAAGTCTCCATGAATTATGAAAGAGTTAGGGATTAAGGATAAAATATTAAGGGCAATTTATTCTATCATCAACTTACGGATTATCGGGGGGCTGTAGACTATATTTATGAGAAAAGGGTTAGATATTAAGGAATGCACCCAAGAGAGAACCTCGGGGAATGTTAAGGATGATGATGTGTTTAGAGGGCAGTTAGCACCTCATAAAGTTGTGTAGGCAAATCCGTAGACTAGTAAGCGGAGTGATGCTTTTACCTAAGGTCATAGATGAAGAGGTGATAAATTGTTGTATAAATTTGTTTGGGAAATGAAACACCGAGCGTAGGTGTTGGAGCAATACAGGTTAAGTTTTTGCTTATGGTGGTGATCACATTAGAAAGGATTGCCTTAAGTTGAGGATTTACGACTCTAGGAGTGCTAATAAGCGGTCTAGTGACTCTTAGTGAGATGGTTACAGACGACCTAGAGTTTGAGGTTGTGTGCGCGCGTGGCGGTTGGCCATTGCGAGGTTTTGAGACCTACCCGAGATAGGAGGTAATTCCTTATACGGATATTATGGTTGTTATTACCGTTATTGTGAGTGCACGTTGTATCGGTAGCTCATATGCATTCATACATACATTGCATTGTGTGTTGAGATTTGTTGATTTTTGCTTTCCCCGGTTTATTAATATGATTGAGGGGGATATCCTGGTTTGGGATTGGTTTATTGTTTTGGTTGAATCTTGATTTGTCGGTAGGCAATCAATCATGGTATAAAAATGTGATTTTAGTATGCCTATATATATGGCTATGTTATGCATATATGAAGAATGTATATGTGATAATGTTACTAGTGGTGATTACTAGTGGTGTGTTAAATTTGTATGCTCTATAGAGATATGTGTAATTATGTAAGTAAAATAATTATACGTTATTGTGTGATTTTTATGCGAGTAGGGTACGCTCGAATCGCACGGTGATAACTTGGTGGTTATGGGATGCGTTAAGATTATTACGGATCGGTATACCGTTTTATTGCGACTAGTAGAGTGTCGTTATCACGCGAGGGTATTTCGTGTGTGTTTTGTTGAAGACGAGATTTTTGGGTTAAGGTAATGATAGACTTTAAGAAGTTTTGGTGGTTGTGGGCACTAGAGCGAATATTACTTCCGTTACTTGGATTTATTATGAAAATGTTGTTAGGCGAGTATAGTGGATATATGAACCTTGTTATTTGATAGAAGTATTAATTAATCGATATACTATTATGATGGAAACTTACGAATGTGTTTTCTTAGTGTTGTGTTACGAGTATGTACGATTGGATTAAAAATTGCACATGATATTAGTAGTTGCTTGATTGTACCAATATGCGTGGCTATGAGTTGTACGAATTATATGAGTTGCATGAATTACATGGAGTATATGGGATGAAGTATGGTGATACTTGGTGATTTTTATCACATTTGCATGATATACGTGTATACATGCGGTACTACTAATTATAGGAATGTTATCATTTGCTTGACGAATAAATTATGAGTAAAATATACTTGTTGATTATGGAGTATAAACATGACTAGTATCGAAACATGTATTGTATTTGTTATGGGAATTAATATATTACTTTTATAAGGGTATGCATAATAAATGCACTTTGTTAAAAGCAAAGATGTGGTTTACAAAAGTAATAAATGTAATTAATGGGTATGGTTGTATTTGAGTATGAACATGCTTATGTGCATTGTTAGTAAGAATAACTTAGTCTATTGCATGATAGGATCATGATTATCATTGCTTAATGATTATGCCATGTTTAAACTGTTGCATGATTATGTGAGACTGTAGGGAAGGATGCTTAAGATTTTCTCATAACCCTTCGCATCCTTGTAACGAAAGCTTTTGAAATCCAATTTAGCCGGTACCCTAAATTGGTGATCAAAAGAGGTTCGTTGGTGGACTAGGATTGGTAGTAAGTAGGTTAGAAATTGACTAAACCTCTTACCAAAAGAAAAGGAAAAGAAATGGAATGAATTTTCGTTTAATGTTATTATGTGCTCTTATGTGCTTTATCCATGACTTGGAAATTACGAGTGTGGCTCGCATAATCATGAAGATTGGTTTACTTGTTTTAGGACCGTGTTGTGGAGCACTCTTCTTTAAAATGGTGAATTGCCCTATCGGCAATCTTTACTATTTATGATTTAGAAATTCTTACATTTAAATCTCATGTTGTAGCTCCGAATCAAATAGTTTCGGGAGATTTATGTTTATAATGTCCTTGAATATGCTCCGATGATATATTTGGAATTCACATGGTTAATTAATTAATAATGGAATTGTGTGTGCTTTTGCGACTCAAGTATGAGTCAAGTTAATTTTAATCTTAAGTGTTTAGTATTATGGTTATTAGTAATTTTTGAACTTGTGAATGTGAGATTTTTGATAGTTTGATTTTTGAATACTTGGTTTGGTTATTGTTATGATAGACTCGGAGATTGAGTCTAGGTTTATGGTTTTGAGCATCGAGTGTTCACTCGGGATTGAGAGACACCGTAGTTGTGTTTGGGTATTTGTTGTTGGGTGATGACCTAACGTTGGTTTGTTATACGGTTTAGAATTCGGGACGAATTCTTTTTAAGGGGGAGAGGATGTAAGACCCCGATTCGGTTAGCTTGAATTGCGTGCAATGCTCGCACTTCTTCCCTTGTTGATCGCTTATTTGATTTCTGAGAGAGTCTAGATGTGTATGAGAGATCACATTAAGATCAAAATACTATTAAGAGATGCCATTTAGTTGTTGACTTGCTAAAGTCACAAGTCGTAACCCGACGATAGTCGAAATGCGACGCGATTGAGAGTTTACTCGGGTTTTGTGTTCCTGACCTCGATTTGGTCCTAGATCTTTACATGATGATTAAATTAACATGTTTAGATGTGTTAGAATCCTAGTTGGATGTATTCCTTAAGTCTCGATGAAGTTTGACGCGCTTCGAGGATAACAATTCTCCTTATCGCGTAGTTTGAGATTGAGCCGTGTGAGCGTCTCGTCTTTCGGGAGCTCATTTCTCCTATCTAGTGTTCATCATCTGAGGGGCATTCAAGGCCTATTTAGTAGCCCTTTGAAGTGTTTATAACCTTGGGTTAAAGTTGCGTCGATTTGTTTCATTCGCGTTAGCGTTGTTGTAACTTGCTCGTATTTTCCTTACACTTAGTTTTTGTAACATTCTGTGTTGTTTATGAGAGTTTAGACCTACTTTAAAAGTGGTTTGGGACTTTTGTGGTTTATCCAAGTGTTTGAGGACTTGAAGGGTTGAATTATAGGCCGTTTCGAAGCTTTAAGGCTTGCGGTTGCACGCGAGAAGGGCCGAGACCGAACAAGGATTGCAGAAACTGTCACAGAAGGCAAAAGAGACCAATGCGGTCGCATGGGTTAAGACCATGCAAACGCTTTGCCCTTCGAGACATCAACTCCCTGTTTTGATTATTTGAAGTGATTTTCCTATTCTACCCCCACTAAACCCCCTCTAAACCCTTCCTAACCCTCATACTAAGTCCTAATCATGTCCTAACATGTTTGGGTAGTTAATTAGAGTTTGATTAGTAGTGGATTACATCTAAACTTCACTAATTGTACCTTGGAAGTTCCTATTGTGCCCTCATTTTTTGGGGAAGTATAAAAGGCTTAACCCTTTGTAAAAATTCAGAAATTCCTCTCATTTCCTCCTTCTTCTAAACCGTATGAGAGAGAGAGACTTGGGAGACATGGAAGCTTGGAGCCCTAGCCTCCTTCTTCCTCAAATCTAAGCAGATCCAACCGTCGGATGATCTCCAAACTTCGGATTCGCGAAGCCCTCGTCAAATGGAACAACTTCACCGATTGGATCGTGATTCTTTTGAGTTTTCATCTAAGTCAAGTAAGCTACTAGATTCTTTATTCTCTTGATTTTGTGCTCATTGACCCTAAGGAAAACAAAGATGATTGCTATTTGAGGTCAATGAGTACACAAGCATGATGGGTGTGATTTTATTTTGATTTTTCGAATTTTTGATGGGTGAACTTGCTAGAAGCATGATTAGGTTGATTTCTATGTTCAATGGAGTATGTTGTTAAGTTCAATTGATAATTTGGACTTAGGTATGATGAGTATTTGATTCCCTAAAAATCTAGGGTTTGATTATATGTTGATGAAGTAAATGGGTTAATGGTGATATGTATGATTTTTGGAGTTTATTTGGATATTATGAATTATTAGAATCATACATAAATATGTGTTTGGGAGTTTGGAATTTAAACTTGATGAATCTTGAATTTGATTGTAAGTATGAAAGGTGAATCTTGACAATGGGTTACATGTTATAATGCTTCGTTTGACTTTTTGAAAATAAAGTTGACCTTCATGTATATAAGAGTATGAAGGATGAATTTTTACAACGGGTTACATGTTGGAATACTTGATGAATCTCTATTGTTAATTGTAAGCATGAAGGATGAATTTTTCACAATGGATTACATGTGAATGCTTCGTTTGACCTTGAGAATAAGAGTTGACTTTCATGAAAATAAGAGCATGTTAATATCTAATTCATGAATTTTTGGTTGTGAGCATGTAGAATGAATTATCATTATGGTTCACATGAATAAAATGTAAGGTTTGACTTCATTGGGTTGAGTTGACTTTTATGCAATAAGAGTACGTTGGTCAACTACAATTCATGAATTGAAGGTTATGAACATGTTAGATAAATTTACATGTTGGTTATGAACATACTAGATGAAATTGCATCTTGTTTAGATTAATGGTTATTTTGGATGAAAGCATGCTTGAATAAATGCTATATTGTGATGCATGCTAGAAATGTAATGGTTGACTTTAAATGTTAAGTGTTGACCTATGAACTATGTTGTGGGGTTTTATTGGGAAAGAATGGATTGTTGGGTTGCACAATGTTGCTAACCTTAAGAACTTAGCCATGAATAATAGCTAATGAATAATAGGAGGGCTATGATGCAAATAGCTTCTATGCCTTCAAATTTGAAAAGAGTAGAAATGACTCAACGGAGTCGATTATTGGACTAATATGAATATAATTAATCACATATTAAGGTCCTACGGAATTTGGGGTAGTTTTGATGGAGGTCAAGCCTCCGAGCGTTTTCAAGTGTATGAAGAACACTTGGGTATTAGAGACTTGATATTATCGCTCTAAGATATTTATGTGTTAGCTAGCATAGAAATGCATAACTATCTGATTTTTAAGTAAATATCTACTTGCATGGATTAGTACGGTGTGTTGTACTTTTCCCTTTATTTGAGCATGTGAGTATATATTACATGTGCTTGAGTTTGAGTCCGGGCGGTTTTGGTTTGAGTTTTTGGCGGGACGATGCATTGTCTTCACGAATTGTGGGATTCGTGATCGCAATGGATCGCCGTGCCGGGTTTGCACACACCCCTCCACCGATGGCCACGGTGGGGAAGTAGCTCATCTTAGTTAGAGTAATACACATGACTTTGATAGCTATGGAACCCGAACGGAGACTATTTCGGGGACGTCGATGCCACGAAAGGGTTATCGAGGACACGTTTGTTTCCGCAGGAGTTACACGTTGGAAACAGGAAAAGAAAATTATCTTCTCTCGCTTATGTGGTTTATTTTATGAGCACGTATGAATTGTTGTGCTACATGGTTAATGAGATGAGTTTTATGAGATGATGATTTCTTGATAAAATGTTATAGTAAAAATATAACATGCTAATGAAATGATGATTTTTATGATTTATGTTATACAAAAAATATAACATGCTATTTATGATTAAAGTGGAAACAATAGTCTCCCATTCATGAATATTTATATGAGTTGTGATAAATGAAGAATTATGAAACTCATGGTGTAATTGGTTTATATGGGTTGGTGATAAGTTGAAATGTAGAAATAACATGCTACATGTTATTGGAGTTTAGATGCATATTCTATATGATATGGATGACTTTATGAGAAATTGAGTAGAACTATGTTCTATGTGTTTATGGATGTGAATTATGTCATGAAATGTTATATCATAAGTATGACATGAGATGTATATGTTTATTTATGCGCATAATACCATGCCATAGCATTGCATCTTTGGTAGGTTACTAAGTCATTATGACTTACTCGTTTACTTTGTTTTCCTTAGATTCGAGCCGAGCTAGTATTCGAAGGCATCCACCGAGTCTACGCTAGAAGTGAGATTTTTATAAAGGTTGCTACTTTAATTATTTTTGTAGCCTTAGTTTTTGGTAAGGACATTTGGGAAGTGAAGTTATATAGACTTCACTTTGGGTAGTAAGATTGTGTTATTGATTTGGTTCTTGTATTTGTAAATTATTAATAATTGGTTTTTGTGAGCCGACAAATGTTAGTCGAGCCATGTTTGTTTAAATACATATTTATTTCATCTCAAGTTATTTATATTGTTGGTTATGTTGTACTCCGACATGTTTAGCCGTCGAGTGTGTAGACTAGAGTCTTAGACTTAGTGTAATGTTGGGTTCCGGCTGTAACGTCGCCGATGACTTGGTTTATTTGTGCTATATATTTGTATTGCATGACAGAGAGTTATGTTCTACGTGCCCAATGTTGCGGCATGTGCGTCGAATTTTTGGACCGAGAGATTAATTATCTCTTTGGTTGTATTTAGTTTGAGCTTGTTAGCTCGGGCGCCACTTGTTATTTCATTTCGCTTCCGCATATGTTTTAAGTTGTTGGCGTATCGCCGTTATGGCCTTACCCATTATTTGACATTGCTTGTTGTTTTGGCGGCACGACCTTTGGGTCCCGTATTGGGATCCGGGTCGGGACGTCACATCAGACCTTCTACAATCTATCAATCACCTGAAAGTTGAGAAATGTGAACTCGAAATGAAGGCTGTTAAAGAGCGGAAAATTTTCATGTGAAGTTTAGTTGTTATTAACATTTTGTTCTTCTTAGTTGTTGTTGTCCTGCTCTGTCTGACTGAAGGAAAGGAATTTGGTTACCCCCTTTTTTTGTTTATGATTTAGTGAGGGCAACCAAGTTATGAAATGTAAGTAAGTAGGTAATGTAATTTGCATCAAATGTGTATCCCCTTTCTTTTGTTTTTGTTGATGGGGAGGGGAAGATTTATATGCCACAATGATTTTTGGACATGTAAATATGACTTGTGAACATGTATATGCCATAATGATGCTCTGTTTTTTTTTCACTCCAATGTTACTATGTTTTTTTGCAAGGAAATATCATTTTTGACTTGGCAACAAACCAAATTAGATCATAAACCAGTTGAGTAAACCGGTTTTTATGAAGCTGGTTTATCAATGGTTTATTGATAAACCAGCTGAGTAAACCAGATGAGTAAAATAGAGGGATAATTGCATAAAAAACCCTGACCTATTTTAGGTTTTGCAAATTGAACCATGACAATTGTTTATAGGCATATTGAACCCCAGCCTATTTTTTATGTTTCAATTAGAACCCTCCATCCATTTTATCCGTTAAATGGTAACGGTTTGCTGAGTAGGATGCCACGTTGGCATCCTACGTGGCCAATTCTATTTCGTTATAAACCTTGTACAAATTTTTTAATTTAATAAAAAACCCTAAAATTTATTTTCACCAAATAAATCCTTAAAATTTAAAATAAATAGTTATTTATATATCAATTTCATTCTAAGAAAATAAAGTTATTTTTTTTAGAAAATAGGGCTCAAAATATGATGTAAGTTCCAATGAGTATTTAATATTTAATACACATCCGATCCTAAATAATCATCATGTTTGATTTCGCACACAAATTAAGAAAAACAAATTGTCTTTATTATAATATTGGTATAATTGTATAAAGTATTTATTTAATATGTAATATTTTAATAAAAATTAAAAATTAATATATTTGTTTTAAAATTTATTTGTAACATTTAATATTATGTTTAAAACTATAATTTTAAATTATAAATTTTCTTAAAGAAGTTAAAAACTAGGCAAAAATATGAAAAACGCCCCAAAGTAACCACTCAATCCCATAATGCCTCCCAATGTTAAATTTTTCCCAAGTTCATGCCTGATGTTTCCATTTGTCCCATAGTGCCCCCTTCCGTCACTTGCCGTTTACAAAGGTACGTTAAGTGGCACATGTTCATATACGTGCCGGACAAAATTGTCTTTTCCAACATTTGGGGGCATTATTTGTTTGCAATTACACTAACAAGATAGAATATAATGGACCTTTTCGAGCAACTAACGTTTTGCAATGGCGGTGGAGTTTTGCTCAAACAAGACCTAGAACACGAAGAACAGGTTGTGGTGGTTGCTGCAATGGTGTCCTTGGATAAGAACACGAAATCAATCAAAGCTACAGTGATCGATCTTCATCTCCCATCTTTCTCTCTCTCTTCTGTCTAATTTTCACAACCACGGGCCACCTCCAAACCTAACACCATCTCCATCTCCTTCGCTCAATCAAAGCCCCAACAATGGACCTCCTTCTTCTCGGCGAATCAACCCCTTCATCCCCGCATCCGCCCACCGTCTCCACCGAATCCCTCCGCTCAAACCCAAATTCCCCATCTCATCTTCCCAAACCCAACCCCATCTCCCTCATCTTCATCTGTCCTCCCGATCTCCGCCTCGATTCCAGCCTCCTTCTCCACGGGCCACCTCCAAACCCGACACCATCTCCATCTCCTTCGTTCAATCAAAGCCCCAACAGCCGGACCCTCCTTCTTCTCCGGCGAATCAACCCCTTCATTCCCGTATCCAGCCACCGTCTCCACCAAATCCCTCCGTTCAAACCCAGCCCCATCTCATCTTCTCCCCAAACCCACCGCCATTTCCCTTATCTTCAACACCCAAGATGGAGAGAGAGAGAGAGAGAGAGGAGAAGAAAGAAGCAATGGCTGAGATGGCTGAGATGTAATTCATGGATCGAAGAGCTTCGTTCTCACACCCTTAAACGGAGCCGCTTAACAAATGGGGCGGCTGAGACGAATAAAAATGAACGAAGGGACCCGATTCTATTTCAAGGCTTCAACCGGAGACATGGGCATGAAAGTCAACAGTTTAAATCAGTTTGATTGAGAGTTCGGTGATCGGATCGATCGTCGTAACTCGTAAGAATCGAAACAAAGGGGCAATGATGTACTTTCACACCAAAAATGTACTTAAAAGATATGTCTAAAAAATAGTCGGATTGATTTGAAAACATGTTTTGAAAAATGTAGGCTTGTAATTATTCCAAATTTATAATTTAAAATTATAGTTTTAAACATAATATTAAATGTTACAAATAAATTTTAAAACAAATATATTAATTTTTAATTTTTATTAAAATATTACATATTAAATAAATACTTTATACAAATTATACCAATATTATAATAGAGATAATTTGTTTTTCTTAATTTGTGTGCGAAATCAAACATGATGATTATTTAGGATCGGATGTGTATTAAATATTAAATACTCATTGGAACTTACATCATATTTTGAGCCATATTTTCTAAAAAAAATAACTTTATTTTCTTAAAATGAAATTGGTATATAAATAACTATTTATTTTAAATTTTAAGGATTTATTTGGTGAAAATAAATTTTAGGGTTTTTTATGAAATTAAAAAATTTGTACAAGGTTTATAACGAAATAGCATTGGCCACGTAGGATGCCAACGTGGCATCCTACTCAGCAAACCGTTACCATTTAACGGATAAAATGGACGGAGGGTTCTAATTGAAACATAAAAAATAGGCTGGGGTTCAATATGCCTATAAACAATTGTCAGGGTTCAATTTGCAAAACCTAAAATAGGCTAGGGTTTTTTATGCAATTATCCCGTAAAATAGATGAAACAATTTGTTGAATAAACCAGTTGCATTTTGCAACTGTTAACTGACATGGTTTATGAATTGTATGAATGACATAGTTTATCTAATGGTTTATCAATAAACCAGTTGATAAACCACTCGATTTACATTACAACATAAACTGGTTTATTGATAAACTATGATGCATTTTCAAAGGAAAGACCATTTTTGACTTGGGAAACTGAATTACAACATAAACATACATGGTTTATCAACTGGTCGACAAGTGTGGTCGAGTAATTGGTTTATACTGGTTTATCAATAAACCAACTAGTTTATCAGTAAACCAATGGTCAAAGGCTATATTTGTTTTAAATATTTAATGGATATTTCTATGATTAATATTTGATTTTTATTCAAAAAATTATTAATCATTTTATAAAATTAGATATTTTTAAAAACATGTTCTATAACTGTCCACTATCTCAAATTGCGACTGAATAGACAAACATTAACTGTTTGTACTTTAATGATACACATGACCCAAAAATTCCTTATAGTCTAAAGACATATTTATCAAATAAACACCAGTATTTATTTTACAGTTATTTCAAGGCTTGTTGATATACCCCCTTTAATCATTTGAAAACTTTACAACTTTTAAAATGCTTAAACCTCCAAAAGTTTTCTCTCTGCCTTCACATGCACTTCGTCTTCTTCGCTAAAACCCTAATTTCTACTCACATAATACATGTACAATGGCAAACAAAACAGAATTTGACTGTCTTCTTTATGTTATTGTTCTCAATCAAGATGGTCATGGAAGCCACCTAGTCACCCTTCTCGACAATTCTGGTGTTCTTCCTCTTCTGACCTTCAACACCAACAATTACAGTCAAACCCTCACTAAACTCTTCTTCCAACAGAGGAATCCTACCCCAAACATTCTCCACTCTCTTACTGGAAACATTAATTGCACCATGCACAAACCATTCTTGCTACTGTTCCAAAGCTCCAAATAGCAGGTGCCTCCATCAAAGAAATTACAAACAAAATCGTTTCAAGTGGATGGGCTATCATGTTAGGAAGTATTCCTGAACCTGCTGTAGCTACTGACAGGAAGAAGAACATGTTCATGCCCCTGCACTATGCCCTAGCTACTGTTTTGGACAAGTGCTTGATTATCAAATCTGGGGCAAATGATAAAATCACTAAAGATCAATTGAAGCTGAAGATCAATTGAAGCTGATGTCTGCAATTGTAGTTGATGAAGACATCAACTTGGCTGCTGTTCTGGTGGAGTTTGTATTTGACAACATCAAAAAGCTCAGGAAGCATCCCAACAAACCCAAATGGACTTATCACCTCATCATCACCCATTTCTTTAGACAAAATCAAGATGTGATGCAGAGTGTTGCTGGTGGTGAAGTGGTTTATGTGTGGACATGAAGAAAGTTTGGTTATGTTGAAGTAACTTGGGCTACAAAGTCCAACAAGTAAGTTGCACTTGTTGCTACAAGATCAGAAAGGAAGAAAAGAAGACACCTTGTTATATGTGAGGAGGAAGAGATTGAAGAGGAATCAACTGTAACTGTAGAAGCTACAGTATCTGTACCTGCTGGTGGTGGTTCTTCCAGTCAAAGATTAGGCTTTACAGTTAAACACCTAGGAAGAGCAACAAAACAAGCTGCTGAAGCTAAAATGAATAATCTTCTGATGAAGATACTGCACAAGATTGAAGTGTTTTAGAGACAAACTAGCAACTCTATATATCCCTCAAACTCATTACATTTGGTGTACTTAAATTTTAAATGTGATAAGTTTACCTCATATATTGTTCTACTAACACCTACTGTAGGAACAATTTTTCTGAGTTTAACAATGGTTTATAAATAAACCAGCTGCATTTTCAAAGGAAAAACCATTTTTGACACTTCAAACCAAATTAGAGAATAAAACCTACTTGGTTTATCAATGCTTTATCAATAAACCAGTTCAATAAACCAATTTCATAAACCAATCTATGAACATGGTTTATCAATAAACCAACTGATAAACAAGGTGCATTTTCAAAGGAACCCATTTTTGACACTTCAAACCAAATTAAAACATAAAATCTACCTGTGTTATCAATGGTTTATCAATAAACCAGTTGATAAACCAGTTCAATAAACCAGTTTCTTAAACCAATCTGTGAACATGGTTTATCAATGGTTTATCAATAAACCAACTGATAAACCAGGTGTATTTTCAAAGGGAAACAATTTTTGACGCTTCAAACCAAATTAGAACATAAAACCTACCTGGTTTATCAATAAATCAGTTGATAAACTAGTTCAACAAACCATTCATAAACCAATCTATGAACATGGTTTATCAATAAACCAGCTGATAAACCAGGTGTATTTTCAAAGGAAAACCCATTTTTGACACTTCAAACAAAACTAGAACATAAAACCTACCTTGTTTATCAATGGTTTATCAATAAACAAGTTTCATAAACCAATCTGTGAACATGGTTTATCAATGGTTTATCAATAAACCAGGTGCATTTTCAAAGGAAAAACAATTTTTGACACTTCAAACCAAATTAGAACATAAAACCTACCTGGTTTATCAATAAACCAGTTGATAAACCAATTCAATAAACCAGTTTCTTAAACCAGATTCATAAACCAATCTGTGAACATGGTTTATCAATGGTTTATCAATAAACTAGCTGATAAACCAAGTGTATTTTCAAAGAAAAAACCATTTTTGACACTTCAAACCAAATTAGAACATAAAACCTACTTGGTAATATGCAGATATATCCTAGTTTCATAGACCAGTTGATAAACCAAGATGCATTTTCAAAGGAAAAACCATTTTGACTTGGAAAACTGAATTACAACATAAACAGACATGGTTTATCAATAAGCCAATTGATACACCAGTTGATAAACCAGTTTCTATCAACATGGTTTATCAAAAACCTATCAAACCACACACATAAACTAAAACCAACATAAACCAGTTGAATAAACCAACATAATAGGAAAGGATTGTTTTTGCAATTACAACATAACATACTTTTTTCCAAATTACAAGCACCAATTACAACAACATAACATAGTCTCTACCAATACCAAAGTATACAACTGAATGATTAGGTTAAACAAGTTTAGGATCAGGTTTCGGCGCAGGCGTGATGTAGGGAGAAGAGATATGTACACATGCTTTCCCCCCCTCTTTTTGTTCGATTCCAAAATATTATCGGCCTCAATACCAAGGAGACATTTCCTTTTCCTATCCTTAACCTCATCTATTTTTCCCTGCTTATCCTCAGCATCTTTACCTACTTCATATGCAGATACTTCTTCCAAAATATCTTCCAAATCTTCCAACATCTTCCAACATCCCTTTCACATTTTCACTTCTTTTTCTGGTCTTCCTTTGGAAGACACTTTCACTCTTCATCGTAGTAGTAGTGGAGATGGGATTGGTGGTAGGGGGAGTAGTAGAGATGGTGGGAGTGGTGGTGGTAGGGAGAGTAGTGGAGATGAGAGTGGTGGTAGGGGGAGTGGTAGAGATAAGAGTGGTGGTAGGGGGAGTAGTAGAGATGGTGGGAGTGGTGGTGGTAGGTAGAGTAGTGAAGATGGGAGTGGTGGTAGGGGGAGTAGTAGAGATGATGGGAGTGGAGGTTGTAGGGAGAGTAGGGGAGATATGGGTGGTGGTAGGGGGAGTAATAGAGATGGTGGGAGTGGTGGTGGTGGTAGGGGCAGTAGTAGTGGAGATGAGAGTGGTGGTAGGGGGAGTAGTATAGATAGTGGTAGTGGTGCTGGTAGGGGCATTAGAAGTGGAGATGAGAGTGGTGGTAGGGGGAGTAGTAGACATGGTTGGATTGGCATTTGGGATTTTGGAGAAGGCACCAAAACTTGGAAAAATAAGAGAAGAGTAACAGGTGGGAGTCCATGCCAAGCTAGGGGGTGATGCTTGTTCTCGAGCAAGACCTAAACTTGTTTTTAGATCATCTTGTCAATTCAAGTAGGTAAGCAAGTTTAGGTAAGTATAAACTAATTAATATTATAACAAATTACTCAAAATCAAAAGGTCAAATACTTTACCACTTGAGTCCTAAGATGGTCAATCTTTTGGTCCATATGGTCAATCTTCTGGTCCATCTTCTGCAATAAATCAAAAATTGCATTGAGATGAGGAGTGCTGGTGTTGCTGGTGCCGGTGCTAGTCATAACGGGAGAGGGAGAAAGATATTTTCGGAAGGGGATGCATGGTGTGGATCGACGGCCTTCATCTTCAACATGTTCAGCCGCAACATGGAAGGATGTGCTACAATCATCACCAAACATACGCTCATACTCAACAACATCGTACTTTTGTTTTTCGGCTTTGATGGGGCTCAGTGGAACAAGCACTTCATCCTGTCAATTGAGCAAAATACTAACTTGATTAATAAATAAACTATATAGGGCACTCTACTGTTTATAAAATAATATAGTTTGGATTAAATAACACAACAACTTTATTAATCAAACTCTACATTTACCCTTGGGTTATCCAATATCTCCATGATTTCCTCATAGCTTGGATTTTGACATAACTTCCAATCGCGCATTCTAGGTATTTTGGGCACTTCATTGTTAATTTTTGATAGCTTATATAGTTATTTAAATCCAAGAAAACCCTGGAACAACTCAAATACACAAACCTGTATTTTCAAAATGTTACATATTAGAAGCATATCAAATTGAAAAAAAAATCATCTAACCATTCAATATAAAAATCAGCTACAAATGGTTACCTGTAATGCCAACGGAAAGCCGTTGCATACAGAAGTCTTAGCACCAGAACTAGCTATCTTCATCACTGAATTGAGTAGGTGGGTATATGACTTTGTTCCCCATGGATATTTATTGAACAAATCCAAGTTCTCAACTATACTCAAAACACCCACATCAATACCAGTATTAGGTGATGCACCCCTTAGCACATACTCCCAAATAAGTGCAAGATCAATTTTCACCTTATCATCCATGTCAGTTACCTCTCTAAATATTTGCCCTAACTCTTCAGGCTTCACTGTTTTTCCTCTTAGTCCAGGAATATATTTCTCTACTAGTGCCTTGGTAGTAGGGATTTCAGGGACATAATCTTCCAATAATTCAGGTTTTAAACCTGTGATTAAGGTGTAGTCCGAAAAAGAAAATCTAACTTTTTTACCACCTATACAGAACCATATTTCATTATTATTGTTTCTAGGTGACTCAATCCTAAAAAAATGCCAAAACATGAATCAGTACATTGCTCTTATTAATATTTTTTCTCATCCTATACAATTTACCAAAAGCCGATTTCCTGAATAGGGTTTTGTGTGCACGATCTAATGCGTTATATACCTCATCTAACATTAACAAATTGCATCTTGTAGTAACCTTGCATTTGTACCAGTCATCACGTGAAATAATATATGCCATCTGTAATAGAAATATAAATTAAATATTAAAAAAAGGAACTATAACATACGACTATTAAAATAAGGTTTACTTCCATGGTTGATTCAAGTGATCAAATGAAATTACACATGGTTTACCCACATGATTGATTCATAGATCAAGTTATAGAACACATGGTTTTCTAACCATAAACAAAAACCCAAGTACATGGTTTACTAACATGGTTTATTGATGAACTAGATGCATTCAAGAGAAAATAAAATCTTTTTTGCCTTAATAAACCAACTACATGGAAAACTGATAAACAGAAACATAAACATGAACATAGCAATAAAATTCAATTTTGGAAAAGTGTTCGTGTTTATTTCAAGTGATCATATGAAATTACACATGGTTTACTTACATGGTTTATTGATAAACCAGATGCATTCAAGAGAAAATAAAATCATTTTTGCCTTAACAGACCAACTACATGGTAAACTGATAAACAAAAACAAGAACATGAACATAGCAATACAATTCAATATAAACTAGTATTCATGTTTATTTTAAGTCGTCATATTCATTTCAAATGTTTTAAAAGTGGCAAAATAATAGAGGGATTGATAAACATCTGCAGCATTGTCAAAAATTTCTCTCTCTAGACTTCTCTCCCATCTTGTTCGTCTACTAGGGTTTTCTTCCCTCCACCGGGGTGATTAGGGCGGCATGGCTGAGCCAGTTCCGCCGGATCCCTCCTCTTCCGGCACGAAAAAATCTTTTGCTGATGTTCTTTCCTCCCTTACTTCAAACCCTACCTCCGCCCTCCCCTTCCTTATCCCGCCTTCATCTTACAAAGGTGAACCCTCCCTTAAACTCTCGCCTAAAATCCTTGCTTCGCTAGCTAAACCATTCCAACATACTTTGATCGGGAAGTTCTCTCATGGTAGACCCTCAATGGAAGCAACTAGGAAGTTCTTTCATACCTTCGGCCTTAAAGCAGCTTTCACGGTTGGGCATCTTGATGCGAAACACATACTTATCCAAGTGAATCATGATGGTGATTATCAACGCCTCTGGATCAAGGATCAATGGTATCTTGGTCGATTCCCTTTGCGCGTTTTTAAATGGACTCCTGATTTCCGTCCGGACGTTGAAAGCTCCATTGTCCCAGTTTGGTTTTCTCTTCCTGGTTTACCAATCCATCTTTTCAACAAAACCACTTTATTCTCGATTGCTTCATTATTTGGGAAACCCCTTATGTTGGATCAACCTACTTCTAATCTTTCTCGTCCGAGTGTGGCACGGGTTTGTGTGGAAATTGATCTTCTTAAATCCATCCCTCATAGAGTCTGGGTTGATTGTGGAGGAATCTACTCCAGTTTTTGGCAACCGATAGAAGCAGAAAATCTTCCTAAGTATTGCACAAACTGTTTTCAGGAAGGTCATTTGGATCTTAATTGCAAGGTTATGAATTCTAATGTTGCACCTTCTGAATCTATTCCTAATGTCACCCAATCTGCTCCAACAACTTCTGTTAATACCTCTCATTCGGACCCAAAACCTAACCCTACATCTCAAAACCCTACTTCTTCACATACTCGCTGGGTACCAAAGCCGTCTGCATGTGCTACAAACCCTACGTCTCAAAACCCTAAGCCTCATGTTACTTTTGATATCCCTCTCTCCACTAATCCAGATCAAGTCCCAACGGTTGCCAATCCCACAGTTGTCATTATTGATGTTGATAAAGAGGATAATTGTCCTAATCAGGCAGAGGGAATTAATGTTCATGGCTCATCTTCCAATAATGATCATTTAGCAGGAAGTGATTTTTCCCCAGAAGCTAATATCTCAGTTATTAAAGATCCTTCTATTTATTTCGGGGAGCAAGCATTCACAACGATCGGCTGAATCATCGGCGGATATCACTTCTTGTCTTTGTTAATAATGAATCGAGGAATCCTCTCTCTAATCGTTTCTCGGTTTATCTTCGATCACGAAGTCGGGGAATTTAGTGATGAAGAACACGAAGGAGATCATGTTCAAAAACTCAATGCATGGACCATCTTAATCAGACTCTTCGATTCAGGTAACTCACAAGAATCGAAAGCAAATTCCTCCCTCCACTGTTATTACAAGGTCTAAGGTTCAGCCTCAACCTCCAAATCTATAATGGATTTCACATTTTAATTTTGGAACATTAGAGGCATTGGTAATGATCCTTCTATAGCTTGTTTAAAACGCCTCATTAAACTCCATAAAATATCCTTGATTGCTGTTTTTGAACCGATGATGGATGCAGATTATTTGCTTCGTATAGCTAAACGGCTGAAGTTTAGACTTTGCTTTTCAAATTATCGTAGTTCTATCTGGTTATTGGCTAAATCCTCCTTTACGTGCAGTATTCTTTATGATGCAACAGCTCAACATCTTACTGCAACATTTTACGTGGTCTACTCCGGTTAATATTTCTTGTGTTTATGCAAGCTGTGACATCATGTATAGGCAAGAACTTTGGTCTGATTTAATAGATTTGGGCACTGAGTTTGCTTCAAATCCTTGGATTGTTGGTGGAGATTTTAACATCATTGTTTCTCCCGAGGAAAAATTGGGTGGTTCAGGTTGGGATCGTAACGGTGCCTTGGATTTCCACTCCTGTATTGCAGCTTCTGGTTTGATTGATTTGGGGTTCTCTGGAAGCAATTATACCTGGTGGAATTCCAGGGATAGTCCTGCCTCTATTTTCCAACGATTGGATCGTATGTTATGTAACATGTCTTGGCAAAATTTTTTTCATGATACATCCATTCGTCACTTGGGCCGTAGTGCTTCGGATCACGCTCCTTTTCTTATTTCTATTATTAAGGACAGCATCACTCATCCCACTTCTTTCAGATTCCTCAATATATGGACTTCTCACCAATCGTTTCTTCCGCTTATTAAAGAGACATGGCAGACGGATATTTCGAGGCGTCCAATGTATGTTTTTGCGAAAAAATTATTGGCCTGTAAGAATGCTATTAGAAGGTGGAATAAAGAGGTTTTTGGTAATGTTTTTTCTCTTCTTCAGAAAGCGGAAGATGATGTTCATCGTTTGGAATTAATTTACGAAAATTCTAGCTTTGCTGAGGATAGGGTAGCGTTGAATCTTGCTACTGCTCAATACAAACATTCTTTAAAGCTTGAGGAAAGTTATTGGAGACAAAAAGCTAGGATTACTTGGTTCAAAAAGGGTGAAGGTAACACGAAGCTCTTTCATGCTTCGGTTAAAAATACTCGTCGCCGGCTTCACATACATTCTATTAAAGGATCTGATGGTAGAGATATAACGTTGGAAGATGAGATTAAAACCCAGGCTGTTAAACATTTTGAATTACAACTCCAAGCCGTTCCCATCACTGATAATGGTCTTATAGATATTCTGCCTCAGCTTGTCACAGCTTCGATGAATAGCATGCTCACTGCTTGGCCGACTATGGACGAGGTTAAGGCCACTATTTTCTCTATGAATGTTGACAACGCAGCCGGCCCCGATGGCTTTTCTAGTTCTTTTTTTCACCATTGCTGGGACATTATTAGTATGGATTTTTACAATGCCATCTTGGAATTTTTTGCTGGTGCCACAATTCCGAAAAGCTGGACTAGTACCCTTATAGTTACTATTCCCAAATCAGACCAACCGGAGTCTTTTAATGACTTTCGCCCGATCAGTTTATGCAACTTCAGTAATAAGGTGATATCGAAAATTCTTGCTAATCGTTTAACTTCTGTTCTTCATGCTGTCATCTCTCACAATCAAAGTGGGTTTGTTAAGGGTCGCACTATACATGATAATATCCTTCTTGCTCAAGAATTGATGACCCACATTGATAAGAAGATTTCAGGTTCTAATGTTGTCATGAAACTTGACATGTCTAAGGCTTTTGATAAGGTTTCTTGGCTGTATCTTCTGCAAGTTTTGAGAAGGTTTGGTTTTTGTGAAGGCTTTATAGATATGATTTGGAGGCTGGTTTCAGATAATTGGTTTTCGGTCTTAGTGAATGGTGCCTCGGCAGGTTTCGTTCACTCTACGAGGTCTCCGCCAAGGTGATCCTTTATCCCCTTTATTCATTTTATCGGTGAAGTTATGAGCCGTAGTCTCAATGCTTTGCACACTTCTCATCCTCATATGGCCTTTTCTTCGGCTAGTGGTTGTCCGACTGTTTCTCACCTTGCCTTCGCGGATGATTTCATTATTTTCTGTAATGGCAGCCGGATCTCTCTCTCCAAACATCTAGAGCTCTTTTCGCAATATGAAAAATGTTCAGGTCAGCTTCTGAATTCCAGCAAGAGCAGTTTCAGAGTTTCTCCAAAACTTCCTGTTGGGCGCATTAATTCTATGGCTGAAACTTTGGGTTTCTCTCAGAAAACCTTTCCTTTGATTTATCTTGGTTGTCCCCTCTTCAGTGGTCGCAAATTAAAGAAATATCTTGATCCGCTCATCCTCAAACTTAGAGCTCGTATCAGTTCATGGACCGGGAACTTCTTATCTTTGGATGGCAGGATCACCTTAATTAACCATGTTCTTCATTCTATCACGGCGTATCATTTGGCGGCTCTTGACCCTCCAAAAGGTGTAATCAAGCTGATTGATAAAATGTTCTCTAATTTCTTTTGGGGTCACATTGATGGCAGGCAGAAACATCATTGGATTGCTTGGTCGAAGTGTTGTTCTCCTATTTCTGAAGGAGGGGTAGGTATTCGAGCTTTAAGCAATCTTAGTCGGGCTTATTCAGCTAGCTGTTGGTGGCGCTTTCGTACTCAAAAATCTTTGGTCCAGTTTTCTTACGGCTAAATACTGTCCCCAGATTCATCCTGTGCAAGCCTCTCGTCGAGGTTCCCATATATGGTGTCGTATGTTAGATATTAAACCATTTGTCGAACAACACATAAAATGGCTTCTTGGGCGAGGGAATTGCTCGCCCTGGTTTGATATATGGCTAGATGGTGGTCGGCTCTCTAACCCCAACGGTTTGTCGGTATCTTCTGTTCGAGAATTATTTGTTGATTCTTCCCAGCTCGACCCTGCTGTCTCTATGTTGATTGCTCCTGCCGACTTAAACCGTATTATTGATCAAGAGCCCTTTTTCTCTGATTCGGATGATTCTCCTTGCTGGACTATATCTGCTAATGGCTGTTTCTCCATTTCTTCGGCATATCTTCATCTTCGCAGTTCTGCCCCGAAGATTTTATCTTCAAAATTCGTTTGGAATAAGAAGGTCCCAAGGCACATTAGTGTTTTTATTTGGCGTCTTCTTTAGCACAAACTCCCTATATATGAGGGTCTATCAAAGATGGGATTTCAGATGGTTTCCAAATGTTCTTGCTGCGAATCTGGAAATGTAGAAACTTTTAATCATGTTTTTCTTCACAGCTCTATTGCCTCTCGCACTTGGTCCTTTTTCAGCGCAGCCTATCAAGTTCATTCATATTACGGCTCCATCCTTCAATGTTGTATGGCTTGGTGGCTTCATTCTCCTAGCTCTTTGGACCTTATTCTTCTGCCTTGTCTCATCCTTTGGAATCTTTGGAAAAATAGGAATTCACTCCTATATGACAAATCGGGTCTCTCTTTTGCTGGCCTTTCTAGGTTGATCAGAGCTGATCTCCAAATCTATAACGCCACCAACTCTAGTGCTTCCGGGCTGCCTTCGAGTCCTAAATTTAAACTGGTTCGTTGGATTCCTCCCTCTTCAAATATAGTTAAACTTAATGCAGATGGGGCTTCTAGAGGTAATCCTGGCTATAGTGGAGGTGGATGTATCATTCGAAATTCCAATGGTAGCTTTATTTTTGCCTTCTCTGATTTTTATGAAGTTGGTTCCAATACTCTAGCTGAAGCTAAAGCTCTTCTGCATGGTGTTAAATTACTCCGTGACTTTGGTTTCCGTAAGGCAATTGTTGAGCTAGATTCCAAGACTTTGGTTGATTGTCTTATTAATGGTCATAAACCTCCTTGGCGGTGTTGGTCCATCATCAATCAGGTGTTAGCCATTCATAAAGTTATGGATTTTCAGATTGTTCATTGTTTCAGACAAGCTAACTGTGTAGCTGATCTTCTAGCTAATTTGGGATGTGATTCCTCGTCTAATTCCAGCTTTGTCTCTGCTCAAGATCTTCCCCCTCGTATCCGTGGTGCTATGTTTCTGGATAAAGATGGTACTCCATATCTTAGACGTTCTAGATAGTTTGATTTGTTTTCTTTTTAAGTTTTCTCCTGTCGATTGTATTTCCTTTTCAGATGTCAGGCTCCTCTGTCCTCCCATTATAAGGGCAAGGCTGGTTGTCCCCCTCAAGTTTGTATATTTTTTTCTTATTAATAAAATTATGCAGGGTGCCATCCCTGTTTCCTAAAAAAAAAATGTTTTAAAAGTTGGGGTCGTAAAAAATGATCGACTGTAACTATAACACTAAAACCCTAAGCGAAAAAGCAATGTGAGGTTTACCTGGTTCTGAATTGATGATCACCAACGAGTTAGGGTTTCAAATAATTGAGAGCTCCTGAGCTTTTAATCGAAATCAAATGGTTTATCAATGGTCGTCGTTGAGAGGGTCTAGGTCGACAAGACTTTGTTATACCACAATGAAATGAACTAAGTGTTTTTTCACTTTCATTCGTGTTGTATACATATTTTTTTCTCAACCAGTGTATATCGTGGTCGTTAAGTGGTTTATCTAATAAACCAGTATATGTGTAATTAAAAAATATTGTTGCTCAAAATTTATTCATGGTCGAATAGTCGACTACTTGATGACCAAGGTCAACCAGGACATGTATTAGGGGCCGTTTCGTCAGATCCCTTCTTTGGCTAGTCAAAGGCTATAAATGTTCATCAATCGGGTCAAATGACCATATTTGACCAATCCCACAATCTTATTTCATTGTTTGCAAGACTTTGATTTAACCCAAGTGGGTTTAGTTTTCAAACAAACAATCGCGAAAATGATTAGTCTCTATACAATGAGGCTAGACCTCTCGCAAGCAAAATAAGTGCTTGTTTGGTGGAGCGTTTTCTCTTTTAAAGTGTTTCAATGTAACGTTTTAAAACATAGGGTTTACAACTACTCTGTTTATGAAAATAATGTTTTGAAATAGTTTCCCAGACATGTTTACAAGAAAAACGATGCATTTAAAAACCCTACATATTGAAAAAGCTGCGTTTTCAAAACGTTGCATATTGAAAAAGTTACATTTTGAAAACGCTGCACCAAACGAGACTTAAGTTTAATGAGGGGAAATTGCTTACTGATCCACTATACTTAATTATCATCATAAACTGATCCACTATACTTAATTTTCAACCTATTTGGTACCCTATTTTTTATTTAACAACATAAGTTAACTTTCATATTATTCTTTCTAAACTGCACATTTCTATATTGTGGCTCAATAAATACTCAAAACCCAAATCACAATTACACCCAAAATACTACTTTGTGCTTCCACCTCCCGTGCCTCTGACCAGGTCTTCTGCTAAAATCCAAGGTTGATATCCGAGCTTTATTGATCTAGCTTTCTTGTCTCTGTCAGAAAGGGGTAATAGAGGAGTTGGTAACTTTAACGGTCAGATCCGCTTAGTTCAATAGTCGTTTCACTTTATAGATGTTGATTTATATTTGCCTTGAATATAACTTGTTATTGATGAGGTCCGCTCGGTTCAATAGTTGATTATATTTATCTAGTAACTGTTTTGTCATATTACTCTAATTGATATACCCCCTCCGTTTTTAAATTATTATCTTCTGTGACCCGGTACATACTTTAATAAAAAGTAATTCAATGTATTATAGATATTGGTGAAATATGTACTTTCTTTTAATGCTCTTGAGCATGTGACCATAACTAAAGTAGGTAGAAAAAGTAAGAGTAAAGTGTTAAAAGTGTTTTCAAAAAATGAAAAATTTTAAAAGAAGAAAATTATTTAAAAATAGACAAAAAAAAAAAAAGATAAATGAAGACGATAATTTGAAAACGAGGAAGTATTATACTATAAGTTTTTCTTGAGTAATTTAGGCATAATTTTATAGATTGAAGATGAAAGTCAATTTCAAGTATCTTCTTCTAGCTAGTTGAACATTAGACTGGATCTAGTGTGTTCTGTTTTCGATTTTCTTTTGGCCTACTTTCCTTTTTTAATTTCTTCTTCTTTTGTGTAAATCCAGATGATCATGATGAGGCTGAAAACACATTTGCTATTTCATGAGGAATGTCTTTCGGGGGTAAAGGTAATTTCTCTTCATATATCCTTTAACCTTTTACACTACCACTCTTTTCGTTCAATAAAAAAATTATCATTTGACAAGTCGTAGCTTTATAAGTTTGTACTAGGGCCAATAATTTGGTGTGTTGGGATGGGTAATGGTTCGGAACCAATTAAAACCTAAATATCAAATGAGTCAAAATGTGTCAGATTGAATCGGGTCGGATTAAACTGGGAAACAGGTCGACCGTCTTAACCCAGATTTTTCCTAAGAAATCATACATTTATAAAGCACAAATAATATATCAGGGCAAAATAGGTAATGACTTCGACACGCTTCAACTCGACCAAACTCATTAATATTTTAAGGTTAAAATGGGTTACACATTTCGACTAAAAAATGTTAATGGGTTGGATCGAGTAATTTTCAAGACAAATTAGAGGGTTTAACGAGTTTCGCATGGTAATCGTCAGGCCTAGCTTGTACCATCAAAATACCAACTATAATTTCTCTCACTTTCTTACAATCGAGAATATAATTTTGGGGAAAATTCTGGCCGATCCCTTTTTAAAAGTTTTTAACCCCAAAAGTTCACTGATCTTTTCTTTAACCGCAAAAGACCACTTTTCGAAATATTGTTTCAAAAATATCATCGTCTTCTTCAACAACTCCAGCAACACTTTTTGGATTCGAAAATCACGATTGTGAGCAACGAAACGGGTTTTTGATTCATGAAATACGAAACTATAATAGATCTGTGCTGGGTTGAAGGATTTTTCAGTTGAGACGAAGGCAGAGAAGGAGGAGGAAGAAGAAGACTTACGACAGAGGAGATTGAAGAAGAAGGTGGAGGACGTAAACTGGTTCTTTATGCTTTTGTACCGCGATTCATAAATTTCATTACATTATTTTCGCACCGTGGTTCAAAAGTTTAATTTCCTAGTCTATTTTTGTATCGCGATTCATAAATTTCATTGCATTATTTTTGCACTGCAGCTCAAAGTTTTATTTCCTAATCTATTTTTGCACCACGATTCATAAATTTTATTGTATTAATATTTGCAATGCGGTTCAAAGTTTAATTTGCTAGTCACTTTTTGTACCGCGATTCATAAAGTTTTATTGTACCGCAGTGTAAAATTAATGACATCCGTAACGCACATACAATTAATTAAGGGTATCGTAGTCATTTTGTCACCAAAAGTGCTTTCAGTCTCCACAAAATATAATTGGAAATAACCAGACCCATTTTCGCTTGGAACTAAACCCAGGAGATCATGGTAAACCATTCCTTGAGCCCGAAAAGTATATACACCCCGCCTCGCAGATGCAAGTTCTTTATCTAATTTCACACTGAATGAGGTGAAAGAAAAGATGGGGTTATATGCTGGAATGTTTTTCCGGAATCTAGAAGCATCATCTGATTGTGATAATTGCATTACTTCCAAACATTGTTTCACGTCTGAATAATGCTAGGGACACAAGAAAAGTTACAAGATTTTAGCTGAGCCTACACACTATACACTTAATCAACAAGTGCCGACTAATTTTTGTGTCATGACTTTTTTGTGTACCCCAAACATTACTCTTTCACACAACCTGTTTAAGAATGGGATAACTCGATTACTCAAGAATGAAACACATCGACGTGATGTTTTCACAAGATTCGTGAGATGGTTGATAATGGGGATATCTTGATAGAAAAGATTCACACCATAGAGAATGATGCACACTTGTTGACAAAGCCGATTGCAACTGAAAAGTTCGAGCATTGCTTGAATTTGTTTCACATCACGAGCTGTTAGAGATATGAGAGGTCAAATTCTACAAAGGTGCTCATGGTGGTTTCAAGTGTTAGGTTCTATGTCTTCTAATGGGCTGGGTGAATACTTGCTAAGGTGGAGATTGTTGAGAATGGGATGGCGTAGCCCCCTGCGATTCAGACTATTGGTGTTTTGGACGTATGCGAGCGCATCACCGTCAAGGCATGCGACCGCATCTGATTGGGAATGCGGGCGCATCTCAAGGAGGCAATTCATAGGTGCTCGAAGTATCTGCATGCGGGCACATTCAGTATAGTATTGCGGTCGCATCAATAAGGATATCGTCGTATCTCATGGAGTGATTTGGTATTGTATCCCTATATAATTGTAACTCTTAAAATGTCTTGTAGGTTGGCATTATAAAATTTCGATAGTCTATTGGCACCAATCTCTCTCTCTCTATTCTCTTTGATTGATCTTGAATTACTCTGTTAATTGTTTACAAAATCTTCCGCTGTACACAACACAACCGGTTCGGGATGATCAGTAAACGAATTTCTTTAGTTTAAGCCGAATTTCATGTCCTTGCAAGTTATTTTTCATCGAACACGTCTTCTTAAATTAACATTAGAAAAGATGGAAAATAATTTCTTCATATATTATACCCTAGAAAAAAATCACCTCAAAAAGATACATCACCAAGACAAAGCAACCATCATTTGCAACTTTACAAAAGAATATGTAATTTCCTCACAATAGACTACATAACTTTCTTAAGTAGGTGAGAGTGGAATCTTAACCTAAGCACCTTTTTTCCACCGCCCTTTAACTTTGCATTTGAGGCCCTGAGGGTACATCCCATTGGCCATTTGATACCTCTTTTCATCTCTCTTTTCCTTCACAGTCTCCTTTTGGAAATAGAATTATAAAATACTTCCAAACGAGAAAAAGAGCAAAGCAAGAAAGCAAAGATGACACCGTGAAGAAAAGTGGATTATGTTGACGAAAGCAAACAGAGAATTATTTAGAAAGCTGAGGAGGATCAAGGGAAGCGAAAGTAGTTTTGGCCAAATTTCTTATCTATTTAACCGCGAAAAAGCAAAAGAAACCCTAGTGACTAGTGAGTCTTATATAATATAACTAGTTCTTCATGGCACGGTGTCAATATATCTGATTTCGTCAATTGAAATGATAGTGCATAAATAAAAGGTACAATTTAAAAAAATGTTATAGTTGAGGGATACATTACTTCAAGTGATAGTTAAAAGATTGATGTTTTATAAAAGTTGATTGTTCAGAAGATTAATCGCAATGTATGACTTTGTAATGTGAAGATAAAACATAGAGAGAAGAAAAAAAGGTGATTACTCATAATATTAATTGTAGAAGGTGACTTGTAATAGGGAAAGAAAAAATAAGAAGTTAACAATTGATAACTATTCACATATGTGAATGTGAGGGTGAATCTCAACCGTTAAATTTTTTAAGATAATTTAATCTCAACCTCTGAATAACTCAATTACCTAGTTGTTTTATAATATAGATTCATCTTTCGTCATTGATTTGTTTAAAAATTATAAGAAAAATCATAAGTACTTAATTCATTTGGGCTTTGAAATTGTGTGAGTTTTATTTTTCCATTATCACAACAAAATGTTGGAGGCTCATACTGAAATCGTGCAGCACCACAATGTTTGCAATTTGAAATTTTTTTTTTTAGTTCGTTAGCCTCAGAGCATAAAGGTTCATAGTTTATGGTACCTAACATCAAGGGAAAAAAACTAAAGCTTTCAAGATTTAAAATGAAGATTTTCATTCATAATATTTATTTTTGTCTATATATAAATGAAACAAAATTTGTACTAACCTTCTGCTTCACTATGCATCATTTGAGCTTTTAAAAGCAATGATGATTCCTTATTCTTTCTACGCTGCTCCATTTGTTTTGTTAATAGATCGGGTCTTTTTGAGGTGCTTATATTATTGTACTTTCTTTTCATCATATCGCGACATCGCTCTTTATACACACCATTTGCTGGAATTAAAAGGTGCACGGAACTTTAAATTTAAGTATAAGTTAATAATAGTAATTACTCTCTCTAAAATATCAATTTATAAATAATAAACTTTACCTGATGATAAATTTGATTTGGTTGATTGTCAATATTTTAGCATCTTACAAAGAAATCCCGAACTCGAACTATTGGGATTTGAGAAAGCCCTACAAAGACAACCTAAAGTATCCGTAGATATTTGAAGTAATGTTTATTTGGAAGAGAATAGATGACCAAAACATATTTTTGAGCAAAGAAAAGGTAATATTTCTCAATTGCATAATCAAGCATCCCAAAAGAAATAGAGTTTAAATTAAATAATCAATGTTTTTTGTGTCAACTAAAATTTTAATTTACCCTAATTTAATTGTAAGTATTTAAAAATACTCAAATTCATTTACTATTATCAATTTGTGAACTAAAAATAATTTGGACCTAAATTTATTTCCTCATATCAATATGTAAAGCTGAGTTGACCTTTCCTCTTAGGTATGTACCCTTTAGCCATCACAATATGTCTTAGAGTAAAAACAGTTGCATCTTGTTCTACATAGAAGCAAATAGTTTCCATTGAGTGTACCCTTTAGAACAGGCATGCGCTGCATCGCAATCCCAAATTGCATCAGGATTTCCTTTTGCATTCTAATCCCAAATTGTGCATCGCAAATCCTAAATTGTGCATTGAGATTTTCTTCATGGGTAATACAGTTTGTGCATCCAAAAACAAAAATTGTGCATCAGGATTTTCTTTTGTATTCTAATTCTAGATTGTGCATCTTACAAAGCAGGATAACTACTAAACCACCGTCAAACACCTCATCAATCCTAACAAAGTTTCTCCGGGCTTAACTCGATTGGTTAAAGTTAAGAGATTTGGATCTGGGACCAATGATCGAGTCTACCAGCAGTGTGGGTTTCATCCTCTTGTGGGGTGGTTCCTTGTGATTGGAAGACCTGGTCCTCCTAACTTGATCGAATACCGTGATTTTCCTCTCACATTCTGGGGCTCTCGGGGAGAGTTTCCCCCTTTTGGATACATCAATCCTAACAAAGTTGAAATTATTGATCATTTCATCAATATTTGAAAGGCTTTTTTGCCAACTATGTTACTAATTTTCCATTCCTATAGTGCATATTAATATGGGGATTACTAAAAGAATTACAAAAAATAAAAGAAGAGAATTAGAACCAACAACTCAATTAGGCAAAGCATCATTACTGCTCATGATGCTTCCCTGGATAAACCATATCTGCTTCAACCACCCAAAAATTGACTATTTCCTCCCGTGAATTTAAGTCCATCGAATCCTTCTTGGACTGACCTTCACTTATCATTCTCCAACGACCATTGCTCATGTGGTCCATCTTTCTCTTCAATGGAAACATAGATACACCACTCATATCTATGTTCATCATGAGCTCCTCATCTGATTCTTTAGAGTCTCTTGTGACCATCATTTAAAAGGTCAATCTCTATCTTCAATGAACTCTCAAACACAAATGCACCACTCATATCTGCATTTATATTATGCTTCAATACAAATTGTTGAATGAAAACATCATTCGCATCCGCCTTCTTGCTTTTCAATGCATTGCCAAAGAAATTTGAACATGCTACCTCCATTGTCATTCTCGTCCCTATTACAGAAGGCTTTACAAACTGACTGTCATTAACCTGACTACATGGACTACAGTGTACATTCCTGGCTGAATTGAAATAATCATCTTCACTAAATTCAATTGCCTTTTGAGATTGAGATTCTGCATCTGTGTTTTGACTACAATGCTGAAACAACCATTCTGTCTTTCTCCTCCACCTTGTATACATGCTTAGACTACACTACTGAAACAACACTTGCCTTTTGTCTTTCTCCTTTATATCCTCAAAGTCAACAGTATCGTCTTTATAAACCACCTCAGTAAAATCACCACTGCAGATGCTAAAGAAAGTCAGGGAGAGGAAGGAAGTAAACCAGCCATCAAAGATGTAATATCCCTAAATTTTGGATAATATAATATTTTTATGAAAATTTGAATAATTGTACTTGGGCTTTTATTGGTTTAGTCATCTTGGGCTAGTGTTATATTGTTTAGACCTGAATTGAATATAATTGATAATTGGGTCTTTTGTGATTTAATAAGTAAGACCACTTTGTTTTGGTAGACAATTAAGTTGTTTTATTTGAAACTAGTACTTTTGCCCGTGTCATCGCCAGTTTGGAAATTTATCAATAAATAAAGCAGATATTATGGAAATGAATTACTAAACATATTATTTTCTTAAAAAAATTGACTTTCAAACGGAGCCTCTTTGCCCGGAACAGAGGAATTAATTAAAAATTTGTATACGAAATTGCGGTCGGACAAAACGGGCCAACAAAAATATATTGTGGAAATGGACTACTAAAAATATTATTTTCTTAAAAAAAATTGACTTTCAAACGGGGCCTCTTTGCCTGGAATAGAGGGATTAATTAAAAGTTTGTATACGAAATTGCGGACGGATAAAACAGGCCGGACAAAAAATAAATTGCTTAAGTTAATTACGATAATTGTTAAAAGAAAAAAAAATCAAATTACAAAACTTACGTTTTTTTTAATTTTTTTTAAATTTGTATATGAAATTACAGGTCAGAAGAAAATGTAATTGATTAAGTTAATTACGATAACAATTAAAAAGAAAAAAAATACAAATGCAAACTTTCGCAACCATAAAACTGTAAAATTATAAAACCGTAAAATATTAACTGTAAAACCGTAATATCTCAGTAAAAGAGTAAATGTAAAATAATAATGTAGTCATTCGCATACGCGAGAAGCGAGGAAATAAGGACCGCTGATCACCGTGAAAACAAGAAATCCCGAATTTTTTTTATCCCAAGTCAATTATAAGCGAGAGTAAATTTCATTTATAGCATGGCCCAATCGATTATCCATTTGATATGATAATAATAATAATAATAATAATAATAATAATAATAATAATAATAATAATATTAATATTTATTATCACCATCAATAAATCAATAATTAGGGGGATTTAGGGGGTTGCCTGTTGAGGGAAACGACGAGCCACTGTTAAAGCTACAGTTATGGAGAAGGCAAATGGACTGCTCACGGTGGGTATAAAAGGGGGAACAAGCTACCCCAGTTTTCAGTTGAGAGTTCGCAAAGAGAAAAAAAGGGAACAAACTAAGAGCATCTGAGAGAAAATGGGAAGGTGATGGAGAGTGAAGAACGCAAGGATAGATCACGGTTGCGCATTGGCAAGCTTTTGAGGTAAGCCAACCATCTTGTTTCTGATTATGATTCTAGTTGGGTCCTTCCTTCGAGTCAATTGAATAAGTAGAAGATGGTGCTAGGTGTAATGGATATGAGAACAAACCGATAATGTGATAATCGAAATCGGTTTTAAATAATTGTTGTATATTAAAGGGAGGGATGGATATTGTCGAAAAATAAATAAATAAAGGTTAGCAAATTTTGTGTGTGCGTGTGCACCGGAGAAAAAAAAAGAAATGTAGAAAGATGAAGTAGAGCACGAAAAAGAAGAGAAATGAAAAACAAAAGAGATAGATGAGTATTGTGTGTGGGCTGGAAGTCAAGAAAAAATAAAAATAAAGAGAAGAGATATATATGGGTGTGTGCTGGAACAAGGAAAGAAAGGAAAAGAATGGGAAAAGAAAGCGATGGATGAGGCATGTGGGTGAAGGTAAAACAATGAAAATTGGTGGTGTACAATTGTGGTCTATTTGGTGGTGAGAATATGTATTGTGGGTGTAAAACTTAATAAATTTAGTTCAATTACTTAGATACTAGTTGTGTAAAATAATTTGGTTTATTGAATGATAGATTTGGGTAAGTACGAGCAGCGGTGTTTTACACGTATGAGTTGATTATTCGCGAATCAGGTAAGGGACTATATTTCTTTAGGTCATTTGATCTTCTTATTTATTCGGTAGGCTTCCGTTATACTTTTATTGGCTTAATGTTTTCGTTGTAAACGCAATGCTCAACAATTGCCGATATTTGTTTTAAACTCCGTCGACCTATTTTGTTCATACTCTGAAATTAATAATTTTTGTAATACATGTTTGATCTCGTTGAAAAATCAACCCATTGGAAAATTTTGATATATATACACCTATTGTACGTTGATTTTTTGGAATTCCTCCGTGATCACTAAATAAAATAAATTGTTACGTGATATACGTAACACTAATGAAATGATGAACTATTTAACATCACTGGACATGTGGTGAGGTAATCCACATATACCTTTAGGCCCATTGGGGCAGTAAGGCCCATTGAGGCAATCAGTTATGTCAAAATGACCGCTTACGTGATCATGAAATTTGCGAATGACCTTTTTTTCCAATAGGTATGGGACGGTTGGCTACAAATGGACATCTTGTATTTTTTTAAGCCTTATCTTTCACTTGGAATTCCTAAAAACATTGATATTTTATCTTAATTTAAATTGAAACTACAACTGATTAGGTAATTCTTTGATTTGTGAACCTTTGACGGTTATCTCCTTGTTGGTCAACTCCTCCTTAAGAAATCGGAGGGTTGTATATGAACTTACTAGGTATTGTTCGCTTCACCATTTTCTATTTTTTTTCTCCACATCGTAAGTAGATTTGAGATCCTTTTGGGCTCGGGTAGGCCATGTCGATTGTCGAGGGTGACTCAAGAAGAAATAAATTTCCTTAACATTTGAAGTTTGGTTTATGGTTATTTTAATGGATAGTTATTTTGTATTGGGATTTGTGGAGTCAATTATGTTTTGGGTTATGTAATAAGACAATTAAAGTTATTTGGTTGAAAGAAATTGAAATGTTTATTTTGGATATTTAGTGGTTTAGTCTTTAGTAATGGTAACATGGCTAAACTATGAGACCGCGGTATCAGATCGAGTTTGGGGGGTTACAAAAGAAGCACATAGAGATAGTCACTATAGACAATTTCAATTTCTAGTTTATGGGATTCCTAAATCAACAAACAACATTAAAATACCATGAGCTAGAAATCTCTCAAGCTCATCAATATGTCTCACACTCTTCCTGCCATCTAACATCTCATGTAAATTATATGTAGAAAACTCAAATTTTTAGAGCTTTATATATGATTTTGTAACTGATATTTTGTAAACCAGCCATCAAAGAAATACGTAGAGATAGTCACTATAGACAATTTCGATATCTGCTTCACAGGATTCCTAAATCAACAGAGAACTTTAAAATACCAAGAGCTGGCAATCTCTCAAGCTCATCAATGAGTCTGACACTCATCCAGCCATCTAACATTCCATATAAATTAATATGAAGAAAGCTCAAATTTTTAGAATTGTCTTTTTATTCGGAACCTGTAAATCTCTTATGGGTGATAATATTTGTAATTCTTTTCCCATTGTTACACTAAAATTAGTCTGATTACCAAACTGAAACTTCAATCCAACTTAATCCATGAAACGAAACACATAAGGAAACCTATCTCAAGAGACAAAAGGATTAACATTGAGAGGCCTCATTCAAATTCTGTCTGCTTGCCTCTCACCATACTTGGATATATGTATGCCCTGCTTATATGCATATGTATTTCTACCTTTCAGACTCAATAAGGACAAGCATTTTATCATTTGTTGTTAGGAGTGAAAGGTGTCTCAACCAAAACTGACTATCAAGGGATAACTCAAACATAATAATCGGAATAAAATAGCTTATCAACTCTTATGAGGGAGAGGATGGGTGTTCAAACCTCCTAGAGGCAGATTACTAATAATAAAAATCTTTGGATGCTAAATTAAAAAGGCATAAAAAAAGTTGTTAGTGGCTTTTGGGTGAGACACTGAGGATTGCTTGGAAACTCCATGATTTTGTCATATATACTTGGTTTAAGTTGTATAAGTCTGATGTGAATCAATTGTGCCATGTACATTTCTGAAGTAATAGTAACACTTACCCAGTTGTAGTTTTTAGAAAAGAAGAGGGAAAGCGTCTGCGCTATCCGCTTGAAGTTGAGATTAGACCAAACTGGAGCGATATTATGTTTATGGAACGATAGTAACTTAAATTGGGTAAATTTTCTTGCCTATATTGTGCTCTCCAAAATTTTCAAAATGAAGAAGTGGAGGGATGAAGAAAAGAAGGGGAACAACAGTTTTAGAGAAGGAGATGGAGAGATCGGTTACAAAAAAGGATATGGAGAGATCGGCTAAAGAGCTACGCACACAATCTGGTTAAATGTAAAAGTAGCAATTTTACTTATGTAATCTCATTTAAAGGTTTTGTTAGTTATTAGATTGAAGGATATTTGTGTAAATATTTTTTTTGTTTTGGTAAATTTTTATGTATTGTCCTTCATTAAATGATGGATGATGTATTAAGTTAAGGGGTAGACTTGTCTATACATTAAGTTATAAGAAACAATTTAGACTTTTATAGGTAGGTAGATTAGTCGGTTTGCCCTAAAAGTATTTTTTCGATTAAACAAATATTGGGTCTTAATAGTTGTAAATTCATCAATGTGAACTGGCCCGAATTTCATCTAATATTTTTTTATAAGACTGTTTTTGTAGCTAGTAGCATTTTTGTAAATTCATGGCTTTGGTTGTAAAATTGCTCAATAACTGAGAAATATATGTTCCGAGAGAGAGAGAGAGAGAGAGAGAGGTTAAATTAAATTATACGGCAAGATCAGTTTGTAGGGGTAGAACAAGAGGGGTATACCCTATACAATAACATGGTTGTGGACCATTTGTGAAGGGCACCTTATATTAAGTACGTAGAAAGACAAATATTGAGTGTGACACAAAGACAACCTCCCTCAAGTGCCGTCTCCTTCAATTTCATTTTGTGGGTGACAACTTCAAAACATCTATACTTAAGAAACTTGTGGCCAATTTTCCCTTGTTTGTGTGCATGACACTATGAGAGAGATGACCCATGCCCATGCCCATGCATGCTCCCCCGTGAATAGGCTGCAACTTTAGTGTAGGATAATAAGCTGAATTTTTGAGTCTTTTGTATCCGATAGGCAATCTAGACTAATAGTCCGAACTATTCGGAAAAAGCCCTTATCCACTCGCTAATTATATTTATATTAATATAAAGGGGAAAGTATTATTAGCGCCCTCGCTAAACGAACATGAGACTAACATTTTTAATTCCTAAAATTATCCCTAATATGTAATATTGAGATTATCTCTACCTGACTACCAAACATACCACAGTTTTCACATTTTCACGTGTTTTACCCAAACATGCCACTCACAATGAAAGCAAGTTTGAATCTAACTTTATAAATATAAACCCTAAACCTTTAACACGAGAATGAAAGTCGAAAGTGGAACCAAAGTGGTCCAATTGCGAAGGGTAAAGCAAAAAAATAATTTAAAAAAAATGCATATACAATGAGGGAGTAGTGCGATGGGGGTACAGGTTGGAGAAGTTTGTCTGGACTTGTTAAAGTGTACAATAGGATAGATTTGTCAAAAGCTACAACCAAAAAATAATTTGTACAGATTTCCTGACTTCATTGCTTTAACTTTCATTTCCATTTCAAATTAACCAAGAGTATATAAGATTAGAAATGGACATAATTTGTACAGATTTCCTGACTTTCATTGCTTTAACAATCTCTCTCTCTCTCTCTCACAGAGACACACATATGGCCAGTGCAGTGAGTCTTCTCTCTTTTCTACCTATAGTCCTTTCTCTCTTATACCTCCCCCAACCTTCACTTTCCTCCACAGATTCCTTTGTCTATGGGGGCTGCGCACAAATAAAATACCCACCTGACTCGCCGTACGAGTCAAACCTTAACTCACTCATCACATCCCTAGTCAACTCAGCCACTTACTCGGCCTACAACAAATTCAGCATTGTGGGCTCAAGCCCACAAGACATAGTCTACGGTCTCTACCAATGCCGTGGAGACTTATCGATGCCTGATTGCGCCACGTGTGTTGCTCGAGCAGTGAGTCAACTCGGAACCTTATGTTCACAAACATGTGGTGGAGCTGTACAGTTAGACGGATGTTTCGTGAAATACGATAATATTTCGTTTGTAGGTGAGGAGGACAAGTCTGTGGTGTTGAAGAAATGTGCACCGTCCGTCGGGTATGATTCGGACATGATGAACCGTCGAGATTCAGTGTTGGCGAGCTTGGGTGGGGCCGGTGGGCTGTATCGTGTGGGTGGGGCCGGGGATGTGCAAGGTGTGGCGCAGTGTGTAGGGGATTTGAGTACGGGTGAGTGTCAAGATTGTGTGTCGTATGCAATCGGACGGTTGAAAAGCGATTGTGGTGGTGCAGTCTTTGGAGATATGTTCTTGGGGAAGTGCTATGCTAGGTACTCTACTAGTGGAGCTCATATCTATGCCAAATCCCACCATGGTAAGCCATATCTATATCTTCTTCTTCTTCTAGCTAGTTGAACCTATTAGCTAGAGTGGATCTGGTATATTCTGTTTTCATTTTTAATTTCTTCTTCTTTTCTGTAGATGCAGATGATCATGATGAGGCTGAAAAGACATTTGCTATTATAATTGGATTATTAGCAGGGGTTGCACTAATTATCATTTTCTTAACTTTCATGAGGAATGTCTTTGGGGGTAAAGGTAATTTCTCTTCATTTATCCTTTACCCTTTACCCTTCTACACTACTCTTTTCGTCCAAAAAAACAAACCAAGTATCATTTGACAATTGATATGTTTGTAATAGGTTGGTAATTGGGTGGGTTGTGTTGGGTAACGGGTCATAATGTATCGTTTTGACATGAGTCGAGTTAAAATAGGTGACAGGTTGACCCGTCTTCACCCGAATTTCTTCCTAAAAAATGAAACATTTATAGAGTACAAACTATATATCGGGTCAAAACGAGTACCTGGTTACCCGTTTTGGCTCAAAAATATTAACCGATTGAGTCGAGTAATTTTCAAATCAGTTAAGAACGAGTGTCAGACCTAGTTTGTACCGTCAAAATATTAACTATAATTTCTATTATTTTCTTACGATCGAAATAATGTTTAGACAAATCAAAGAGGAAAGATGAATTATATTATATATGACTCACTAGGGTTTCTTTTGCTTTTTTGCAGGTAAATAGATAAGAAATTTGACCCAAACTACTCTGGCTGCCCGATCCAATTAATACTCTGATTTGCTTTCAACATAATCCACTTTTCTTCATGGTGTCAACTTTGCTTTCTTGCTTTGCTCTTTTTCTCATTTGGAAGTATTTTATAATTCTATTTCCAAAAGGAAATTGTGAAGGAAAAGAGAGATGAAAAGAGGTATCAAATGGGATGTACCCTCAAATACAAAGTTAAAGGGATGGGAAAAAAGGAGCTTTAGGTTAAGATTCCATCCTCTCCCACTTAAAAGTTAAGTTGTCTATTGTGAAGAAATGGCATATTCTTTTGTAAAGTTGCAAATGATTTATTATGTTGTCATGGTGATTATCTTTTTGAGGTGATTTTGTTCTAGGGTATAATATATGAAGAAATTATTTTCCTTCTTTCCTAATGTTAATTTATTATGACAAGTTTGATGAAAAATAACTTGCAAGAACATGAAATTCAGCTTAAACTAAAGAAATAAGTTTACTGATCAGCGCGGGTCCGTCGTGTAAAAGAGTAATGTTCGGGTCACACAAAAATTAGTTTGCACTTGTTGATTAAGTGTGTAATCTGTAGCCCAACCAAAATCTTGATGTGAAAACAATGTGTGGAAGTAATGTAATTAATTACCTTTTCGGGGTGCAATAGTAATATTACGGTAGTGTTTGATAACATTTCTATTTTTTTTCTTCTGATTTGATTTAGAAACAAAAACGCGTTTGATAACTGTCTCTATTTCTACGAATGAGTTTTTGCGTACGGGTGTACGACACACATGGAGGAAAAGAATTTTGCGTTAAGAATTTTTCATGACCAAAGTTCAAAAGTCGAATCTCAATTTGGCACTTCGGAGTTTTGGACAAAAATCATTTGTCTTCCATGTGAAACAAATTTTCATTTCTAAATTTTGGAGCAAAATGAGAATCGTCTCTAGTTTTTCAAAAATAAAAATTATTATCAAATGTATTTCTATTTATAATTTTTACCATAAGTTCAAAATATAAACAAATATATTAGAAACGAGTCGGTTACCATACAAGCTATATCTCATTACTCAAAAATTACAATTAGTGTTGGGACGATAACTTGACATCGGGCAATTTAGGGGTGTGCATGGGCCCTAAGCTCGGGTATTGGCAATGCCTATTATTGGCCCATCAAGGAGCTGACATTAGATTTAAAAGCCCAATACTATAGTACTATAGATCAGCCCACGGGCATTAGTGGACGGGCTTCAGACGGGCATTGGGCAGGCACGGGCTTCAGCTCATTTATTCATGTTTTTAAATAATTTTATTGTTTTTTCATTCAAACTTTGGGCCTCAATCTTCAGCTCATCAATTCATTGCCATTAATTTTTTTTCAAACTATTATAAATAAAATTGCAATTTTGCATGAGAATAATACTGATGTATAAATTGCAATCTTGCATGATAATTGAATAGATTATTGAGTAAATATTATATCATTTGTTGTTAGGAGTGAAAGGTGTGTCTCAACTAAAACTTGCTCTCCGAAATTTTCAAAATGAAGAAGTGGAGGGACAAAGAAAAGGAGGGGAACAACAGTTTTAGAGGAGGAGATGGAGAGATCGGTTACAAAAAGGATATGGAGAAATCGGTTAAAGAGCTACGCACACAATCTGGTTAAATGTAAAAGTAGCAATTTTACTTATCTAATCTCATTTAAAGGTTTTGTTAGTTATTAGATTGAAGGATATTTGTGTAAATATATTTTTTTTGTTTTAGTAAATTTTTATGTATTGTCCTTCATTAAATTATGAATGATGTATTAAATTAAGGGGTACATTTGTCCATACATTAAGTTATAAGAGACAACTTAAAATTTTATAGGTAGGTAGATTAGTCATTTTGTCCTAAAAATATTTTTTTCGATTACAAAAATATTGGGTCTTAATAGTTGTAAATTCATGAATGTGAACTGGCCGAATTTTATCCTTTTTTTTTTAATAAGACTGCTTTTGTAGCTAGTAGCTTGCATTTTTGTAAATTCATGGCTTTGGTTATAAAATTGCTCAATGACTGAGAAATATGAGAGAGAGAGAGAGAGAGAGAGAGGGGTTAAATTAAATTACGGCAAGATCAGTTTATAGGGGTAGAACAAGAGGGGTATACCCTATACAATAACATGGTTGTGGACCATTTGTGAAGGGCACCTTATATTAAGTACGTAGAAAGACAAATAACCATTAAACTAAGTAGACAAATATTGAGTGTGACACAAAGACAACCTCTCTCAACTCTCAAGTGCCGTCTCCTTCAATTTCATTTTGTGGGTGACAACTTCAAAACATCTATAATTAAGAAACTTGTGGCCAATTTTCCCTTGTTTGTGTGCATGACACTATGAGAGAGAAGACCCATGCCCATTGACGCAGCGAAACAATTAAAAAGGAACTCTTTCAACGAAATTGCCTTATGACGGCTTGCTCAAGACAAAGCAAGAAAACTCGAATTTTTATTAAAAACTGTCGAAATAAGGTTTAAATGGGTTATTTATATCCCCTAGCAATCAAAACCCTAAAAGGAAAATAATAAATAAAAAGACGAAAAGCGAAAACTTCAAAGGCCCGTAACAGTACTTAAACGACGTTTTTTGGGCTAAAAACGAATTGTTCACAGGGAAAACCCGGTGAGTCTTGTAGATCTCGTCGAGAGCTTCGATTTGATATGCTGTGGGTCCCGTAACTCATCCGGACGCGAAAGTTATGCTCCGTTAAAGTTCGGCCAGCTCTCTACTATTCGCTTAACGGAAACTAACTAAACCTGTCGACCCAACTTTTAGAAACTGCCACTGGACCCCCTGAACTTCGAACTCTTCCCAAATGCCTTGCTTAAGTACGTCTCAACCTCTTGTTCTACATCACCCATGCATGCTCCCCCGTGAATAGGCTGCAACTTTAGTGTAGGGATAATAAGCTGAATTTTTGAGTCTTTTGTATCGATAGATGATAGGCAATCTAGATTAATAGTCCGAATTATTCGGAAAAAATCCTTATCCTCTCGCTAATTATATTTATACTAATGAAAAAGGGAAGGTATTATTAGCGCCCTCGCTAAATAAACATGATACTAACATTTTTAATTCCAAAATTATCCCTAATATGTAATACTGAGATTATCCCTACATGACTATCAAACATACACAGTTTTCACATTTTCACGTGTTTTACAGAAACATGTCACTCACACAGAAAGCAAGTTTGAATCTAACTCTATTAACATAAACCCTAAACCTTTAACACGAGAATGAAAGTCGAAAGTGTAACCAAAGTGGTCCAATTGCGAAAGGTAAAGCAAGAAAAAAAAATGCATATACAATGAGGGAGTAGTGCAATGGGGGTACAGGTTGGAGAAGTTTGTCTAGACTTGTTAAAGTGTACAATAGGATAGATTTGCCAAAAGCTACAACCAAAAAATAATTTGTGCAGATTTCCTGACTTCATTGCTTTAACTTTCATTTCCATTTTCAAATTAACCAAGAGTACATAAGATTGGAACTGGACATAACTAACCTTCAAGTTCTTCATTCTTCATAACCTAATATATGTCGGTTATGACGGACGTGGTTCGAATAGTGTTGAGTCACCTAAGGTTCATCTAAGCCAAACGTATGATTCAAAACGATGAGATTTTGGTCTATTAACCGATCGATTTTCCGATTAATTCAACAAAAGATCAACTATTTTTTATTTCTATTTAATACTTCATTTTAAAAAAAAATAAAATCTATTTTTATTTCAGTATTTTTGAGTAGTAGTATTGCAATTGGAAAGAGTAGTTTCTAGCCTTCACTAAGTAGGGTGATCGATTTCTTAGCCATTAAGTCAATCACAAATGTGAAATGTATTAATGTATTATGCATCTCCTCGAATTTTATTTATTTTCCCTCATCAATCAATCATTAACACTTTAGCCCCAATTTCACATAGCCATTTTACCATCTAAAGTTTTATAAGATGACTGATTGTTGAGGTTTACTTTGTTATAGTGGGTATGAGTTTGGAATCCTTTTTGTCAATTGAACAATATCCCACAAGAAAGGTTGACTTATTTTTCTAAAGTTGCCAAAGCTGTAAAATTTAAAAGATAATCCTTAAAAGTTAATTTAGTTAAACAAAGGGATTTATTAATATAAATTGGGATGCTAAAGTTATATAGGAAGATGCATCATGCATGGAATGTTAAAAAACAGTCAATTATAGTCCCGTAAATAAAAACTTACGTAACACAGTCTTATTGATTTTATTTTATTTTTTGTAAGATATATTTTTATTCAGGGGCGGATCCATGTAGTCCTAATTGGGTGCAAATGAACCTAATTTTTTAAAAAAGGTATATATTTTCACCTTGTAAAATAATAATGTTTTTCAAAGTGACCCACCTTTCAACATGAGTTATCTTTAGTGAATCCATTTTAGAATTTTCCTAGATTCGCCACTGTCTTTATTAATCGACCCATCATGTATTAAGAGATTAAGCTGTGAGAAAGTGAGACTTCTTGTTACGAATATCGTTTTACTTAAGTTAAGACCTACTACCTTCTATATTACTCACCACATAATATGACCTTTTGAAAGGCCTACTGAATTTTCAGTTTCTTATTTTATTGTATTTAAGGCTACAAAGGAAGATTGAACACAATTCACTCGATTATGTGTACTACCACTCGATCACAAATCAAATGATGAAAATCCTAGTGTAAATGATAAAACGTAAAGAACAGGAAGGTTCCATACCTCAGATATGGAACCCAGACCTAAAGCTCACATAATCTTGCATGGCTAGACTGTCCATAAAGATTCACTCTTGTGAAAATAAAAATATTTTATAGCATTGAAACATGACGTATCATGTTTACGTGACTGATAAGTTATATTATAATGTTAAAGTGGTATAAAGTAAACTCAAAATAGATATTACATTTTAAAGTCATTTTGATGCTATATTACTATAGTGTAACGTTATTAGTCGTAGCACTGTCACGTAAACATGAAATGTAACACTCCACAATTTTGGTTATTTTCTCTATTAATATTTGTGAATGAAAAGGAAAGATGTTTTGTACTTAAAGAACTCAAATCATGCAAACTCTTTCATGACAAGAAGTTAGAAACTATACACTCACTAGGTCATAAGTCATAACAATCTCTCTCTCTCTCTCTCAGAGACACACATATGGCCAGTGCAGTGAGTCTTCTCTCTTTTCTACCTATAGTCCTTTCTCTCTTATACCTCCCCCAACCTTCACTTTCCTCCACAGATTCCTTTGTCTATGGGGGCTGCTCACAAATAAAATACCCACCTGACTCGCCGTACGAGTCAAACCTTAACTCACTCATCACATCCCTAGTCAACTCAGCTACTTACTCGGCCTACAACAAATTCAGCATTGTGGGCTCAAGCCCACAAGACATAGTCTACGGTCTCTACCAATGCCGTGGAGACTTATCGATGCCTGATTGCGCCACGTGTGTTGCTCGAGCAGTGAGTCAACTCGGAACCTTATGTTCACAAACATGTGGTGGAGCTGTACAGTTAGACGGATGTTTCGTGAAATACGATAATATTTCGTTTGTAGGTGAGGAGGACAAGTCTGTGGTGTTGAAGAAATGTGCACCGTCCGTCGGGTATGATTCGGACATGATGAACCGTCGAGATTCAGTGTTGGCGAGCTTGGGTGGGGCCGGTGGGCTGTATCGTGTGGGTGGGGCCGGGGATGTGCAAGGTGTGGCGCAGTGTGTAGGGGATTTGAGTACGGGTGAGTGTCAAGATTGTGTGTCGTATGCAATCGGACGGTTGAAAAGCGATTGTGGTGGTGCAGTCTTTGGAGATATGTTCTTGGGGAAGTGCTATGCTAGGTACTCTACTAGTGGAGCTCATATCTATGCCAAATCCCACCATGGTAAGCCATATCTATATCAAGTATCTTCTTCTTCTTCTAGCTAGTTGAACCTATTAGAGTGGATCTGGTATATTCTGTTTTCATTTTTAATTTCTTCTTCTTTTCTGTAAATGCAGATGATCATGATGAGGCTGAAAAGACATTTGCTATTATAATTGGATTATTAGCAGGGGTTGCACTAATTATTATTTTCTTAACTTTCATGAGGAATGTCTTTGGGGGTAAAGGTAATTTCTCTTCATTTACCCTTTACCCTTTACCCTTTACCCTTTTACACTACTCTTTTCGTCCAAAAAAAACAAACCAAGTATCATTTGACATGTTTGTACTAGGTTGGTAATTGGGTGGGTTGTGTTGGGTAACGGGTCGTAATGTATCGTTCTGACCTGAGTCGAGTTAAAATAGGTAACAGGTTGACCCGTCTTCACCCGAATTTCTTCCTAAAAAATGAAACATTTATAGAGTACAAACTATATATCAGGTCAAAATGAGTACCTGGTTACCCGTTTTGACTCAAAAATATTAACCGGTTGAGTCGAGTAATTTTCAAATCAGTCAAGAACGAGTGTCAGACCTAGTTTGTACCGTCAAAATATTAACCATAATTTCTATTATTTTCTTACGATCGAAATAATTTTTAGACAAATCAAAGAGGAAAGATGAATTATATTATATATGACTCACTTGGGTTTCTTGTGCTTTTTTGCAGGTAAATAGATAAGAAATTTGGCCCAAACTACTCTCGCTGCCCTTGATCCTCCTCAGCTTTCTAATTAATTCTCTGATTTGCTTTCAACATAATCCACGTTTCTTCATGGTGTCAACTTTGCTTTCTTGCTTTGCTCTTTTTCTCATTTGGAAGTATTTTATAATTCTATTTCCAAAAGGAAATTGTGAAGGAAAAGAGAGATGAAAAGAGGTATCAAATGGGATGTACCCTCAAATACAAAGTTAAAGGGATGGGAAAAAAAGGAGCTTTAGGCTAAGATTCCATCCTCTCCCACTTAAAAGTTAAATTGTCTATTGTGAAGAAATGACATATTCTTTTGTAAAGTTGCAAATGATTTATTATGTTGTCATGGTGATGTATCTTTTTGAGGTGATTTTGTTCTAGGGTATAATATATATATGAAGAAATTATTTTCTTTCTTTCCTAATGTTAATTTATTATGACACCTTTGATGAAAAATAACTTGCAAGAACATGAAATTCAGCTTAAACTAAAAAAATAAGTTTACTGATCAGCACGAATCCGTCGTGTGAAAGAGTAATGTTTGAGTCACACAAAAAAGTCATAACACAAAAATTAGTTTGTACTTGCTGATTAAGTGTGTAATCTGTAGGCCCAGCCAAAATCTTGATGTGAAAACAATGTGTGGAAGTAATGTAATTAATTACCTTTTGGGGGTGCAATAGTAATGTTACGGTAGTGTGATAATATTTCTATTTCTTTTCTGATTTGATTTAGAAACAAAAACGTGTTTAATAACTGTCTCTATTTCTACGAATGAGTTTTTGCGTACGGGTGTACGACACATATGGAGGAAAAGAATTTTGCGTTAAGAATTTTTCGTGACCAAAGTTCAAAAGGCGAATCTCAATTTGGCACTTCCGAGTTTTGGACAAAAATCATTTGTCTTCCATGTGAAACAAATTTTCATTTCTAAATTTTGGAGCAAAATGAGAATCGTCTCTAGTTTTTCAAAAATAAAAATTATTATCAAATGTATTTCTATTTATAATTTTTACCATAAGTTCAAAATATAAACAAATATATTAGAAACGAGTCGGTTACTAAACAAGTCATATCTCACTACTCTAAAATTTCAGTTAGTGTTGGGACGATAACTTCACATCAGGCAATTTAGGGGTGTGCATGGGCCCTAAGCTCGGGTATTGGCAATGCCCAATATGGGCCCATCAAGGAGCTGACATTAGATTTAAAAGCTCAGTACTATAGTATTATAGATCAGTTCACGGGCATTAGTGGACGGACATTGGACGGGCACGGGTTTCAGCCCATTTGTTCATGTTTTTAAATAATTTTATTGTTTTCTCATTCAAACTTTGGGCCTCAATCATCAGCTCATCAATTCATCACCATAGACTTTTTTTTTTCAAACTATTATAATTGCAAATTTGAAATAAAAATGCAATCTTGTATGAGAATAATACTGACGTATAAATTGCAATTTTGCATGAGAATATAATAGATTATTGAGTAATTAAAATAACATGGTTTGACTTTTAGGTTTTTATTTTTAGCAATAGGTTTTTCAGTTTATGTGTTATTATATTTATATATTATAAGTGAACTGAAACCACAATAGTTAATAATGAATAAGTTGTTAGGCTTCACGCCCAAGTTATTGTACTTCACGAGTATACTTTTTAAATTAAATATATAGAATTTGGTCAAAGACCTATAATTAAAAAAAAAAGTTATCATAGAAATGGATGGGTCAGGTCGGGCATAACGGGCAGGGAGCAACTGAAGGTCCAGTAGAGCCCAAGACCACAGGCATTTGATTCATCTAAAGTCCAATACTATGTATAGCCCACGGGCACGAGCTTCATGGGCCGAGAACTAACGGACTTTAACGAGCTTGATGGGCATTGACGAGCCCTGCTCACCCCCATCAGGCATAACAAGTCTCCCAATCTATGTATGATCTTGATATCAGATTCTCTTCAACGTGTGAGCTAAAATAGCCTATATTTTTGCTTCTCCCTTCTTCAGTTTCCCTAATAACTTCATTCACTGCCTCTTTTTCTTCTACGGCTTCCTTTTTGGTAACCAATCCAATCCCCGAATTCTAAAATCTATATCATTGAAGAATACATACATGCATACGCATGGTACGTACACAGACAATGCATATGAGACCACCATGCATGTTTACCTTTAGTTATATGAAAGAGATGGGATTCGGTTGCATTTGATCACGTTTGTACGTCTAAAAGACGAGTGATGCTAGAACTACCTAATGAGTATCTGATTTCATGCATAGAATAACGTGTTATTTTATATGAATCTATTTGATTTGACTTATTGATATGTGCTAATAATTTATTACTTATTAGTTACTCTGTATGACTTATAAACGATGAGTAATTAAATAGTGTTGTTTTATTTAACTTTTTGAAAGTGTTGATTAGTTGTCATAAGTTAATTTATGTATTTGATTAATAAGTTGAAAAAGTGTTGAATTCAAATATAAAGACTAAAATAGTCTAATCATAGGATGTGATTTATATTATTATTATTATTATTATTATTATTATTATTATTATTATTATTATTATTATTATTATTATTAGTAGTAGTAGTAGTAGTAGTAGTAGTAGTAGTAGTATACGATTGTTATTATTAGTATTAGTATTACTTTTAATATATTATTATTATTATTAATTTTATTATTATGATGATATTATTATTACTATTATTATTATTATTATTACTAGTAGTATTAGTATTATTATCATTATTCATATTATTATTAATTTATTGAATTATGCATGATTTACTTAAACTCATTAAAGTAAACTTTGCCTTGGTTGAATAACTTTATCCTATTTATAACTATCAGTTAACTAAGAATTTTTACTTTACAAGTTCATAAGCTAAATTGCTAAAAACTTGTCCTGCAAGCTTTGTATTTTGAATAGTGTCAGCTTGTTTTCCTAAGAAATCAAGACATACTTCTTTATGGACACTTCCTTATTGTTTGTACTTTTTAGAACATTGCATTTATTGTTCTTCTCACAAACAATATATTGGTTGAAGATCACAATCTAAGGCTTCGTTTGTTTCACGAAAAATGATTTCCGGAAAAAGTTTTCCTCATTTTCCGATGTTTGGTAACCTTAGAAAAATGTAGTCAACGTAAAAGCTTTTCCGAGTCAACGGAAAATGAAGCCTTATTTTCCGGAAAATGACTTACAGATTCATTTTCCGTAAGTCATTTTCTAAAAGTTCGAGCACCTCTCCGCCCCTTCCACAAGTACACATTCACTCAACAAATAAATATATTTAGAAATATAAATGGAGTTTGTACACACTATTTATAAATTATAATTTTAATAAATACTCACTACGTCCTAAAATTAGTGTCAACTATATTATTTAGGGACATCCCAAATATTGTTCATTTTCTTTTTTTAAACGTTTTTTTTTCATATCAATTGTCAATTTTTTTATTTGTATTTTTAAGATTGAAAAAACATAGACCTTATTGATTTGACACGACTAATGATAAATTGAGGTTACCGATGTAAAATTACTTAAATCTCAACACTATCTTATATTCAATATGAGCATTAATATTATAATATATTTTTGTATTTATTCATATATTGATTTCCGTAGCATTTTCCGTACGTTTGCCAAACACCCGAAAATGTTTTCCGACATATTTTCAAAAGATTTGCCAAACACCTGAAAATGAAATCTTTTCATTTTCCAGAAATCATTTTCTGGAAATCATTTTCCGTGAAACAAACGGAGCCTAAGTATGATTGAAACCTTTGAAATTGAAATCTACTTCCAACGGTCGAAGATCAATATTGTCTTATATTAAAGACAATGAAGCAAGAAGAAGAACCATTTAAGCATTCAATTATCTCTCAAGCATTTACTTTCATACTTGAAATGTCTCAATTCACTACAAGAAAACAGGACAACAGCAACGGAAATTCGCAACCGAATTGAAATCGGTTGCAAGTTGAAAGGCAAACTACGAAATCCAACGTGTTATTTAGTTTTTTAACGGACACTGCAACGGAAACTATTTCAGTTGCAATACTTTTTCGTGGGAATAATTGGAGGGAACTTTGCCGCCAAATTAGAAACAAAATTTGCAATTGATGCAATTTTGTTTCAAGGTTATGTTTCAAGTTCCATTGCATGCTAAATGGAGGGAACATATGACGCCTAAATTGCAACAAATTTGTAACAATTTTGGATTTTTATTTTATTAAATTGCAATACCTATATAATAGCAACCTAAACCTATCCTAAATTAATTAAAACCCCCAATTTTCACACCCATCGTTTTCTCTCTCTCGTGCAACCTTTCTCCGCCGACCGCCGGTCTCTCTCCTTCGGCCTTTCTTACTGCTGTCGTCTTCTTCCAGCGCTACACCTCACGCCGTCATCCTCACTCTCGGAAAGGAGTTTGGTGGATTGATTTTAACGATTTCACTTCCTCCGAACAAGGTATTCTCTCCCTCGATGTATAGCTATGTTCAACCGAAGTTTAAGGATGTCGCTTCTTCCCTTTTTAGTAATTGATGCGTGTTAATTCTCTGCTTAGAAGCTTTTTTAGAGACAAACACACCTCAAGGGGTCCAAATTTTACTCCCCATGATATTCTTGTTCCTCCCGGTTCCTCGTGGCAATTCGAGCATACATAGGTATTGTCGCACTACAATAGAGTACAAATACGTCTAAAGCAGGGCATCACATGAGCCGCACTACAATAAAGTAAAAAGTATTTGTCTTGATGTCAACATTTTGCGGTTGTGATTTTCCCAAATTGAGCACACTTATAACTTATAAATAGAAGAGGAATGCCTTCTAAGTAACTCGGGTTCTTTTTCTTTTTCTTTTTCCCTTTGAGAAATTTAGTTTTGTCTATGGCTAAGTGGAGACCCACGGACTTTGCCATGAGGGTGTTCTCTTGGCCTTACTCTTAGTAGTAAACAGTGTATAGGAATGAAGTATTTCAATCCCCAACAAGGGACGCGAAAGCTAATGCTAGTAGTTCAATCCCCAATCATAAGGCTGATATACCACTTTCAACTGAGTGTTGGCAAGCAGTTCCAAAAGAGCTTAGGATTCCGTTGGCTCCAAGTAATTTGCTTAGGATACCGGTCATCATTCACAGGAACACGTAAGTTAAATTGTTATATTCGAATTTTGTTTTTCAAACTTTTGAAATTTCGAAAATGCATTGCAAATTATGTGCCTCCGACAGATTTAAGGTTAATTGCATCATGCTGGTGTAGTTGGATTTTGTGTATTCTACTACATATATGCCATGAACAACCTGATTCAGTTGATTCAGTTGAACTTCATGTTGTAAATTATAGGAAAATTGTTTCTTGATAGTGTTTCTGCATTGTATTGTGAATTTGTGTGGGTGTTTTGAGTGTGATACACTTGTTGGAGTTGAGATAAGAATGCTTATTGCTGGGAAGTCTTGGGTTAAGCTGGGTAATTCATGCTTGTTTTAATATGGTTTTATTGTTAAGCTGGGTAATTCATGCTTGTTTTGATTTTGTTGGTCTTCTCATTTAGCAGAGCAAATCAACTGAGTAGGTTCATAGTTCATACCCAAGCAACTGTAAAAGGTATACATTTGCTTACCCGTCAGATGTCATATAAATATGGTACTCTTTGGTCATGAAAGCAACTTGTTCAGCATTTAGCCCAGTGAAAGTGAACATTCCAATTTGCTTGATTATGTGGGTCCGCCACCGGGTGTGCTGCCGGAGGTTAAAAAGATATTTATTTAGACAGAGATCCAAAAAAAGAAAAAACACTTTAAAAAGAAAAAGAAAGAAAGAGGAAAGAAAGGATTGTAGATGCTTGCCTCTAGATAGTATAGCCTCCAACAGTTGGTGGCGCATGCTGATAATGCGATCAGCCATTGCTTTCAGCTCGACTGTCCATCCGTTATACATATCCCTAAAGGAAATTCAGCTCGAGCTTCATAGTTCAAAGTTATGGACTTCATAAACATATATAAAGACAATGCCGAACATAAGAGCAATAGGAGCAATAGGACTCATCTTCGTCACCAACAGCTTGCAGATGTTTTATCTCTTGCACCCAAACATCCCCAACCCGAGTTGTTGTCGAGTCCAGCCAACTTGAAACGGTGTGGATACTTTGTCCCCTAGGGACACCTTGTCTTTCCGTGCCAGTCATTTTGAAAGAAGGCACATGGTGAGAAAATCTAAGTAGTTGATCGGCCGGGTATCGGAGAATTAGATAGCCCTCGTCCAGTCGTTTTCAAAAAGCTCACAAACCCTTTCACTTTCTCCAAGTATGCAACATGCACGCCAATGTTGTTAACAAAATCTGAGAGCACTTCCACCATTTCATATTTGTACTTCCTATGAATTTCCGCATCAGAGCTCCATTTAATATCCCAGTCCTTGAAGAGAGCCCATGTCTCACCCTTACTGGGATAGATATCATAGGACCATCTACCCCCGCCTTTGTCAAAAATCTGGTGCGAAATAAAACGATCCGGTATTCTCTCGAATTTCCACACTTGAATTCACAAGCCACCAGGTAATCCCTCTTCGCCCAATCAATCTCTTTCTTTGTCCTTCGGAATTGCCTCCAACCAAGTGATCCATAACTTGAATCCGGGGAATAAACTTTTCTAACCTGAGCATAGAATCTTGGCATGCCTTCAATTGTATCATAACATGCCCAAATTTGACCAGCAGAAAAACAATGTTCTTTATCCTTGTCAAAACCACTAAATTCTAGATCAGGACACTCAAATAACTCTGGATCTGAGGCACGATCGAGTCTACATTAGCTTCGCATCGATCGTTCCATCGTCACAGTTTCCGCTTCCTCAACCTTATGTTTTATAACAACGTAAGTAACACAAGTCTTGTATTTGTTAAGACATTGATCGAGTCTACATTAGCTTCGCATCGATCGCCCCTCGTCACATTTTCCGCTTCCTCAACCTTATGTTTTATAACAACGTAAGCAAGTCTGCATTTGTTAAGACATTGATCAACTTGCTGCTTGGTTTGAGATGTGAGAGTAGGGCCAATAGCATCCTTGGTTTCCTTTTCTTAACAGAGAGGCATAATGAGCTGCTAAGTTGATTGTAAAGCCAAGCCCAACCTAGTGGCTAGTGCATGTCAGTTGTGGGCTACTACAATTTTTTAATAGTTCCCATAACAAAAACTATAATTCATCTATCACAATGATAATGAATATGCTATGTGCAGAAAGCATAGGAGAGTCGTGTGACAAGCTGTCTCTAACGGTGGGAGCAAAGAATCATCACTCAAGGAAATTTAGTAAGAAAAAATCATCACTCAAGAAATTTATACCGCCGCACTTTGGAGTTTTTCATCAAAACGCTGAACCCAAAACGCTGCCCACCTTGGTTTTGACTAAAATATCCCCCCTTAGCCTTCTTTTCGAGGTTTTCAGATTGGAACAAGGAGTTCTTGTTCATACCTTGGTGCATCACTCCATCGTTACCTTCTGGGGCTAAGAAAAAGGTGGGAAAGCTGCAATTTTCACTCTCATTAGAAGATGGAATATAATTGGTTCAAAAGAAGTTAAAAATTTCTTGTGTCCACGGTAATTCTTCCCACTTCGACTTCAATGGAAAAGCTCTAATTCTTGTCCTCATTGAAACCAAAAACGATAAGGGTTCTTCTTGTTTTAAGAGTTACATACTGATGGTAGTAGCTCTTCGTTGTTATCGATTGAGAGGCCATAGAAAGCGTTCATATACTTGGCGTTCATACATGATCCGAATTTTGATAGAACATAATGTGGGTGGAACCGTGGAAACCAGTTGGTTCGCAACTCTCATTTAGGTCATTGATTTATATAATTGACTTGTTTGCCCTTTATGTTTTAAATGTTTAACCGTAAAAGGGTAAAACCATTATTTTTGACATGGGCAAACTTCTAGTGCACACTTGAGGGTAGGGCGAGTAGTGTTTCTAAAGCACATATATTTCACTCACACGCCAAAATTTTTATGAGCCTACACATGCTTACGTGTTAAGAGCAGGTTATCCAATCAAGTGGTTTTGTGGATAACATAGCCCGGATAACTTGTGTATGTGACCAACTAGTCAACTACTCCCTCCATCCCCTAATTGAGTGTCCCTTTTGGTTTTTTTTTTTTTTGTAAAAATCAAGAAGAGTTGACTTTCAAAGCCATTTTAAACTTGGTAGTACATGAATGCCTTTAAATGTTCACACTACTATAGTATTGCAAGTGCACAATGGGACATATAGATAGCAAATGTAATTTAGTAACTTCATACAAAGCAGGACACTCATTTTGGAAATTTTTTTTTCCAAAAGGACAGCCAAGTAGGGACAGGATTTGTATGGAATAAGGAGAAGGTTGAGTAAATTAGAGTACTATTTCACAATTGCGAGAAGAATCTATCATATCTGAGCAATACTTTCATTTTGTATCTTAGTTGTTTACACTATTTTTCTCAATTGTGATTTGTTTATATCTTTAACTTTTCTTTTTGGGGGAGAGGCGCACATCTTCATTGGATGATAGTAAGCGGTTCGAGTTGCTTGGTCATTTTGGACAACTATAGTGCGAAGTTCGATATCGAATAACTCTTGAGCAAGAGGCTGTCAGGGGCTTTAAACATGGCTCGAAAAAGTGAGGAGCTGATTAACGCAATAGAAAAAGCTATAAGCTGATTGATCAAGCATGAGGGAATTAAAAAGTCGAGGTGAATGGCTGGTCGTCCCAATTCTTGAATCAAGTGTAATCTTTTGGTTCCGATGTCGAGAAATGAATGCTATTTGGTATTTGGGCCAAAGCGGGGCGACATAACCTTTCAATCAGGCGAGCTCCAACTTAAAATGATTTTATACTGTAACCTTAGTTCGAGTTATGAATTTTTATGTGCCCTTTGATTAATTCATTGGATAAGAATCGAAAAGTTCAAAATTACGGTCGTTAATATCATTGCTAGTCTACATGGATCACATCGAACTTGTTATTCTTGACACATCGGAGGCTATTTGTATGTAAATGCATCGAGTGCTGTTAAGTCTGCACGGATGATGGCCTTACGTATTGCGGCGACTTGTTCAACTTCTATCTTAAGCTTGTTGATACGCATACGGTTTCTTTTCCCTTTTTTCGTTTTCTTCTCCAATTGCTTTTATGGGTCGAGTCGGCTAGCACCAACTACGTTGGACAAACTCGGTTTATGCTATGCTTGAAGTGAGGGAAACATTTTCGCTCAAGAAAGCGTTAATTATAGTGCTAATGGGTGTTGTTTTTACTTTGTTTACTAGGAAACTTGTTTATACGTTTAACAAGTAGACTTTCAAGATAAGAAAAGTGTGATAGATTCCAATGTTACTCTTATTGCATGATTACGAGACTTTGATTTTTTGGCAACCTGGCACGTTTAGCGAGTTTCTTTTTGACCTTGAAATGATTTTTTTTAAAAACATTTCGGGTTAGTAGTTCCGGGACGATGGTGTCAAGTTTCCTTGTGTTCTTCTTGGGATTAGGAATGCAATTCAAGGGAAATTTGTTGTGGTGATGATGGCCCCACATGGAAGAGATGTCACGAGGAGATGAAAGATTATTATTTTAGGGAATGGAATGTAAAAATCTTTATATTCTATCAGGTTAATTAGCTATTTCATTTATCTTGAAATAAAACATTAGTTTTTTGACTTGCCATTTGCGAGAGACACTACAAGTGTGTAACAAACATTCCATAAAGACAGATAAGAAAAATGGAATGCAATGGCGGTACCTAATACTGAACTTATGTGTCATAGGGGGCATGCCAGATTCAAGCGAAGTGGGCATCCATCTTGGTGCACAGAGCACGATTGGAATCGTCATTTGTTGTTTATGCAATGACAACTCAAGAAAGAAGTGTGAACAAGCTACTTAAAAATCGAGGTAATGGCTTGGGATTATCTAAGCATTCAGGGGTTCT
>CM028382.1:7003861-7038829 GCA_013146195.2 Codonopsis lanceolata
GTTTTATGCGAGGGGATGAACCATTTTGAGGCGACTACTTTGTAGTGGGCTAGAATTGGCCGAGCAACTCGCCGAATGGGGGAGCCAACCCCCTTTTTGCTCGTGCACTGGGGCCGGTCATTCCCAGTACCTTTAGATGAACTAGAAGGGTTGGTAAGCCACGTCTTGCCGAGGGCTTTGTCTCCATGGATCCCCCACCGTCGATACTACGGTCACCGACCTCATGGCGAGATTTGGCGATCTCAAGCTCCTTCAACTACCAGATGGCGCCCAAGACCAAGCGATGATGAAGTTACAATTCAGGCGCCACTACAAATACAGGAACCCACGCTACTTCCAGCGGGGAAACTCGCCTCCATTGTTTGAATTCAATCGCGGGCTGCCTTTCGGCCTTCGTGCCTTGTCTCAAAACAATTTTACTTCTTATGCGTAATATTTTAACTTCTTTTACTCTTGAATGTACGCACGATATTAACTTTAGCCAAACCAATGGCCTTTTACTCGCTTTACTTTCAAAGCATTTAACAATTTTTACTCGTCTTAAAAGCGATCATCCTTTAACTAAGCTTTTACTCGAATGCTCCTCTTATGCGCATAGAGGCCTCTATGCTTTCAAACGAAAAGGTATTCGATCAACCTTCATTCGCCTTAAGCGATCAACTTTTTAGCCACACTCGAATGCCTTTATTACGACCATAGACCACTGCCCCAAGCTCGTAATAAAGGGTTAATCAACTTTTTCGCCTTTAAAAGCGATCAACATTTAACCATACTCGAATGCACCATTATTACGACCATAGAGCCCTCTACGCTCGTAATAAAGGGTTATTCAATCAACTGGAAATATCCTTTCAAACACATAGTTGAAAAGACAATTGAGTTTCATCACTACCACGAGAGAAAAAAAATCACAGAATTACAACTTTATAAATCAATTACCAATAATATTTCTTCAAATGATCCGGCATGCCATGGATGCTTCAACTCATCACCATCCTCAATTACTTAACACGTAAGTGCCCTCCTTAACAATTCTCGAAACTTGAAAAGGACCTTCCGGTTTGGTGACAACTTCCCCTCTTCATTTCGATGGCCCGTGGCCTCAATCTTCTGAAGAACCCAATCCCCAGCGGCTAAATGATCGACCACGAACTCGCTTATCGTGGTGAGCCTTTGCTCGTTGCTTATAGTTGGCCATCCTCATTTTAGCTTCCAACCGTCTTTCCTCCAACAAGTCCAAATCTGCTGTTCGAGCTGTATGATTAGAATCGGCATTGTAATTTAGGACCATGGTGGGCAAATACATCTCTGGAGACCCGTAGCATCGGACCATAAGCTAAAGAAAATGCGGTTTCCCGGTTGGACCCTTTCTTTGTTGTCCTTACGCCCACAAAGGCTGAGGCGGCTCATCCTGTCTACCCATCTTCCAGCTTTTTTCCTCCAAATTCCTCTTCAAAACATGCAAATTTGCTTATTCGCGTACGCTTACGCGGACCATTGCCTTGTGGATATGCCACGGATGGCGCAATGTTTCACCCTCATTTGCTCGCCGCGCCTTGGTAAACTTTTTCAGCGGGTCCCATGATCGGACACGATTGCTCGCGGAACCCCAAGCCGACATTTACCATATGTGCTTCGTGTACAAAATCAATAGCGTTTACCTCGCATATGGTCGCCCGGTGGCTTTGCTTCCACCCACGCCATTGTGAAATAATCCACGGCGACCACGCATATTTGAACTTCGATCGAGCAACGGAAAAGGGCCAATCAAGTCAATTCCCCACATGTCAAATGGCCAAGACGCAATAACGAAGTCGCTTTCGGTTGATGGCAATCGTGGAATATCTCGCATGCGGCGCGAACACTTGTCCGGCGCGAACATACATCTCAGCATCCCTTCGCAAAGTTATCCAATAAAATCCTGCTGCTAACACTTTCTCAGCTAACAATCGTTGGCCAGGGTGACCTCCACACTTACCTTCATGCACTTCGCCCAGAATTCCCTCCGTCATCTCTGGGCGGACACACCTCAACAAAGGTCGCGTATAAGATCTCCGATCTGGGGCGTCATCTAAGATAATGTAGCGCGCGGCAGCTTTTGGGCGGTTCTAGCTTCCTTCTTGTCTTCGGGCAATACCTCATGCTTTCGATGTGCGGCTCGAAGATCATCTATCCAACATTTTGCAGCTGACTCTATGTCCATGACCACCTCCTTCTCTATGACAGGAATTTCCAGATGCTCGATCATGACTCCAGGATGCAAAGACTGAATTTCATCCTCAGCCATCTTCGACAAATAATCTGCTCGCATGTTATCCTCCCGAGCAATTCTTACTAATTCCCAGTAATCGAAATCTCTTAAAATTTCTTTTACCATCGCACAATAACGGACCAAGATCGGGTGATGCACTCCGTAATCGCCTTTGACTTGATTCACCACCAGTTGTGAATCACAATATACCACTACCGCCTGAACTCCAATGTCTTGTGCGAGCTCGAGACCGGCAATTAGAGCTTCGTATTCAGCCTGATTGTTTGATGCTGGGAATTTAAAACGCAATGCCTTCTCGAATTCTACATCTTGCTCGGGTGGGACTAGCACTAAACCAGCACCACTCCCAAATCGACTAGCCGAACCGTCAACATGAAGTTCCCAACAATATTCCGGCCTCGGCTTTGGACTTACATTACTCGTCGCTGTTGCTTTTCTCTCCACCTCTTCCTCGATAGACTCCTTAAAGCTTGTCTCAGCCACGAAGTCTGCTATAGCCTGCGCCTTGATTGCTCGCCGTGGCTGATAATCGATGTCAAACTCAGTTAACTCAATTGACCAAGTAAGTAAACGACCAGAGGTATCTGGCTTGTGCAAAATCTTTCGCAACGGCGAATCCGTGTATACAACAATGGAATGAGCAGAAAAATAAGCTCGAAGTTTCCGAGCAGCAACAACAAGCGAGTAAGCCAATTTCTCTGCATTAAAATACCTTCCCTCTACATCGGTGAGGGCTTTGGATACATAATAAACAGGCTTTTGTACATTGCCTTCTTCCCTAATCAAAACAGCGGCTACCGCCTGCTCGGTAGCTGCCAAATAAACATATAATCTTTCCCCACATACCGGGCTACTCAACAAGGGTGGACTTCCTAGATACTCCACCAACTCCTTGAAAGCTTTCTGGCATTCAGGAGTCCATTCAAACCCTTTATTACCCCGCAAAACCTTGAAGAAAGGCAAGCAACGCTCTGCCGACCTCGAGATGAACCTTCCTAGAGCGATCACTCTGCCATTTAACCTCTGCACATCCTTAACACAACGAGGAAGTTTCATAGTAACCAATGCCTCTATCTTCTCAGGATTTGCCTCAATTCCCTCTCGGTAACCATGAAAGCAGGAACTTTCCGGCTTTCACTCAGAACACACATTTGCTCGGATTCAACTTCATGTTGTTCCTCACGAGATTAGCAAAAGTTTCCCCAAGTCTTACTCGTGTGCTCGCGTCCCCGGTCTTGACTACCATATCATCAATGTAGGCTTCCAACATTTCTCCCTATCTGCGATTTGAATACCACATTGACCATCCTTTGATAAGTGGCCCCTGCATTCTTCAAACCGAAGGGCATCATCTTATAACAATACAGCCCCCCTGCTGCTCGGAAAGCTGTTAGAGCTTTGTCGGAACCCGCCATTTTAACTTGATGATACCCAGAGTAAGCATCTATAAAACTTAGGAGCTCGAACCCTGCAATGGCGTCGACCAACTTGTCGATTCTCGGTAGAGGATAACAATCTTTCGGGCAAGCCTTGTTCAAATCCGTGAAGTCAACACACATCCGCCACTTGCCATTTGACTTTTTCACCATAACCACATTAGCCAACCAGGTTGGATAATGTATCTCCTCAATAATATCAGCTTTAAGCAATTTCTGTACTTCCTCCTTGATCGCTTGATCCTTTTCTAATAATAAACCCTTGGTACATTCTTTGGATTGGCGGTAAGCTGGATCAACATTCAACTGATGCAAAGCCACATCCTCGCTCACCCCTTGCATGTCCTCTGGTCACCAAGCGAAGATATCCAAACTGTCCTGCAATTGCTTAACTAGGCTTTCCCTTGCTTCTACCGTCAAAGCTCGACCAATCTTGATCTTCTGCTCGGGATAGTCTGGATTGATGACTATCTCTTCTAGCTCGTCTTGAGCCGTAAACTCTGGCTCATCCGGCATTTGGAGCGTATCACACTCCACTTTTTCATCCTTCTCAGCTCGATCCTCAACTTCATCAAGCTGGTCAACCTCCATAGCCTCAACTGGCTCTTCAGACATGGGCACTGGCGAAGATTCATCAACAGGGTCAACGACCTCATCTGGCTCGTCAAATCCCCCCGACGTCAATGTCGGCAAAGGATTATTTACACCTTCCTCGGCCACCTCTTCTCGCTTCGGCTCGCTCGGTACATGCAACGGCGAGATGGAACCTCAACCTATTCGGCGGTGACTATTTACGCATCCTCTTCATTTTGACTTGTCTCCCCCGACTTCAATGTCGGCATGGAGCTTGCTTCCATTTCCAAACCTTCCCGTACCGTCGCTACCACCGACGGTCCTACAGTCATATGAGAAGTTTCCTTGGTACTAATAGTAACCTTTTGCTCGCCATCTTCCAAGGTCAGCTTCTGCTTCTTCCTCTGCGTATCCCGAACATATTCAAGCACTGCTCGCGGTTGACTCCGCAATACTCCCACTCCTTGATCGGTATAAAATTTGGCTCTCTGATGCGGGATTGAAGCGACCATCTGAAACTTAGTCATGCTCGGTACGCCCAAAATAATGTTGTAAGGAGATTTCAAGTCGATTACCATAAAGGTAATCTTTTCAACCGGGTTGAGCCCTCACCAATGAACATCTCGGCTCGATAGTACCCTTTCTTTGGGACCTTATGATTTGTGAAACCCTCAAGGCCCGTGCGGCCTCGAGCGATCATCGCTCAACTCAATCCACGGCGAGGAATAATACATCATATCCCGGCATGCTCCAGTATCCACTAGTATTCTGTGCACGACCCAACCATCAACCAACGCTGAGACAATCAACGACTGCTCGCCTGCAACATTACTCGCCAACTCACTGCGAGTAAACTGTATAGCCTGTTCTCCATCTTGCAAAGTTGTTGGGCGATCCACCACTTTTGACAAGGAATAGATTTGCTTTCCCAGCTGTGTTGGAGTGAGCTCTTCATCCATTATGACATTGATAACCCCCCTAATAGGTGGAGCCTCCCGCCTAAGAGCATTCCCATTACTGCATCTCGCTTGAAACGGTCTAACCGCCCCTCGTTGATTAACCACGAATGGCCTTTTTCAACGGCCAGCATTCTTCTGTGGTATGCCCATAATCATCATGATAGGCACACCTCTTCGTCTGATCCCTCTCTCCGGCTGTATTTGGATTCATACGAGGCGGATTGGGAAGCTCGTTTCTAATCTCGTACATGATATCCTCGCGCAATGTATTGAGCGGGGTCAAATCTGACTCTCGAAGAAACTCTTTCGGTCGATCATACCGAGATTTACTCTTGTTATAACCGCCACTTCTGCCTGTCCATTTCCCTTAGCAGTCCCCGCAGCTTCACTGCTCTCTTTCTTCTTTTCCTTCTTCGTTGTCTCACCAGCGCACCATTTACGTGCTTTCGCATGAGCATCTCACTGTGTCTTCGGTTCACGCATACTCAATTCTGACCGCAAACCGCCTTCTCCCTCTAACAATTCTGTTTCAAAACACAACGTGACCTCTTGCTCGGTCAGTCCTGGAACTTGCTCGAGAACCTTGGTAAACCTCTCAAGGTAACTCGCCGTTGATTCATGTGCACCTTAACCTTGGACAAATCGACCCTTGTTTTTGCTAATGAGCCGGTCCCAAAATCGGCCGGGGAATTTTACTCGCAAATCATTATTATTAATTGGCGTCGTGGTAGCACCCATCAAGCTAGAGCCTTTCCTTGCAGGCACCAGCAAAAGCTCTAATTTTCAATGCTTCGTGCGAAGTCACGGGCCAATACGGGACTCAAAAGACATCAACCGGTCCACTAGCTTTGGTTTTGCTGTATACTTCCTTAATGTTGGGGAAAATTAACCCTACTTGGTGGTGCATTCTCGATCCACGGGCTAACGAGGTGGCCGATGTACCAGAAAATTCCCATCTAGAGCCTTGCCTTGTTCCCGGGCTTCCATCCGCTTCAACTCCTCAAAATCGTGCATGTTAATGGTTGCGGGCAAACCACCCCAGTGAGGTTGTACCACGAGGCATAGGAGGGGCTGTGGGGGTCCCATGCCGTAATGGCTTGTGGAGCCCCAGGCTGCGCCACTGTCCACGAGGTGCCTGCAATAGGTGCGCGATTGATGAGACCGCTTTGGGAGAAGGAGTCCTCGTCTCAGAGCATAAGAACCCTGGGTGATCGTGAGCGGCGGTATATCTTGGCGAAAACGCCGCGGTGAGAGCGAGCGATGTCTGAGCATGCGACCTCTGCGGTGTTGGTGGCCTTGGCGGCAGCGTGGCGAATCCTCACCAACTCGAGGGCCCAACCTTGAATGAACACTAGGGATAACCCTATGACTGGCCTTACTTCCCTCGGGTTGCCCAGGACGCTTAGAACCATCATGCCCGCATGGTTGTGAATGAACTACCATAGGATTCATCTGATTCCCCGGTCGCGAAATTCCGCTACGGACTTCGGTGCGAGCAAAGGCGGCAATGGATCCAACTTCGATGGGCAATGGTGGTTTGCCCATAGCAATCAAGCGTAAGTTGAGTTGATGCATCGGCCAGAGATAAATGGCTCTCGGCGTAAGGCCTCCTCACGAAATTCATGTGCCAACCCAACCGCTGCTTCAGCACTTCTAGCCATTGAGTCAACCCCACGCCTTTGATTCAACTGATGACGTGCGTCATGGGGTGGAGGGACATTATTCCCAGCAGCCTGATTGAGGCTGTGATTCAGATGTGCCTCCTCTCTGCGACTGCCACTGCCACCATTAACTCCATTCTCCGCCATGAATAGAACGTTGCAAGTTAAACGTTTGATGCCGTAAAAAACACTGTTTCCCGGCAACGGAACCAACTGATGCGTCCAAGATAATCTGGACCCACTGAATCAGCCCAATCCAAGCACCTGGCTTTCAACGTGCTTGCAATTCCTCCAAGCCCAACTCTGAAACAAAGAAGAAACGAACGTGAACTGGGCAGGGGCACTCCCTGCAAAAGCCCTCCGGCGTGTGAATTAGTACAATAAGTTCACAATTTGACAGAGTTTAGGCTAAGGAAATAAGATTGCGCATACCCCTCTCCAAATTTTCTTCAGGTTTTTATATGTACCGGAGGCATAACTGCCCATTATCATGAATAACTGCCCATGATTGGCATTAACTGCCCATGATTGGCATTAACTGCTCATGATTGGCATTAACTGCCCATGATTGGAGTCAACTGCCCATTGACGAGCATTAACTCCTCTGCAAACTACCATGGCTTATAGTCGGGATTATTGCTCGGGTGTAACCACCCTCAACTGTATCTGGATTCTTTCCGGACATCAATGCCCTCAACTGTTTGACTTGCTTGGTACCATCGAGCAATGTTGCCCGCTCATCGACATTGCTCGCATAATTAAAATCTCAGGTATTTATCCCGGCCAAAAACGGAGACTTTTCCTGATTGCTCGCATAGCATGTTTGCTCGCTTGCTCAGATGATCTACGCGACTGACACGTGTCTCCTGGCTTGGGCCTAATTGGGCCGAGCAGCTCACTAATTAATTATATGAATAATTAAATAATAGTTTGATCCATTGACTTGTACCTAATTTAAAGTTAAGTCCTATATTTTTTTTAATTCTATTAATTTCGTCTTGTATTTTGATTTTGTTATTAGTTTCCCCCACCTACCATGATCGTTACAAATGTCGTCCAATGTTTTCTGAAATGACAAAAATGCTCTTACTTAGTTGAGACACTAAAACTTTATTCGAAACTAAAAATAATATAGTTTTACTTTCTTAAATATGTTCGGGAAAGACATTATTAGATTTATATGAAAAATTGTATCTATAATAATAGAATTGTCGGTGAGTATCGATATATTAAGTAAATTTGTAGCATGTTTAGTTATTACCCATGAATAAAATAAGATAAATGCGTTAAGAAAATGTGTCATAATGTCAAAAAGGTGGGGGAAAAAAAGAACCATTTGATGAATTTGTGTCTTTTGTTAAGGACAACACACGTAAATTTACCATGTCAAACAATAATGATTGGAAAAAAGTAATCATAATAAATATAATAAATCACTTGCCATGAATTAAGGCCAAAAGAATAAATTTATCATAGGGTCAGTTTCCTCCTCCTACCATTATTGTTACAAATGTCGTCCAATATTTTCTAAAATGACAAAAACACCCTTACTCAATCGAGACAATAAAACTTTATTCGAAACTAAAAAATAATATGGTTTACTTTCTTAAATATGTTCAGGAAAGACATTATTAGATTTATATGAAAAATTGTATCTATAATAATAGAATTGTCGGTGAGTATCAAGATATTTATCAAATTTGTAGCATGCTTAGTTATTACTCATGAATAAAAACAAGAGAAATGAATTAAGAAAATGTGTCATAATGTCAAGAAGATGAAAAAAAAAATGAAGAACCATTTGATGAATCTGTGCGTTTTGTTAAGGACAATACACGTAAATTTACCATTCCAAACAATAATGATTGGAATAAAATAGCCATAAATATAATATATCACTCACCATTAATTAAGACTAAAATAGTAAATCTGTCATAGACTAATTAATTCCATGAATAATTAAATAATAATTTGATCTCTTAACTTATACATATTTTAAAGCTAGGTCCTACATTTTTTAATTATATTTATTTCGTCGTGTATTTTGATTTTTTTTATCAGTTTTCCCCGCCTACCATCATCGTTACAAATGTCGCCCAATATTTTCTAAAATGACAAAAACACTCTTACTCAGTCGAGACACTAAAACGTTATTCAAAACTAAAAACTAATATAGTTTTACTTTCTTAAATATGTTCGGGAAAGACATTATTAGATTTATATGAAAAAATGTATCTATAATAATAGAATTATTGGTGAGTATCGAGATATTAAGCAAATCTGTAGCATGTTTAGTTATTATCCATGAATAAAATAAGATAAATAAGTTAAGAGAATGTGTCATAATGTCAAGATGATGAAAAAAAATGAAGAACCATTTCATGAAATTGTGCGTTTTGTTAGGAAAAAAAAAAAACTAAAATCTACGGTTTACTTTTTAAAATTTTCAGACTATTACAAGCATCCTTAAAAACTATCATACTATTCCCAAATTTGTAGATATTACAAACAAAACCAATTGTAATAATCACAAATAACTAAGTTCAAATATTTTACTTCTCTCCATAACTGTGTTCCAAACCTCAAACTTATTTTTGCTCTTAACTTGCTTGCTTCTCTTCATAGGACTCAATGTAGTTACATATGAGAATATCTCTATTCCCCTCCCTTGGCTATCGACATTCTTTTCTTCTACTGCAACTCTCATTTTATTGGAAGATACTTCCACCAACCGACATCCTTTCAAGTAGTATTTCATAAAATTAATTAAAGTATCTCATTGCTTAGTAATTTGACACTGAAAGTTGATAGGAACTAAGAAATGTAAGACGTTCTAAGAAAAAAAGAACGACTAATCAGAAGCTAAAAAGATTATATGTATCAATTTGAACAAGACGAGGTGAATGTATTTTTTGGTGGTGGTGATAATAATATTGACGACTGTAGGGATGGTGGTGGCGGCAATTGTAAGGATGACAGAGGTGGTTCAGATGAAATGCAACATTGTGAGATTTTCAAATCATTATATTTTCAAATATCCACATCGCTTTTGGTTTCAACTAGTTTTTTTAACCCGAGCGTTAAACGCATGTCAACTAAATCGTACATAAACAAAATAAAGAGGAGAAAAAATCTTAAAGGATAAAATAAGAATAATCGGTTTATTAGCAATTACACATAAGTATATCACTAATCATTATAGATTCTAAAAAAATTCTTTATACACAATATATGTTATCTTATTAGTTGGTTTTTCATTTTCACCGCATATCAATATCTAGTTTCTTCAAAAAGAGACCTACGACTACATGTAATTATTGACTTTGACACTTGTTAATTGTTATTATATATGATACCAGCAATAGCAATTGTCTTCTTTGGAACATAAAAGACAGTCTTACATCGGATGGAATTAATGACAATTTTAGGATAAAAACTTTTTCTCCAACATTGCTTCCTTTCAAAAAATGTGTTTCAATAATATGATCCCCAAGATTTATGATGCTTAGCGTTGTTCCATTGCACAACCTTGCAGCATGGTCAATGTTTCTCAATATCATTACTGGAACACCAAGTTTAAGTGTCAATTGACCTGATAACCCTGAACACTTTATACTATCCAAAAACTCTAAATGTTTTCGAACAAACTTGAATTTTTTCCATACTACAAATAAAATCTGAACTCATTAACGGTGGAGCTAACAACCATCCAAAATATGGGCATGCTTGCATCATTAATTAAGTTCATTGGCCGCATTGGAAGTTTTAAACTTTCAGTGGCTGCCTTGAAAGTTTTTTAAAAGTTGGGTGGCCAAATGAGGGGTTTTGCCAATTAAAAATAACAAAATTATTTTAGTAACCTCAGTCTAAATTGTTTTTGTTTTATTGACTCCGTAACTATTATTTTTGTTCCATCAAATATTTTTATTTTACTAACATATTTTTGTTTTACTTTTTTTAAAGATTTTTTTAAAACTTTTTTTTCTGAAAATTATTTTATTTTACTAACATCCGCATTAAATTATTTTTGTTGATTCTGTAGCTTATATTTTTCTAGTGGCTTGTTCCATAAATTATTTTTATTTTACTAACATCCTCTATTTTTGTTTTCTTGACTCCGAAACTATTATTTTTGTTTTAGTTACTATTTTTTTTTGTTTAAAGAGAGAAAAATGTTTAAGCATGATTAAAAGAGAGGAGATGATGGTGATGATAGATAAAATATGGAGAAGACGAGAGAGAGAAACAGAAATACAACCAGAAGAGAGAAGATAGGAGAGAGGAGTGAGATGGTAACTCAAATTCAATACAACCATAAATACAACTTTGAATTTCACTTTTTACAAATTCAAATTCAATTTTTTGAATTTTCAAATATATATATATATATATATATATATATATATATATATATATATATATATATATTTGAAAATTCAAAAAATTGAATTTGAATTTGTAAAAAGTGAAATTCAAAGTTGTGTCGTGATGTGTCTATGAGTGATGAGTTTTGCAAATTAGTTATTTTGAAGAAAAGAGTAAAGAATTAAAAAAAAGAATCAAATCAAATAATAAATTAACTTTTTGAGGGAAAAATGGTTAATTTTGTCATTGTACTTTGATTAATTGTTACATTTTGCCACTATACTATGTTTCGAGCGAAATTGTCATTATACTTTTAAAGATATGTGCAATATTGTTACTATTCCTAACCGTCATCCAATTTTAACGGTGACTTAACGGAAGCTAAATATATTTTATTTTTCTGTTTTAGCAAAGCAAGGTAAACATGTTTTTTTGGTGGTGGTGACTGATGATGGCGGTGGCGGCGATTGCAAGGATGCTGGTGGTGGTAGTTAGGAGTGGTGTTTGGGGTGATTGTAAGCATGACAATGGTGGTTTAGGTGGAATATGACATTGTTAGATTTCCAAATCATCAATTTTTCAAAACTTCATATGGGTTTGAGTTTCAATTTTCAAATTTGAAAATTCAAAAAAAATAATATGTATTTGTAAATAGTGAAATTTAAGGTTGTGGTGGTGGTGAGTTTATAAATGATGAGTTTTGCATATATGTTAATTTGAACGAATGAGTAAAGAATTAGAAAAAAAAATCAAAAATTAATTTTTGGGTTAATGGTGTTATTTGAGGTGATAATGGTGGTGGGTCTATGAATGATGAGGTTGATGGAAAAAAGTTAATGATAACAAAATAAATTAAATTAATTCTAATTTTCATTTTTTAGAGTAATGAAATTTTTAAAATTTTAATTTAAATATTAGGAAAATTATAATAAGAACGTTGCTAGCCTTACAACTAATTTTATAATTTTCCTTACAACTAAGCCTTGTAAAAGAACAAAAATGTCTTTGTCCAAAACAACTTTGCAGTTTTTCAAAAACTTAGTTTTAAAGAACGTAATATAATTAGTTGTAAGGATAACATTTTCCTTATAATTATGCCAAATTATAATTCCTCTCAAAAGTATTCACCAAATCACATTATGCACCCCAACCCTAAGGTTTGTCCCATAATAGTATCTAACGTATTTTTTTCCCTATTTTTCACCATAACCACAGTCGTTAGAAAAATCACGTTAATTTGACATTTCCTTGTGGGTGTTAACTCGAGGGAAATATTAGAAATTTGGTGTAAACTTTGGGGGTGCTAAATGTATTTTAACCTAATAAAATTAAGAAATAAAATATAGTTTTCTAATATATATATATATATATATATATATATATATATATATATAAATATGTGTGTGTAAAGTTAAAATGTTAAAAAATATAGAGTGGGGGTCCACCATTCCTTTTTGTCTTGTTGAATGAAAATCTAGAAAAAAGACCCACCATGTTCTTCGGTCTTCAGTTATCCCCAAAACAAAAACTAACCCAGAACCCGATCTGGGTTTTGTTCACTCCCTCCAAATTTCTCTCTTAACGCAGAAGATAGATACGCGTTTGATTTCATTATCAATTTTTTTATCTTGATGATGAACACAAAGTACGCAAACAAAAGATATGAAAAACTTTTACCCATAGATATCCGTCTCATCTCCGATTTCTTGTATGAAATTGGATCCACTCACCTTCTCCTATGAAACCCAACCACCACTGAAATCAATCAATTTCTCATCCCCCCTTTCATCCTCTTACATGACTTAACTTAACTTTACTTTTTCTCTCATAATTCTTTAAATAATTCAACCCGACTACCATGACAGTTGCTCTGAGGTTGAAATCATCTAGAATCATAACTTCTTCAACATCCTCTCAATTTCGATACTTTGTTTTAAGCCATATACAAGTCGGTCGTATGCCCAATTTTCTCTAGCAAAATTGAAGAGTATGTCAATAAAACCCCTTACCATTTCTCTTAATTCATGCACGTCTCTCTTTTTGATGAATTCGACGATATGAGTTATTGATTTTCTGTTAATCCTATGTTTTTATAAGGGTTTTTAGTAAGTATACTCTATAGTCTCTGATTGCTACTTCAAGTGCGACTTTTGCAAAGGACAGAATGAGGGAGATCGAAGATGAAATTTGGCTAAAATCGAAAGAGGTAAGCGCCAAAGATGTGATGAGAGTGACTAGAGTGGGAAGCGTTTAGCCTGGAGCCTGGAGATGACGGCTTCTATATATGGTAGGGCTGGAGATGGAGGCTATTACGATGGAGACGAAGATGAGATTGCACTAGGCGATAAGAGAATGAGAGGATGTGAGATTAGGGTTTTTCCTTTTAATACAATTACTCTTTAACCAGATAAGAGAACTGTCATTTTTGCCCCGCACGTGGAAGATCACGTACTATTTTAAGTGATTTTTCTAACGTCCATCAAGGGTAGGGTGAAAAATGAAAAAAAAAAATGTAGCATCACATCCCATTATGGGACAAACCTTAGGTTAGGGTGCACTATGTGATTTGGTGGATACTTTGCGAGGGGGGGGAGGAATTGTAAATTGACCATATAATTATTTTTGGATTATTGAAACAATTCTTTATTATTTTTATTTAAAAACCTATTTTAAATACTAAATGGGTAACTAAATATTGAAGTTATAACCAAATCTTATTTTGCACCCTAAGAAAAATGATCAAAATAATCTTCATGTGATATGCACATACAATTTTTCGTTACTATTTTCAACACCCATAGACGGAAGGGGGCAAAGTAGGACAAATAGAAAAATAAGGTATGGAAATTAGACACTTCGTGGGTTGGGGTATAATGTGAGATTTATTGTGTAATTTTGAGGGCTAATCATATTTTGGCCCCCATCAAAAGTAGTACAAAATACAAATTTCCCCCTAAGTATCCACCAAATCCACTTTGGCCCTCAACGTAATTTTGTAGCATTTCCATATTTCATGTCAAATTTGGCGATGACGATGTCATGTCTGGTAATCATAGTGATAGACACGGTGACGAATAATGTTTAAGATCGATAATTTGGTTCAATCAAACTATAAACAATATCAACGTTGCCGATGAGAAATTTATTAGAGTTGAAGCTAGGGACGATGAAGACGGATTGAACCATGGCGTGCCTCATCTTTGTCGTATATATTTGTGATTGGTTCAAATATGAGTTTTAAAATTCGTGGTGTATGCTTGTGTATTGTGTTGCACGAGAGAGAAAGGGAGAAATGTCAGGGGGTTGTGACAACTTTAGTTTTTTGTGAGTTCTTATTTGTGGTGACCTTGACACTTGATTGTGATTATCTGATCTTCAGTTATATTTATCTGATATTTGATTTGATTCCGCTCTATTTTTATTTATTTTTCAATATAAAATTTTGAATAAAAGATTCGTACACTTTTGAGTTATATCTCAATTAAAATTTACATAAGAGGTCATTGATGAAGAATGAGTAGAGAAAGAGTTGTTGGAGAAGAAGAAAAAGAAATTTATCTTTGGATAATAAAAGTGGAGAAAGTGTTGTCAGAAAATGATCAAAATGCCATATACGTAAAATCTCATGTGCACCTTAATGTCAGATTAGTAACATTCGTAGTGACTAGGGGATAAACTAGAAAAAAGTTATAAAATGGTATGAAAATGACACAAAACTTAGGTTGGGTGTGGCAAAGTGGGACTGCATAGATACTTTGGTGGAATTTTATATTTTTTTAGTGCAACTATATACTTTGGGGTTGAGAGTTTGATTCTCCAACACAATTTTTTTTTAAAAAAAGAGTTATAAATTCCAGAAACGACATAAGCAAAGCCTCCAACAACAATGTATTTATTTAAGATAGTAAGTTTGAATTGTTTTCAATTTATAAATGTGTAATATACGTTGTTATGCAATAACTAAAAACATACATTATAAATGACCGAAAAACAAAGTATCAGAAATACTAAATGCATATCAACATAATTTATAAATCTCAAAAACTATAAAAATTAAAACACATAAAAATCTAATACTTAAAAATTAACAAAAAAATAAATAAATAAATAAATTACTTTTAAAAAATCATTAACACCAAGTACTATGGATACGAACCTTGCTGGTATATCCAATAAGTCTCGATGTTAGAATTTTAATACGAATCATTTTAAAAGTTAGAGGGAAATCTATAACCGGGTAGCGTAGGTGTAGGTTGCGAGGAGGGTGAGGGTATGGTAGGGTGGGATGGAATGGATGGATGATGAGTTGGGCGAATTGGGTGCATGACACGTGGATGAAAAAGTTGCAGGGTCCACAAGTGTAGATGTAGGCTTCGCCGGCGGGTAGCGGTAGTTTTCTGGCAAAACATGGTGTGGGTGGTGATGAGATTTGGGATAACTGAGATGGGGTTTGGTGGTGAAAAATGGAAAATAGCTTCCCTTTGATCTCATCTCACGCACTGTGTAGGTGTTGTGGAGATGGAGATGAAGGAGGAAGAGAGAGAGGGGAGGGGGGAGATTGATTACTTAGTAGTAGTAGTACTGTAGTAGGGGGTTGACTTTGAGTTTGTGATGTGTATTGACTGGTTCAAACAAAAGCCTTACCGGCGTTGCCAGATTCATGCCGATTGTCAACGTATCAACTCATTATTTGGAGGTGACTTTTCTTCCGTAATTCGTTTTTCTTCCTCCCCCACCACACCCTGCACTGCACACCACCTCCCTCCAAGTATCTCTTAAAGAAAATTGACACTTACTCCATGAACCACCATCGCCGCCGCAAAACACCACCACAGCTCAGCCATCTTCCCTTTCCCTTCCCCTGTCTATCCACTTGAATCACGTTTGGGAACGAAAATAGTGTTGTGGGCTCACTGCCTTTGTCTCGCCGCCATTATCAGGTATACCTTAGTTAGTCAAAGAGTATTTAACTTCTACTTAAATTTGTTTAACTTACTACGAATAGTAGTTATGATGTCATCGCCTTCGTAGATATTTTCGCGGAAGTTAACTATTAAATTGACCCTAATGTTAATCTCTCTATTGAATATTCTATGATTGCTCACTGCCTCAGATATTACTAGATATAGCCAAGCTGTTCTTGGTGGTACCCCAAAATCTTAGAAAGAATAATTCTTGCCCAACACGTTGACGCACTGCTCTTTAGATCTTGTCTGAGGTGTTCTTACAATCCTCTTGAAAATCCAGTTACGTTTTCAGATTTATGTCTGCTGCGTCTGGTGGGGAAAACCAATCGTTGTCCCCGTTCCCTTGGGAACAGCAACTATGCCGACGATTTTCGCTTGCAGAGATTGAGTCAGTGACTAAGAACTTTGATGAGGGTTTGGTCATTGGTCGGGGTGGGTTTGGGAAGGTGTACAAGGGTCCTATCAGCAATGGGTCTGGCACCGTTGCTGCTATAAAGCGGTTGGATTCCGGTTCCACGCAAGGAGCCTCTGAGTTTTGGGCTGAAATTGAGATGCTTTCTAAGTTGCGTCACTGTCATCTAGTCTCCCTTATCGGTTATTGTAATGATGGCGATGAAATGATCCTTGTTTATGAGTTTATGCTGGGTGGAACTCTTGAAGATCATCTGCATAAAGCTGGTACAATTCTATCTTGGGTGCAACGACTCCAGATATGCATAGGCGCTGCCCGTGGATTGCAGTACCTTCATACTGGTACCGACACCCAACATGGAGTCATACATCGCGATGTGAAGAGCTCTAACATCTTACTGGACGAGACTTGGGCTGCCAAGATCTCAGACTTTGGCTTGTCCAAAATTGGTCCAACAAATCAGCCTAGCACTTATGTTAGCACTCTCGTCAAAGGCACATTCGGGTATATGGATCCAGAGTACTTCTTGACCGGCAGACTAACCAGAAAATCTGATGTTTATGCCTTTGGGGTTGTACTTTTTGAAGTTTTAAGCGGAAGGCGTGCAGTAGATACAAGTCTTAATGAGGAACAGTGGGGTTTAGCAAGATGGGCTCAAGAATGTTTTGAAGAAGGAAAATTTGGTCAGATTATTGATTCTCGTATGAGTGGGCAAATCTCTCCCAAATGTCTAAAGGAGTTTGCACAAATTGCAAATCACTGCTTGCATGGTCGTCCAAAACTGCGCCCTACCATGGCCGAGGTTGTGGTCAGTCTTGAGCTTGCAATGACATTACAAGAGAGAGATGATAATCCAACGCAGCCAGCTGGCTTATCAGCATTCACTTGGAAGTTGCAGAAGTTTTTCACTCCGATTGCGGCAAACTCTGGTAAACTCTTCATGAAGTTTGTCTTCATAATCTCTCTGTCTGTTTTGTTATACATGATTTATCGGAATTTCATTAGCAGTATGCAACAAACACCACATTATAACGATAGATAAGTCAATAATGTGGAAAAAAGAGAGAGAATATAGTGAACCTCAAGTTATTAGAAGAAGAGTTGATTGAGTAGAGAAGTAAACAGCAAGAAGAATTAGGTCTTTCTAATTTGTCCCGACTTAATTTTGAAGATGTGAAACTATCAACATGTGGAGGATAAGACTTTCACAATGTTTGACAAGTGATATATTGAGTGATCATGATTAAGATGAATTAAACAAAGCTCTCTTAGAACGGAAAATGTTCTAATGCCTGCATATTTACGCGGTCATGACCGAAAAAAGGGAGAGAGAGAGAGAGAGCATGTTTTTTACAGTAGTGATTTGGGGTTTGGGGGGGTGGTTTAAGACGGAAGTAAATTCAACATTATCCATTTTGGGCTGACTCTGAGAGTTAGCCAGGGATCATTGAGAAACATTATGCTTATCAAATATTGTACAAACCGTGCGATTGGATACATTTCACCCCTTCGGCAATTGTTCTTGATGGATAGAATTGTGATTCCTAACTGTGCTGATCATATTGGAGCATCTGTATAAATGTGACTGAATCAAGAATTATCGTATTGTCGGTACACATCTAATGATTAACTACTCACAGTTGAAGCAGGATTCTTTAAGGTTCAGCACTACATTTAGCAAACCGCAGGAATACAGGGTATTTGAATCAGATTAAATCATGGGAATCTGGTTCTGGGCTCTGAGGAGGAAGAGTGGTGTCTGGGGAATAAGATCAAATAGGTAGCAGACGATAATAAAGGGATGAGTAAGAAAGCCCAGGCAATCACATGTAAGTTTTTGAGTATCATGCCCAAGAGATAGATGTGTGGGGAATACTGTCAAATAGGTGGTGGTCGATAATAAATACAGGGTATTTGGGTTAGATTAGGTGATGGGAGTTTGGTTCGGGGTTGTTTGGAGCAAGAGTAGTGTGTGGGGAATACTGTCAAATAGGTGGTGGTCGATAATATATATAAGTAAGAAAGACCTATGCAACCACACCTAGGGTTCTTGAGCATCATGCCCAAGAGGTAGCTGCATTGTACTCTTGAAATGGCCTAAAAGTCGATTTCCGTTTTCAAAAAACTTAAAATTTGTACTTTACCCTTTTCTATAAAGTTACTACGTTCACATTTGCTATCTATTATGTCTCAATGTGCACTTGCAATACTATAATGGAGACACTGCATTCATGTACATGTACTGCTAAAATAGCCTAAAAGTCAACTTCCGTTTTCAAAAAACTTAAAATTTCTACTTTAATTCCTTTATTAAAAATATAAAAGTTAAATTTTTTGTTTTGGTACGATATCATGTGGTATGTTGGTATGGTATGTAATTGACTTGCTACTTTTATAAGGCTTAGGATTTTGAATTATCAATTAGGATGATTAGCTTCTAATGCTACTCATTGCTAAAAACATAAAAAAAAAAAATCCTAAATTGATAATCTACTTATTTTGGATATTCATTATCATTTGTTTAGTATCTTTTTCCGAACGTAGTATGCTACGCATATAACACCCCCATCCCGTATCGAATAGATGTGACAAATATGTGTGTCCTTTAATAATGTACAATTTCATTTGTTATGAAGCAAAAAAACTAGTCATTGAGGATGCAACAGCAACAGCAGCTGGAAGAGGATGGAATTCGGAGCTGCGGGAAACTCTGCACAAACTGCACGAGGAAAAAATGGAGGCGAAAAGAAAAACCAAAGAAACCTTGAGAAGTTTAAGAGTAGTTTCAGCTTTAGTCGAAGCAGGAAAGACGAGGATATTCGCAGGTTTGAGATCACTTTCTTCATGAATGTGACTGAGACCCCATCAGTTGCATGTAAGCGTACCAACTGACTTCTGATTCGTTGGGCAATCTATCACGGGCTCATCCGCTAGCTAGGCTACCTCTATTAGACAACAAAGTATTATACTGTAGTTGTTTTATCATAGCAGTTAAGAGCACCGATGTGGGACAGCCGCTCAACTCGTACAAAAACTTGCTTTCCTCGACAAGAGAAGACGAATGCTCGTACAAGAACTTGCTTTCCTCGACAAGAGAAGACGAATGCTCCATATCCGCGTTCTTTACTGCTACATGGGAAACTATTAGGAGGTAAGGAAAGGGTGATGAGGACAAAGGAAACGGTGCCATATAAGAACCTTTGCAATGGAATTTGCATTTAACCCACTTCATGCCTTCATGTTTTTCTTCCAACAAGTACTTCTGGTGATGAATATGGCTTTGATTATATGAGACAAAGAAGGTACTGATTATATGAACATGATGAGGGTAATCAATAGATGATATTAAAACATGAGATTCATTTGATTTTGTTGCGCCCGGGTAGGTCTGACGATCACTTTTGCCTTTATATGTATCAATTTTGCCTTTATTGCTTTTAAATTAGTCACTTTTAGTCCCTCGTTGTGTAAGCTATTATTTATGAAAGTATGTCACTTTTGTCTTTAAATGTGTCACATTTAGCCCTCACTGTGTTAGTTGTTACAAATAAAAGTGTATCACTTTTGCCTTTAAATGTATCACTTTTGGACTTTTAGTTCCCCAATGTGTAAATTATTATGAATAAAAGTGTCACTTTTTGGTCTTGAATGCGTCACTTTTGAGCGCAAAGTGTGTCTTTATATTATAAATAAAGTTTATATTCAACATGGAACTAAAATGCTAAGTCTAGGAAGATAGGGGATATGGCTTGGTTTATTTGAAGAGAAGGGGAACCAGAAAATAACGAAAGTCTAAGGGCACCGCTGCAAAGGTCGGAAGGTGTTCATTAATGTGTCGTCGCATTGTAGTGTGGGCTTCCACGTTGCATGTTCCTTGGCTGAATGACCCGCGTCTCAGCTAGCGGATCCAAATCTAGCACGTTGGACCTGTTGACCCGCGTCTTCAGTCTGGCTTTTCACCTATTTCAGCACACATCTCGACCTGTTTTTTCATGGATAGTTCGCGTGCTTTGCAATATGATATGCCCATCTTCAGTCACGATCCAGATCCATTCTTCCTTACATTCCAACCTATTTTTCCTTGGATTGGGGTTCCGTCTTACGGATTGGAATCCGTAAGACGATCTTACACAAGTTTTGTCTTAATTTAATGCTATTGGAGAATTTCTTTATTCTTATAATTTACTTTTGACCTCGATAAAGGTACTCTTTTTCAAAATAATCAATGCATATGGATGAAGAGTGCTTTCTTAATGCCTTCTTAATTCTTATGCATGTTAATTTATCTACGAAGGCGACATCCAAACAATATTGCCAATTTGAAAAGGGAAGCTATTAACACCACCAAACTAATACATGCATCATTTTACTTGATACACACCCCAACTTTAATTTAGATTTAACCAAATGCTAAACACAACTCCTATAATCCTTATTTTACCCTTTAACGTACACACCCATACATACACAATTATTAACAATTGATCTAGAAAATGTTAAGGGGACACTAATTTGGACATCCCACTTATGGAGGGGGTAACGCGTAATATCTCCCACCATCTCAAAATAAGTAGTATTATATTCTAGGTGTTTCACTTAAAGAGTTTACTTTAGAAAAAATATTCATATCATTTCGAAAAACTTTCAACTTTACCCTTTACATGTGGTATAACAATATTGGCTATGCCAAAACATTTTTATAATTATTATCAACTCTAATGATACTTATATATATGTAGTGTATGTCCCGAGATTTTGGGGGCTCTAGGTGAACGTTAAATTATTATCAATCATTTTTCTTTTAATTTTTTCTCAGATCCAGGTTTATAAGTTCTTTTAGAAACTAATTGTGATGACCCGATCCGGACCCCAATGCGGAATCTCGAGTTCGTACCGTCGATGCACAACAAGCAAGCAAGGAGGTAAAGCTGTAACGGCAATACCAAAACATGAAAACAACCTACGGAAACAATCAATGAAGTGGAGCCCCAAGCTATCAGGCTACGAGTTAAAACACATCCAAAGAGATTAACTTTCTCTTGGCACAAATCCATGAAACACATACGCAACAAAGCGTACACACAACAAACCATTGGCTACATAAGACCGAAAGATGAAATAACCAAGTCATCGGCAAAGATATAGCCAGAACTCAACACTACACTACGAGTCTACAACTCGGAACAATACCTCAACGGCTAAACATGCCGGAGAACAAACATAAACATCGAGCTAAGACATGAACGGAATAAAACATGAATAGAGATAACCATATACATAGGCTCAATAACACATGTCGGCTCTCAAAAGAATAAGTAACACAATATAAAGTACAAATCCATAACATTGCTACCCAGTGTAAAGTTTACATAACTTCACTTCTCAATCGTCATTTCCAAAACGAAAGACTACTAAACACTACAAGAGTAGCAACCTCTAAAAGAATTCTGCGATCAAGCGAGGACTGGACGGACTCACTTCGAACCGCATGACCGACTTGAATCTATGGAAAATGTTGGTAATTGGGCTTGCGGCCCGATTATTTAGTCCCGCCCACATGGAAATAATATTTATATTATTTATTGGTTAAATAGAATCCTAATCCAATTGGGTTTAGGATTACTTAACCTACAAGAAATAGGTTTCTTGTAATAATATAAATAGGGCAACAAAAGGGATAAAACCCTAATCAGTATTTTGGAGAACACGTCTCCCTAGAGAAGCCGCCCTCTTCTTCTCTCCCTAAATCTATCTCACCAAAATACTCCCTCTAGCCTAACCATCAAGAGGCTTGGATTTGCGGTGTGAACCAGTATTGATATCCGTGCCCTGTGATATCAATCCGACGAGAGAGACTTGCAGTCTGGATATTGGCATACGAAGATCGTAGCTCAAGCGTAATTCTTCCGCTGAAGGCTCCAGTTCGCATAAAGGTAATTCGTGATTACTGTTTTATTAGCGAACTTGTATGATATATATATGATATATCCTTCAGAAAACAAAAGGAACGGGGTAAGTCATAAAGACTTAGTAAGTTACCAAAATGCAACTATATGGCATGACATTATGCTTAAGCGATAAATAAAGTATGTTATAATCCTAGTCTAACATACATACAAGTATCATAATCATAGGCAAATAATCACATAGATCACGTAGCACAACGATATTCACATAGGTGCTCTTAAATAAATCACATATATAAGGATATATTTCTCCAATCTGTTATCGTCGTCTTGCTCCTACAATAAACGTGCAAAACCAAATGTGCCTTAATACCCATCTCGTGGTATCGACGTCCTTGAAAAAATCTAGTTGAGTTCTATAGCTAACAAAAGTCATGTGTATTGCTACAACAATTGGGCTACATCCACACTGCGCCAATAGTGGAGGAGTGTGTGCAAACCCGATATGATGATCCATAACGATCACGAATCTCACAATTCATGAAGGCGATGCATGATCCCACCATAACTCAACCAAAATGGCGTTAGCTGAATTCAAAACCATGTACAAGTAGTATTTACCGACCATCATGCTAAAATAACGATTGAGTTCGGAAGTAGTGAACTCAACCAATGCCACGTTGGTTAATTAACTCTACTACATCACATAGCTATGCATACATTTGCTAGCATTCACATAATCACATTAGAGCTATATAATCAAGTTTTTAATACACAAGTGTTCGATAATACACTTAACAAATGCTCGAAGGCTAAACCTTAATCAAACAAGCTCCAAATTCTGTAAGATTTGAATATGTGGTTCACTATATTCAATTATCGCCTAGTCGACTTCGTTGAGTCATTGCTACATTTTCCAAAATCTAGGGCATATATGTTATATGCATTGCTACCTTTCTATGTTCTCAAGCTAATCAGAGCCCGGCCCTTGGGGTGTGCGAGGTGAGCGATCGAACAGGGACCCCAAAATTAGGGGCCCAATTCTATGGAAAATTGTTATGTATAGTCTAACTTTATTGTTTATTTATATTATTTCGCTCTTAATAACATGGATTCTATTGGGTGACTAAATGGTAGAGTTAATGTTTCACCAAATATGACGTCCTAAGTTCAATCCCTTCACAAATTGTTTTTTGAAAAAAATTTAAAAAAACTCTCGAAACATGGCAACATTTTCACTAACCATCTTCCTTATGTATATTATTTATATTTTTCTCAAAATACTTTTAAATCTAAATATTATGCATAGAAAATTCATTTGAACTTGGTCCAATTAGTATTGCACAAATAAAATATGATCACCGTACGAGAGTATCGACATCCTAATTATCTCGAAGATTTTAGTCTATTCGCAGATTTAATCGTTAATTTAAATATTATACATAGAAAATTTATTTGAACTTGGTCCAATTAGTATTACACAAATAAAATATGGTCACCGTATGAGAGTATCGACATCCATAATCTCGAAAATTTTAGTCTATTCGCAGATTTAATCACTTAACTTGTGCAGTGGTGCACCGATTCCTCTGGACTAAGGGTATATATGACTAGTCTTCTCAATTATTTGAATCTATAATTAGTTTGATTTTAATGAGAATATATTCCCTCTAAAACTTTTTTCGGCTAACCCTTCAAATTTGGCCTACTGTGACCAGATTTGTCTATGTTAATGTTATTGGGTTTCTTTTGATTCTCTTAAATTTTGATTTATGAATAGTATTTAACTTTTTATTGGTAACTTGGTAATTGTATTCTCTTCATCCCAAAAACCAAGGTTGTTCTAAAACCGCCCTAGCAACAACCGACTAGGCGCTCTCCAACGCCGCGACTATCTTCAAATCGTCGGAAAAAATCGTCTTAGGAGAAATCGCTACCTAGTCGTTCTAGGTGCTGCCTAATCGTCCTAGGCGCTTCCTCATTGTCCTAGGAAGGGTGAAAGACGGGGGCCGAGAGAGGAGGGACGGGGAAGGAAAGAGAAGAAGAAAGGAGAACTTACGGTGGCAACAGTAATAGTGACGACGATGGCGACTATGACGTCTGGACGAAGGTGCTGCGTGAATCTAACCCTAGAGAAAGAAAGCGAGCGAGAGAGATCCGAGATGGTGTCTGAAATTCCCAAGAGCGAACGTCGAACGGCCGAAGGGACTGTGAACGTTGAACGCTGAAGGAAGTTTTTTCTCCCTTGAAATTGTTGGGGGGTGAACTGAAATGTGATCTACCCATTAAGGGTCGTGCTTCCTCCAAGTTGACCCCCAAAAAATTTCCAAAAGTGTAAACTCCTTATTTTTCCCTTTCAATTAACCCCCAAAAATTTCCAAAATGTTCGGACCACATTGGTCGAACAACACTGTGTTGTTCGAATAAAGCATGTCGAACAACACCGTGTTGTTCGGCCAAGTGGGTTCGAACATTTTGGAAATATTTTTTAAAAAATTTAACTTAATGTTGTTCGGCATGCTTTAACCGAACAACACAGTGGTGTTCGACCAAGGAGGTCCGAACATTTTAGAAATATTTAAAAAAAAAAAATTAAACTTAGTGTTGTTCGGCATGCTCTAGTCGAACAACATAGTTTTATTCGACATGCTCTAGCCGAACAATTAAGAGTAGGGGGTGATAAAAGGGGGTCAACTTATAAGGAGGGTAAAATAGGAAGAATGAGTTTTGAGAATTTTTGGGAAGTCAACTCATAGGAAAAGGGGGGCTGAATAGCGGCACCCCACCTAGAAAGATGACTTTTTATTCATCCTTATTTACATATTAACGCCCTTGAGGTTTGTCTTCATTTTACTTCCTTTCCTTGTTCTTATCCAAATTTACATTATGTGTTAACTTGGACTCAAACTTTTCTTTTTAGTACTCCTATCCCAAGATTGAAAAATTAGTTTTAAATTTTAAATTTTGTAAATTGCAATATGATTATTATTTTAATATTTTTAAATTATTACTCCCTCCGTCCCTAAATTATCGTCTTCCATTCTTTTTTCGTCAATCTCAAAATAATTGTCCAATTTGAAACTTACCTTTTTAGAAGAGTGACCCTAAATGCAACACAAAAAACACTAAATGTCAGACTCATTTAAAAGTTTAATTACTAATTAATCCTTTTATAAAAAGGACTAACAATTAACCCTAAACTCTAATTACTAATCAATCCTTATCCTTTTATATAAAGGAGTTTCAATTAATTCTCCTATAAATATCAAACCCTCCTTTACAATTAATTATAAACCCTAGACTTGTCTCTTCCAACAATTTATTTAATGAATTCCGATCCGAATAACAACGTTCATGATAATTCTTCAGATTCTTCTTTTAAGGTACGTTTCTTATCTAAATATTTTGTGGCATTATCTGTGTAAATTGTTTTAGCAAATTTTAATCATCAACAAACATCACCATCATTCTCTTTCAAACTTTAACAGTAAAACAAACATCACCATCATTCTTGTAACAAAAAAATTTAAACTGGCGACTTTTTAAAACCAAATTTTTTGAACTTGGCGATTTTTTGTCAAAAAAAAAATTTAAGTGGCGACTTTTTGTAACAATTTTTTTTTAACTTGGCGTCTTTTTGTAACAAAATTTTTTTAACTTGGCGTTTTTTTTTCAAAAAAAAAATTGAAGTGGCGTCTTTTTGTAACAAATTTTTTTTAACTTGGCGTCTTTTTGTAAATTTTTTTAAAAACAGTGGCGACTTTTTTAAAAAAAAATTTTTTATCAAAAACCGCCGACCGTACCTAGAATCCTTGCTCACAATCTTCATCTAGGGAAGTGAAGAGTGGAAAGCCTTTCAAGCTCAACAGTGCTTGAAGACTTCTCCGCCCCAAAACTTCCTCAAAACTTCTCGCAAGCAAAGCAGAAATCTACAACTACATCCACGAGCGACAGTCAAACGGGGGTGTGAATGCGAGATGGCGCGAATGATCGGCGGGCATCCGCTCTTCGACTTATGGCGAGGCTCTACTTCCATCTAAGCGGAGCAAGCTTCGATCAAGATCGTTAAATTAAGGCTAGTAGCGGAGACCCGATCCTTTATTGCTTTCTTTTTGCTCCAATTCAGTGGCTGTGGCTAAAGGAAATTTCTTGACCTCGCTATAGCTACAAAGTCTGACTTTTGTCAGATTTTTGGAAGTTTTGGGGTTGTCTTGTTCTTGATTTTAGGGTTAGATATTTAGTTAAATTGAGTTTTTTTTTAATGGAAGAAGGGTAGTTTGGTAAACAAAACTATTTTAAAGTTAAGTACTTTTAAAAAAAAATCAAAGGAGGATAGTTTGGTAATTTAATTTCTTAAGTGATGTTGCATTTAGGGTGTTTCGGTGTAACATTTAGGGGTTTTGTTTTAGAATATCACTTTTAACTTTACCCTTATTTTTTTACCCTATTTTAATTATGGATCATATACACATGGGCTTTAAATGAAACTACACATTAAATCAATATAAATAATTAAGTCAATTGTTTTTTCTTAATCCGTGCACCCAGTCAACTAGAACAATAATTAAAGCTGTCAAATGGGCCGGCCCGATCCAATCCCACCGGGCCTCGCTTAACGACAGTACGGGCCGGGACGGCCCAAAATATTTTCGGGTCTCATAGAACTCAAACCCAACACATGCGCACTTCGGGCCTATGGGCCAAAAAATAACTATTTTTTATTAAAAAAACTCACAAATTAACCAATAAAAGTTATATAATACATCAAAAGTTCAAAACACACATACTTACTAGTCTAACTTACACAATTACAAAATAAAAGTGCAACCAAAACAAATATAAACAAAGTTAGTAACTTCAACAATTGAACGAAACAGAAACTAGAAAAATTATAATGTTACAGACCAAATAAAAAATACAAGTGCTACTTGAAGGGTATTTTTATCAAAAAATTTATAACCAAATTGAAGTTCTTCATACTGTCCCCAATTTTTTAATATGTGTTTTCTAAGGATAGACAAAAAAAAATCAGGTTCTAGTTTGCAAAACCATACTAACTAACAAATGTTCATTTTTTGATTCATCCGACACAATCTAGCATTTAAATTTTATTTTTTTTATCAAGTTTATACTATTGGGGCTTTTTATTAGCTAATATCATATAGAAATACTCAATTAAATAGACCAGTTTCGATAAAATTACTAACCACAATCATACTAAACTAGATTGGAATTTGGAAGATCAACTATATTTCCTCTTTGTAAGTGTCACTTCCATCAATTTGGAATATGAGTTTCAATCAAAAAGAGAACAATGATTTGGAATAGACCATATTGTATCATAAATTTATCTAACCAAAAGAAAAAAAATAAAAAAGTAGTCTAAATGAATGTCTGATATTTTTTTCTTTTTAGATTTATGTTTTAGTTTTTGATTTTGTAATTAAGTTTAAGTGTTTAACTTTATGATCGGGTCAGGCTTTTCAGGCTTCTTAATGTCGAGCCAAACACGGCCCACGGGCCTAGTGGACCTAGCCAAAAATGCCCGGCTTTTTTCGGTCCTTCTAAATTGAGGCATTGGCCATTGAAAAGTCGGGTGGGCTGGATCGGGCCTATGGGTTGGGTTCGATTTTAACAGCTCTAACGATAATTAAGGGACAGAGGGAGTATGTGATATTTACTATAAGTATATGTGAGGTTTTTAATGCTTGTTAATTAGATTATATAAGAAAATTGAAAATTGATGTAATCATGTATTAATTCTAGGCCCCTGGGTACTAGGTATTGGTGTGCCACCTAGCGACTTTTAGAATATTGCCAAAAACATATTCATTCAGAATAAATAAAAAAATATTTTGATGTACTTTTCACTAAAAAAAATAAAAATATGCATTTTGATTTTGATATTTTAGGTGACAATGTAACATTTGAATATGTTGGTTTGTTATTATATGTTGGGGTTTGATTTGATTGTTTTGGTAATAAGTAATTTAGTCGCATGTGTAACGCCTCAAACTCGGTACCGACACCGCGGTCCCACAATTTGACCACGTCACTTACAATAACATCTTAAAGTCATAAATATTCCCAACTGAAAATAAATAAACCTTAAATCATCTTCAAATAAAGTCAAATAACCCAATAAACTTTAGTACAAACTTGATGCTAAATAAAAGTCAATCATTCTTAATAAGTTATTCTTAATTTTTTTTTAAATGTCTAGATCCAAAATCTCTCGGAACCGTCATCATGATTTGTCTGAGTCAAGTCTTCTCATAATTCCTACCCATTACCTGAAGAAGGAGAATTTGAAAGAGAAAGGGGTGAGCGAACAATGCCCAGTAAGATCATATACAACCCCTCCGGTTACTAAGGAGGAGTTGACCAGAATAAATCAGAGATGAATAAATTTCAATATTATAAGCTCACAGTTCAAGTATCGATAAGCGGAAGCAATTTATCAAATTTTAAATTTAAAATAAAAAGGAAGTCAAATGAAAATTTAACAACAAAAACGACTCGAGTGATCAACCGTCACCAACCGTCCCATACCGACTGGAGACAGTAAATTACTCACAGAATTCCATGATCATAAAACAATTTTTAAATATTTACTCCGAAGAGTATCGATAAGCAGATCAATAATTACTCCGAAGAGTATCGATAATTCGATCATATTTGGTATATCCGGATAACCATATACCACTAGCTAGGTGGTATTCGATAACTTCGATCATTCAATAATATGCTCACATTTTAAGTGGCATTCGATAGTCATAAAAATCATTTAAATGATCATGGTAGAGTTTCAAGGAAACGATAGTAAATTTTTTTTTCTACAAGGGTCATGCATCACAAAAATTATGCATCACAATATTTTGCATCACAACAATCATATATTTCATGTAGGAAGAATAACTAACATGAAATTCAATAATTAAGTGAAGTCAAACGTGAATCAATTTATGATTTTCAAAGAAGTGAAATCGACGGAATTCAAATCAATTACCGACCCAAAGTCGGCGTACGTTTCAAAGGAATATCGATGTCAATAAAATAAATTGGAAGTCTAACGGAGGATTAAAAAAAAAGGACTACAAGTGGTATAATCACTTACCTGACAAGCTTAGGGAAGTAAATTCCCAAAACACGAACGATCACCTTAAGTTTGTTTGCCCCAAATCTAATTTCAAAAATATAACTTAATTAATTAACTACACAGTCCATAGTAGTTTTAACGACTAACATAACTATAATTTGGCAGTAACTATTATATCATCATTTATTTAATCTCCCTTCCAGCTTATTAGTAAATGTTATTTTATTTTTATTATTATTTATTATTATTTTTATTATATTTTTAATAATCAACAAACAGGTCTACAAATAACAATTATAATAGACTATATTAGACTCAAAAAATTTAGGCCATCATCTACCGAAATTTTCTCCTAACAGTAATTGATTTGCTATAGAGTCTAGACAAGTAGATTACTATAAATATATACATATTTCCTTCTTTTTTTATTCTTTTCAACAACCCACTTTCCTTTTCTTCTTCCCTTTGCTTTCTTTCTTTCTTTTGTCATTATGTACTTCATCATCTCTTTCTTTTCTCTTTTTCTTTCTTTGCTCCAGGCACACACACGACAGTTGTAATATCTTCCTTAGTTAACTCCATTTAAAGTTTCCACCTTTAAATAATTCTCTTCTTCTAGCACATCCAAAATATACATAAATGTCTATGACCCTCTTCTACCTGTCAATTTCGTTTTTCATTCCCTCTGCTCTCCTTCTCTTTTCTTTTGTTCGTAACTTGGTTTATTAAAGACAACCTTCTCTCCCTCAATTGATCGAATGAATAATTAGCACTAATTTTTCCATTATCATCCCAAAACAAATCTTTTCTTTTCTTTTTCGTTTAAACATGGAATTACAGTTATTTGTCTAGTTCAATAGAAGAATCAACTATTTGCAATTAGAACGGAAGAGGCAGTATCTTACCTCCAAATCACGATCCGCGACTTGTCTAACGATGATTCGGTGCGTCATTGGTTCCTTCCACCCGAAGATCTCGCAGATGGCTTCCGATACGTTCTCCATCTCTCACTGCCGTCTCTCTCTCACTCTCTCTCTCTCTCTCTCTCTCTCTGTGTTTGTTTGTGCTTGGCTGGGAAAAGAGAGTATCCATCTTCCTCCTTTTTTATATTAAGGAAAGTGTTGTCTTTTGGATTTCAACCGGTTGTTTGGCTGATTGCATGAACCACGAACCGACTCTTCGTTTCCTATTCCCTTCTGTTCGTATCATCTAATTTATTACTATTATATTATTATTATTATTATTATTATTATTATTATTATTATTATTATTATTATTATTATTATTATTATTATTATTATTATTATATATCATAACTATTTATTATGAGTAATTGAAACTCAAATTGGTGGGTCAAGCCCAAACTTAAAGTATATTAAATAACTAACATCAAGCCCACTAAATTAAAACTCAAGTGTATTAGGCCTAACCCAATTTTAATAAACTCCAAATTAAATAGTTATGCCCACAATAATTATTGATATTTGGTAAAATTTTAATAAAAGAAAACTTTATTTTAATATAGAAATTTTGGGGTATTACAGCATGCATTTTCAATTTATATTGATCTTTTATCAATTTAGAGCCTAATTTATAATTTGAGTCATGACCCTCAAAATGTCGGAACCGACCTTGAAGCTAATGTTTTGGCTAAGTTTTCAAGGTTAAAGATCATTCTTAACCCAAACAAACCCATAATAGGCCAAGCAATACCCCCCCCCCAACATAGTTCACACAATCATATAACATTTTGGGCATAAAAATCATGTTCAAAGCATGTATTCCAAGTACATTAAGTAACTAGCGTGCTCACAAGCCCTAAAACATACAAAGAGGGGGCTTAATAACTTACCTTGACTCGACAAACGAACTAACAAAATGAAAATCAAAGACGGTAGAAGTACTCTACATGACGAGGGCTTCAAAACTACAGTCTCATATCAAAATTTGGATAGTTGGATCGTCAAGGATCAAAGAACACACACCAATCTCACCTCCAATCTCCCCTACCTCTCTCTTCTTTTGTTTGAACTTAAAGGGCTGGAGAATGGTCCATAACCTCTCTCCCCTACATGCCCCATTATGGGCTAATGAACTATATATACTAAGGCTAAAAAGTGAGATTATGGTCCCTTTTTGGTTGAAAAAATTAGGGTCCCTAGGCGGCCCGCCTAGTGGTCCTATGCTTAGGACCGACCATGCATATATAACCCTTAACATTTAGGGGTGTTTATTTATTAAAAAAAAATGACCATAAATCCTAAATTTTCAAATCAATTAGTCCATGTTTAAGGAAAAAAGTCTCACAATTATCTTTAAAAACTCAACATGGAATAATATTCAATTAATATTTATTTACTTAATCATACTTTAAAAAATAAATAAACACTCCTACACCATTACACCATTAGTACGTATATGTAATCTTTTACTTTAAATTTTATTATTTACTTGTCAATTTTTAATGTGAGTAGTCAAATATGCGGAAGTTAAAAATGTTTACCCTAAAACAAAATGAATAAATAATTTATAATATTCCTTATCCTGCATTAAATATTTATTTATTTATAAAAATATTGAAATTAGTATTTCTAGTTCTCTTTATGCATTATGAGAAAATGGTAAAATTGTAATAATCAAAAGTTTATTAATGAATAGTTGTCTTTGTGTTTTCAAGAAACTAAAAAAGCTTAAAATTTTAGTTTTTTTTTACTTTGGCTTTTTAATGCATAAATGGTGTTGTACATAATCTATTGGCTTTTAGCTTATAAGCTGAAACAAACACTTTAAATATGACTTATTTTAAGTTAAAAATCAGAAGTCACTCAAAAAAAGTTGCAACAAACGAGCACTAAGGGCTCGTTTGTCGTAGTTGGTGGCTTATTGGCGATAGCTTAGGCTATTAACTCGAATGACTTATGGTTGATTTGATGATAGACGGTTTATTGCAGCTAATGAAAAACAACTTATGAGTATATTTGTTAATTAAGCTGGAAATTATTTAATTACTACAAATTGGTCATAAACCCTAAATTTTCAAATAAACTAGTCTCTTATTAAGAAAAAAAAGTCTCACATTTATCTTTAAAATTTCAACATGAGATAATATTTAATTAATATTTATTTACTTAATCTTACTTAAAACAATAAATAAATATGTAGCTATTTTCTACACCATTAATAAGTGCAGTCCTTTACATTTAACTTTTATTTTTTTTTTGCCAATTTTTAATGTGAGTAGTCAAATATGCGGAGATTGAAAATGTTTACACTATAACAAAATGAATAAATAATTTATAATATTCCTTATCTCGCATTAAATGTTTATTTTAAAAAAAACTTGAAATTAATATTCCTAACTCTTTGTATGTATTTATGAGAAAAGGGTAAGATTCTAATAATTAAAATTTATTAATGAATAGTTATCTTTGTGTTTTCAAGAAACTAAACAACTTAAAATTTTAGCTTTTTGGCTTTGGCTTTTTAATGCATAAATGATATTATACATAACTTTGGCTTTTAGCTTATAAGCTGAAACAAACACTTTAAATATGACTTATTTTAAACTAAAAGTCAAAAGTCACTCCAAAAAAACTGTACAAAACGAGCACTAAGTGTAAAGTTATTAGAGCTTAAGCATAAGGGGAGCACTATTCACACCCAAATTCCTAAATGTACCCCCTTACTAAGTATTTCCCCTACAATTTAAAATCATCAAAAACACTGAATATACCCCTCTTGTATTTCTAGTTTGCCCTTATCTATTTGAAACCTAAAATTATTACACGCACACCCCTCCCCCCTCCCGCACACTCTTTTTAATACAGATACCGAACCCCCTTCCCCATTTTAACGCAAACCCACTCATGCCCTCCTTTCTCCTTCATTTGGAGCAGCATCAGGCGACCGGCCACAAAAGGAAAAAAAATATGGCAACAACTGGTGAAACATAACGCAAGGAAACCTAAACCCAAATTCTATATATCTCAAATCTATCTTCGTCTTCAACAATGGAAAAAGTGAGAATCTGTATGAAATTTGAATTTAATTTTGTTGTTTTGTTAGAATATAAACCCCTTTCTCTTCCTTCAATTCAAGCAACAGACGGCAACAAAAGAAAAAAAAAACTTGAAATGTTCGGTCATGATTGGTGGAACAACCCTTGAAATGTTCAATCCTGGTTGGTGAAACAATTATTGAAATGTTCGACCCTGGTAGGCGGAACAAAATAGCCTAATGTTGCACTAACCACCGATGTCGGTGCAACATTATATAAATGGTTAATATTGCTTTTGGTACTCTAACTTTATTTGCTTTTTAGTTTTGGTATCATTTGTACTGACTTCATCAAATTTTATCATAAATGTTTTCAATTGTCATCAGATTACATACCTTCCGCCGTCAATTTTTTTGTCAAAACCTAACATCTGACGTGTTGTTAACGTCCAATTGTCAACAGATTACATACCTTCGGTCGTTAGCTTTTGACAGAAATTTGACTGAAGATACACAATTGAAAACATTTATGATGAAATTTGATAAAGTCGGTACACTTAGAGAAATTGAGGAATTGGGGGTCTGAATAACGCTCGCCTAATCATATATAATTCTCCTGTGATATTCATGGAAAATTATTGCCAAGTGTAGCTTTAAATTCATAATATAATCAATGAGATAATCATAACAACAACAAAATACTTCATATTTCACGTTTTCCAAAATTAATCATGCGTTCGATTTTCAACTTATTAAACCTCCACCTATTTTGGGTTTTTTAAATTAAAATCTTCCGTTAAAGAGGGGTTAGTTTTGCTAACGGAAGGCTGAGGTGGGTTCTAAGGTGGTAGTTGACGTGGCGAAGGCAGGAGGAAGTATCTATTTCCCGCTTCATGAAATATTGCATGACAAACTTTGTACAATTTTGAAATTTCAGAAACAACCCTAGCTGCTAAAAAATAATAAATACTCCCTCCGTCCCTAAATAATCGTCCTGGTTGACCCGGCGTACAGTTTAAGAAAAAACAATTGACTTGATTATTTATATTGGTTTAATGTGTAGTTTCCTTTAAAGCCCATGTGTATGTGACCCATAATTAAAGTAAGGTGAAAAAGTAAAGGTAAAGTGGTAAAAAATGATGTTCTAAAAAGGCAAGTTTCAAACTGGACAATTATTTTGGGACTGACGAAAAAGGAAAGGAAGACGATAATTTAGGGACGGAGGGAGTATGATAAAATATAAAACTTCAAAAAATTATCTATTTTAAATAAAAAATAATGGATGAATTTAAATACAAAATAATAGATAGATTTTAAATATT
>CM028382.1:7038929-7131637 GCA_013146195.2 Codonopsis lanceolata
TTCTTAATGAAACAATAATAGAAATTTGTATGATCAAGAGAGAGGGAGAGAAAGAGAGAGAGATTATTGGCTTTTTACATGTGAACATGAACTCCATGCCTGGAACAATTCTCTGATAACAATCATTGGTGGAATTAGGAAAGGCAACCCAACCACGGTAGAGCAGAACAACATCTCCATCTGAATACGTGATGTATTATGACAATTAGTAAATGTGAAAGAAAAAAAATTGAGGCCAGCCTAAAGATTCAGAGATCATGTAAGATGAATTATCATGAAAAAGTGATCACCTGAGTCTTGTCAGGGTTCATGGTAAATATTGCTTCTTACAGATTACCCAAAAAGGAATCCATGATTAGAGCACCCGAAAACATCACAACAACGATAACATAAAATTTGGATATAAATATTATTAGTTCAAACAATTAATAGTAGCCATATATCCTAGCTAGAAATTTTACAATTCATTATAAAAAATCCTTTCAAAAACATTTCTAATGTGAATCCTGTTAAAAAAGAGTACTCTCAAGGGAAATAAATAACTCCTTAAATCATTCGGCATTCAACTCTTCTCAAAACAAGGACTCATGACATGTGGTACCTTGAAGGCATTAAAAAGAACCTCAGCAACAACCATCCACATCATACACCCCTGAGTGAGTAAATGGCAGTACCTTGTTAAATGCATCTACAAATATAAATGAAGGAACTGTTACAACAGGCTGCCAAAACAGAATAACATAATGAATCAACACTAAGAAAAGCTATTACTATAAAAATTTATAATTTTGTATTCTTGTACTTTTAAGAAAGCAATACTTTTTTTTCTTTTGATCATTTATCGTTAGAAAGCATTATGTAAATAATTGTCTTGCATACTTCATATCAGGATAATCATTCCCAATGATACAAAGTTGAATTTATCCAATGTACCATAAAGGTATAGTCATTAACAGCCATAACAACCATTTCCAGTGTGTATAATTGAGGAATTTGATTAACACTAGCTAGATTGTATGTGAAACAATTAGCTAACAGTATACAGATTTCCAATAAACCAGAGATAAATTCATTCACCTCTGTATAACATAGCTGCTTATTACATCTTATATAAAGTCCAATCAAAATCTTAGCAATTAAATTCAAATACTCCACTGCATGAGAGAGACTACTAGCATGCCTTTCTCATTTGTTATTGCATTACAAATTGTCATAAAAACAAATTCCTTTACCCGAGGAACAGATAATGAAATAAAAATCAAACAACGGAGATAGAAATGGTAATTAGTAAAACAAGAAAGTAAAATCGAGCACTAGTTAACAACGGAGATGGAGATGGAAATTGTAAGAAACAATGGAGTTCAAAGCATCCAATCAAAATTCCTACTAACAAGGAAATCATTGCTACTCCCCTACATATATGGGCAGCAAGATGCCACTTGAATAAGCCTTCATATTAATTTCTCCAACCCCCCCCCCCCTCCTTACCAAAAAATAGGAAGACAAGGGCATATACAGAGCCATGACAATTGACAACTCAGTAAGAAGGCAGTTTTTATATCTGCAAATATAGTAGCTAAGTCAAAATCCTGGCCATAGTTTTTAAAATTCCTTGAATTATATTTTTTCTGTTTCTGTCAATCACATAGGGCTTTTACTTATTAAAATTTACCTACAAAAAAGACAACTAAATTGAACTATCCAATTAAAAATAAAAAATGCAACAACCTAATTAAAAAATCATAATTCAACAACCCAAGTAAAAAATCAAAATCAAAATAAATTATAAACTTACAGTATGGTCATTACAACGTCATCGTCATTCACTTCACACACACATATACACAATACATATTTCAAGATTTCAAGTGGGAAAGGGGAAATTTTGTAGGGTTTGGGACATAGGAAAGGGGAAAATTATATATAAAAAATAGGTATAAATGTCTCTACAAATCTAGGGTTTTGAGACTTAAGAGAAAAAAGAAATACCTAAAGATGGTGGTGGTGGCGGAAGGAGTTGAAGCAGACGGCGCCGGTGGCTGCAATGACGAAGAGAGAGTTTGAGGGACTGGCGGTGGCTGCAGTGACGAAGAGAGAAGAAAGAGTTTGCGAGAGACTGTGATAAAGGGAGAGGGAGGGGGAAATCTAGCTAGGGACGTACCTGACGGTCTTGCGGAGGGAGCGTTGGAGGCCGTCGATCGAATGTGAACGGAGGGACGCGAAGAGGAAGTTAGAGAACGATTTTGAGAGAGGGTTTTTTAAGAGACTATTTTTTGAGCGGTACATATTTGGTGAATTCCCTCCGTCCCGCGCTTAGCGAAAAGTCGAAAACAAAAGACTGGTTTACTTTTCTATTTTTTAATGTTATTACTGACGGAAATCGGCCGTCAACATTGACTGACTGACGAGCTATTTCGTGGCTCATTACTGACAAAAAAAAATTACTTACGGAAACTCTGTCATTAAATATGGTGTTATTTTACAGTGATTTTGCTGACGGAATTCCGTTAGTAATTTTAAAATTCCGTCGCATCAATCCACCGGAATACCAAAAAGGAAATATTCCATCGCAATTATTGGCCCCACCCGTTCCAGTAATTTCCATCAAGAAATTGGCCCGCCGAATTGCTTACGAAAAATTCCGTCGCAATATTCCGTCAAGAAATGCCATGTTTCTAGTAGTGTATTTTTTTATTTATTCTGAATGAATATGTTTTTGGCAATATTCTAAAAATCGCTAGGTGGCACACCAATACCTAGTACCCAGGGGCCTAGAATTAATACATGATTACATCAATTTTCAATTTTCTTATATAATCTAATTAACAAGCATTAAAAACCTCACATATACTTATAGTAAATATCACATACTCCCTCTGTCCCTTAATTATCGTTAGAGCTGTTAAAATCGAACTCAACCCATAGGCCCGATCCAACCCACCCGACTTTTCAATGGCCAATGCCTCAATTTAGAAGGACCGAAAAAAGCCGGGCATTTTTTGCTAGGTCCACTAGGCCCGTGGGCCGTGTTTGGCCCGACATTAAGAAGCCTGAAAAGCCTGACCCGATCATAAAGTTAAACACTTAAACTTAATTACAAAATCAAAAACTAAAACATAAATCTAAAAAGAAAAAATATCGACATTCATTTAGACTACTTTTTTATTTTTTTCTTTTGGTTAGATAAATTTATGATACAATATGGTCTATTCCAAATCATTGTTCTCTTTTGATTGAAACTCATATTCCAAATTGATGGAAGTGACACTTACAAAGAGGAAATATAGTTGATCTTCCAAATTCCAATCTAGTTTAGTATGATTGTGGTTAGTAATTTTATCGAAACTGATCTATTTAATTGAGTATTTCTATATGATATTAGCTAATAAAAAGCCCCAATAGTATAAACTTGATAAAAAAAATAAAATTTAAATGCTAGATTCTGTCGGACGAATCAAAAAATGAACATTTGTTAGTTAGTATGGTTTTGCAAACTAGAACCCGATTTTTTTTTGTCTATCCTTAGAAAACACATATTAAAAAATTGGGGACAGTATGAAGAACTTCAATTTGGTTATAAATTTTTTGATAAAAATACCCTTCAAGTAGCACATGTATTTTTTATTTGGTCCAGTAACATTATAATTTTTCTAGTTTCGCTTGCTCAATTGTTGAAGTTACTAACTTTGTTTATATTTGTTTTGGTTGCACTTTTATTTTGTAATTGTGTAAGTTAGACTAGTAAGTATGTGTGTTTTGAACTTTTGATGTATTATATAACTTTTATTGGTTAATTTGTGAGTTTTTTTAATAAAAATAGTTATTTTTGGCCCATAGGCCCGGCGCGCATGTGTTGGGTTTGAGTTCTATGAGACCGACTAATATTTTAAGCCCCGCCCTGCCCGCCCGTCTGGTTGTTTTAAGCGAGGCCCGGTGGGATTGGATCGGGCCGGCCCATTTGACAGCTTTAATTATTGTTCTAGTTGACTTGGTGCACGGATTAAGAAAAAACAATTGACTTAATTATTTATATTGATTTAATGTGTAGTTTCATTTAAAGCTCATGTGTATATGATCCATAATTAAAATAGGGTAAAAAAATAAGGGTAAAGTTAAAAGTGATATTCTAAAACAAACCCCTAAATGTTACAATCGAAACACCCTAAATGCAACATCACTTAAAAAATTAAATTACCAAACTATCCTCCTTTGATTTTTTTTTAAAAGTACTTAACTTTAAAATAGTTTTGTTTACCAAACTACCCTTCTTCCATTAAAAAAAACTCAATTTAACTAAATATTTAACCCTAAAATCAAGAACAAGACAACCCCAGCTTCCAAAAATCTGACAAAAGTCAGACTTTGTAGCTATAGCGAGGTCAAGAAATTTCCCTTAGCCACAGCCACTGAATTGGAGCAAAAAGAAAGCAATAAAGGATCGGGTCTCCGCTACTAGCCTTAATTTAATCCAGTCTTCCGGCTCGCTCCCGCTTAGATGGAAGTAGAGCCCTGCCATAAGTCGAAGAGGCAGATGCCCGGCGATCATTCCGCTGCCATCTCGCATTCACACCCCCGTTTGACTGTCGCTCGTGGATGTAGTTGTAGATTTCTGCTTTGCTTGCGAGAAGTTTTGAGGAAGTTTTGGGGCGGAGAAGTCTTCAAGCACTGTTGAGCTTGAAAGGCTTTCCACTCTTCACTTCCTTAGATGAAGATTGTGAGCAAGGATTCTAGGTACAGTCGGCGGTTTTTGATAAAAAATTTTTTTTAAAAAAAGTCGCCACTGTTTTTAAAAAAATTTACAAAAAGACGCCAAGTTAAAAAAAATTTGTTACAAAAAGACGCCACTTCAATTTTTTTTTTTGAAAAAAAAAACGCCAAGTTAAAAAAATTTTGTTACAAAAAGACGCCAAGTTAAAAAAAAAGTGTTACAAAAAGTCGCCACTTAAAATTTTTTTTTTTGACAAAAAATCGCCAAGTTCAAAAAATTTGGTTTTAAAAAGTCGCCAGTTTAAATTTTTTTGTTACAAGAATGATGGTGATGTTTGTTTTACTGTTAAAGTTTGAAAGAGAATGATGGTGATGTTTGTTGATGACTAAAATTTGCTAAAACAATTTACACAGATAATGCCACAAAATATTTAGATCAGAAACGTACCTTAAAAGAAGAATCTGAAGAATTATCATGAACGTTGTTATTCGGATCGGAATTCATTAAATAAATTGTTGGAAGAGACAAGTCTAGGGTTTATAATTAATTGTAAAGGAGGGTTTGATATTTATAGGAGAATTAATTGAAACTCCTTTATATAAAAGGATAAGGATTGAATAGTAATTAGAGTTTAGGGTTAATTGTTAGTCCTTTTATAAAAGGATTAATTAGTAATTAAACTTTTAAATGAGTCCGACATTTAGTGTTTTTGTGTTGCATTTAGGGTCACTCTTCTAAAAGGTAAGTTTCAAATTGGACAATTATTTTGAGAGATTAAAAAAAGAATGGAAGACGATAATTTAGGGACGGAGGGAGTAATAATTTAAAAATATTAAAATAATAATCATATTGCAATTTACAAAATTTAAAATTTAAAACTAATTTTTCAATCTTGGGATAGAGTACTAAAAGAAAAGTTTGAGTCCAAGTTAACACATAATGTAAATTTGGATAAGAACAAGGAAAGGAAGTAAAATGAAGACAAACCTCGAGGCGTTAATATGTAAATAAGGATGAATAAAAAGTCATCTTTCTAGGTGGGGTGCCGCTATTCACCCCCTTTCCTATGAAGTTGACTTCCCAAAAATTCTCAAAATCATTCTTCCTATTTTACCCTCCTTATAAGTTGACCCCCCTTTATCACCCCCTACTCTTAATTGTTCGGCTAGAGCATGTCGAATAAAACTATGTTGTTCGACTAGAGCATGCCGAACAACACTAAGTTTAATTTTTTTTTTTTAATATTTCTAAAATGTTCGGACCTCCTTGGTCGAACACCCTGTTGTTCGGTTAAAGCATCTTAGAACAACATTAAGTTAAATTTTTAAAAAATATTTCCAAAATGTTCGAACCCACTTGGCCGAACAACACGGTGTTGTTCGACATGCTTTATTCGAACAACACAGTGTTGTTCGACCAATGTGGTCCGAACATTTTGGAAATTTTTGGGGGTTAATTGAAAGGGAAAAATAAGGAGTTTACACTTTTGGGAATTTTTTGGGGGTCAACTTGGAGGAAGCACGACCCTTAATGGGTAGATCACATTTCAGTTCACCCCCCAACAATTTCAAGGGAGAAAAAACTTCCTTCGCGCTCAACGCCACGCCCTTGGCTCGACGTTCGCTCTTGGGAATTTCAGACACCATCTCGGATCTCTCTCGCTCGCTTTCTTTCTCTAGGGTTAGATTCACGCAGCACCTTCGTCCAGACGTCATAGTCGCCATCGTCGTCACTATTACTGTTGCCATCGTAAGTTCTCCTTTCTTCTTCTCTTTCCTTCCCCGTCCCTCCTCTCTCGGCCCCCGTCTTTCACCCTTCCTAGGACAACGAGGAAGCGCCTAGGACGATTAGGCAGCACCTAGAACGACTAGGTAGCGATTTCTCCTAAGACGATTTTTTCCGACGATTTGAAGATAGTCGCGACGTTGGAGAGGCGCCTAGTCGGTTGCCTAGGACGGTTTTTAGAACACTGGTTTTTGGGATGAAGAGAATACAATTACCAAGTTACCAATAAAAAGTTAAACACTATTCATAAATCAAAATTTAAGAGAATCAAAAGAAACCCAATAACATTAACATAGACAAATCTGGTCACAGTAGGCCAAATTTGAAGGGTTAGCCGAAAAAAGTTTTAGAGGGAATATATTCTCATTAAAATCAAACTAATTATAGATTCAAATAATTGAGAAGACTAGTCATATATACCCCTAGTCCAGAGGAATCGGTGCACCACTGCACAAGTTAAGTGATTAAATCTGCGAATAGACTAAAATTTTCGAGATTATGGATGTCGATACTCTCATACGGTGACCATATTTTATTTGTGTAATACTAATTGGACCAAGTTCAAATAAATTTTCTATGTATAATATTTAAATTAACGATTAAATCTGCGAATAGACTAAAATCTTCGAGATAATTAGGATGTCGATACTCTCGTACGGTGATCATATTTTATTTGTGCAATACTAATTGGACCAAGTTCAAATGAATTTTCTATGCATAATATTTAGATTTAAAAGTATTTTGAGAAAAATATAAATAATATACATAAGGAAGATGGTTAGTGAAAATGTTGCCATGTTTCGAGAGTTTTTTTAAATTTTTTTCAAAAAACAACTTGTGAAGGGATTGAACTTAGGACGCCATATTTAGTGAAACATTAACTCTACCATTTAGTCACCCAATAGAATCCATGTTATTAAGAGCGAAATAATATAAATAAACAATAAAGTTAGACTATACATAACAATTTTCCATAGAATTGGGCCCCTAATTTTGGGGTCCCTGTTTGATCGCTCACCTCTAGAGCAAACCGCCGGCCGGTAGTGCCAGGCCAAAGTTTCACCGGCCTCACTTAACTTCGGCCGGCCGAATGATACCGGGCCTCATAGAACTCAAGCCCGGCCCATGCGCATTTCGGGCCTCTGGGCCTTCGGGCCTATGGGCCAAAAAAAATAAATATTTTTTTTATTAAAAAAACTCACAAATTAGCTAATAAATGTTATATAACACATCAAAAGTTCAAACACACACATACTTACTAGTCTTAACTTACACAATTACAAAGCAAAAATGCAACAAAAGTAAATATAAACAAAGGTAGTAATTTCAACAATTGAACGAAACAAAAATTAGAAAAACAATAATGTTACAGACCAAAGAAAAAATACATGTGCTACTTGAAGGATATTTTTTTCAAAAAATTTATAACCAAATTGAAGTTCATCATATTGTCCCCAATTTTTTAATGTGTTTTCTAAGGATAGACAAAGTTTTTCGGGTTCTAGTTTGCAAAATCATACTAACTAGCAAATGTTTATTTTTTTATTTGCTCGACACAATCTAGCATTTTAATTTTATTTTTTTATCAAGTTTATACTATTGAGGCTTTTTATTAGCTAATATCATATAGAGATACTCAATTAAATAGATCAGTTTCGATAAAATTACTAACGACAACTATACTAAATTAGATTAGAACTTGAAAGATCAACTTCATTTCTTCTTTGTAAGTGTCACTTCTATCAATTTAGAATATGAGTTTCAACCAAAAAAAGAACAATGATTTGGAAATAGATCATATTGTGTCATAAATTTATCTAACCAAAAGAAAAAAAAAAGTGGTCTAAATGAATGTCTGAAATTTTTTTTCTTTTTGGATTTATGTTTTAGTTTTTAATTTTGTAATTAAGTTTAAGTGTTTAACTTTATGATCGGGCCGGGCCGGGCTTTTTGGGCTTTTTAAGTTCGGGCCAAACACTGTCCACGGGCCTAGCGGGCCGGGCCAAAGAGGCCCGGGTTTTTTCGGGCCTACTAAATTGAGGCCCAGGCCCTTAAAAAGTCGGGTGGGCTGGACCGGGCCTATGGGCCGGGCTCGATTTTGACAGCTCTACTCACCTCGCACACCCCAAGGGCCGGGCTCTGATTAGCTTGAGAACATAGAAAGGTAGCAATGCATATAACATATATGCCCTAGATTTTGGAAAATGTAGCAATGACTCAACGAAGTCGACTAGGCGATAATTGAATATAGTGAACCACATATTGAAATCTTACAGAATTTGGAGCTTGTTTGATTAAGGTTTAGCCTTCGAGCATTTGTTAAGTGTATTATCGAACACTTGTGTATTAAAAACTTGATTATATAGCTCTAATGTGATTATGTGAATGTTAGCAAATGTATGCATAGCTATGTGATGTAGTAGAGTTAATTAACCAACGTGGCATTGGTTGAGTTCACTACTTCCGAACTCAATCGTTATTTTAGCATGATGGTCGGTAAATACTACTTGTACATGGTTTTGAATTCAGCTAACGTCATTTTGGTTGAGTTATGGTGGGATCATGCATCGCCTTCACGAATTGTGAGATTCGTGATCGTTATGGATCATCATATCGGGTTTGCACACACTCCTCCACTATTGGCGCAGTGTGGATGTAGCCCCATTGTTGTAGCAATACACATGACTTTTGTTAGCTATAGAACTCAACTAGATTTTTTCAAGGACGTCGATACCACGAGATGGGTATTAAGGCACATTTGGTTTTGCACGTTTATTGCAGGAGCAAGACGACGATAACAGATTGGAGAAATATATCCTTATATATGTGATTTATTTAAGAGCACCTATGTGAATATCGCCAGGCTACGTGATCTATGTGATTATTTGCCTATGATTATGATACTTGTATGTATGTTAGACTAGGATTATAACATACTTTATTTATCGCTTGAGCATAATGTCATGCCATATAGTTGCATTTTGGTAACTTACTAAGTCTTTATGACTTACCCCGTTCCTTTTGTTTTCCATAGATTCAAGTCGGCCATGCGGTTCGAAGTGAGTCCGTCCAGTCCTCGCTTGATCGCAGAATTCTTTTAGAGGTTGCTACTCTTGTAGTGTTTAGTAGTCTTTCGTTTTGGAAATGACGATTGAGAAGTGAAGTTATGTAAACCTTACACTGGGTAGCAATGTTATGGATTTGTACTTTATATTGTGTTACTTATTCTTTTGAGAGCCGACATGTGTTATTGAGCCTATGTATATGGTTATCTCTATTCATGTTTTATTCCGATCATGTCTTAGCTCGATGTTTATGTTTGTTCTCCGGCATGTTTAGCCGTTGAGGTATTGTTCCGAGTTGTAGACTCGTAGTGTAGTGTTGAGTTCTGGCTATATCTTTGCCGATGACTTGGTTATTTCATCTTTCGGTCTTATGTAGCCAATGGTTTGTTGTGTGTACGCTTTGTTGCGTATGTGTTTCATGGTTTTGTGCCAAGAGAAAGTTAATCTCTTTGGTTGTGTTTTAACTCGTAGCCTGATAGCTTGGGGCTCCACTTCATTGATTGTTTCCGTAGGTTGTTTTCATGTTTTGGTATTGCAGCATCTGCCTTTACCTCCTTGCTTGCTTGTTGTGCATCGACAGCACGAACTCGAGATTCCGCATTGGGGTCCGGATCAGGTCATCACAATTAGTTTCTAAAAGAACTTATAAACCTGGATCTGAGAAAAAATTAAAAGAAAAATGATTGATAATAATTTAACGTTCACCTAGAGCCCCCAAAATCTCGGGACATACACTACATATATATAAGTATCATTAGAGTTGATAATAATTATAAAAATGTTTTGGCATAGCCAATATTGTTATACCACATGTAAAGGGTAAAGTTGAAAGTTTTTCGAAATGATATGAATATTTTTTCTAAAGTAAACTCTTTAAGTGAAACACCTAGAATATAATACTACTTATTTTGAGATGGTGGGAGATATTACGCGTTACCCCCTCCATAAGTGGGATGTCCAAATTAGTGTCCCCTTAACATTTTCTAGATCAATTGTTAATAATTGTGTATGTATGGGTGTGTACGTTAAAGGGTAAAATAAGGATTATAGGAGTTGTGTTTAGCATTTGGTTAAATCTAAATTAAAGTTGGGGTGTGTATCAAGTAAAATGATGCATATAATTGTGTATGTATGGGTGTGTACGTTAAAGGGTATGTATGTATATAATTGTGTATGTATGGGTGTATCAATTGTTAATAATTGTGTATGTATGGGTGTGTACGTTAAAGGGTAAAATAAGGATTATAGGAGTTGTGTTTAGCATTTGGTTAAATCTAAATTAAAGTTGGGGTGTGTATCAAGTAAAATGATGCATATATTAGTTTGGGGGTGTTAATAGCGTCCCTTTTCAAATTGGCAATATTGTTTGGATGTCGCCTTCGTAGATAAATTAACATGCATAAGAAGGCATTAAGAAAGCACTCTTCATCCATATACATTGATTATTTTGAAAAGAGTACCTTTATTGAGATTAAAAGCAAATTATAACAATAAAGAAATTCTCCAATAACATTAAATTAAGACAAAACTTGTGTAAGATCGTCTTACGGATTCCAATCCGTAAGACGGAACCCCAATCCAAGGAAAAATAGGTTGGAATGTAAGGAAGAATGGATTTAGATTGTGACTGAAGATGGGCATACCATATTGCAAAGCATGCGGACTATCCATGAAAAAACAGGTCGAGATGTGTGCTGAAATGGTAGAGCATTTATTATCAAAAAGACATTAAAAATATTAATTGGGACATCTCAAAAATAAAAAATAAGAACATTTATTTGATCGAGACCTGCCCGGGCGCAACAAAATCAAATGAATCTCATGTTTTAATATCATCTATTGATTACCCTCATCATGTTCATATAATCAGTATCTTCTTTGTCTCATATAATCAAAGCCATATTCATCACCAGAAGTACTTGTTGGAAGAAAAACATGAAGGCATGAAGTGGGTTAAATGCAAATTCCATTGCAAAGGTTCTTATATGGCACCGTTTCCTTTGTTCACATCACCCTTTCCTTACCTCCTAATAGTTTCCCATGTAGCAGTAAAGAACGCGGATATGGAGCATTCCTCTTCTCTTGTCGAGGAAAGCAAGTTCTTGTACGAGCATTCGTCTTCTCTTGTCGAGGAAAGCATGTTTTTGTACGAGTTGAGCGGCTGTCCCACATCGGTGCTCTTAACTGCTATGATAAAACAACTACAGTATAATACTTTGTTGTCGAATAGAGGTAGTCTAGCGGATGAGCCCGTGATAGATTGCCCAATGAATCAGAAGTCAGTTGGTACGCTTACATGCTACTAATGGGGTCTCAGTCTCATTCATGAAGAAAGTGAACTCAAACCTGCGAATATCCTCGTCTTTCCTGCTTCGACTAAAGCTGAAACTACTCTTAAACTTCTCAAGGTTTCTTTGGTTTTTCTTTTCGCCTCCATTTTTTCCTCGTGCAGTTTGTGCAGAGTTTCCCGCAGCTCCGAATTCCATCCTCTTCCAGCTGCTGTTTCTGTTGCATCCTCAATGACTAGTTTTTTTGCTTTGTAACAAATGAAATTGTACATTATTAAAGGACACACATATTTGTCACATCTATTCGATACGGGATGGGGGTGTTATACGCATAGAATACTACGCTCGGAAAAAGATACTAAACAAATGATAATGAATATCCAAAATAAGTAGATTATCAATTTAGGATTTTTTTAAAAAAATGTTTTTAGCAATGAGTAGCATTAGAAGCTAATCATCCTAATTGATAATTCAAAATCCTAAGCCTTAGAAAAGTAGCAAGTCAATTACTTACCATACCAACATACCACATCCACATGATATCGTACCATAACAAAAAATTTAACTTTTATATTTTTAATAAAGGAATTAAAGTAGAAATTTTAAGTTTTTTTGAAAACGGAAGTTGACTTTTAGGCTATTTTAGCAGTACATGTACATGAATGCAGTGTCTCCATCATAGTATTGCAAGTGCACATTAAGACATAATAGATAGCAAATGTGAATGTAGTAACTTTATAGAAAAGGGTAAAGTACAAATTTTAAGTTTTTTGAAAACGGAAATCGACTTTTAGGCCATTTCAAGAGTACAATGCAGCTACCTCTTGGGCATGATACTCAAGAACCCTAGGTGTGGTTGCATAGGTCTTTCTTACTTATATTTATTATCGACCACCACCTATTTGACAATATTCCCCACATACTACTCTTGCTCCTAACAACCCCGAACCAAACTCCCATCACCTAATCTCACCCAAATACCCTGTATTTATTATCGACCACCACCTATTTGACAGTATTCCCCACACATCTATCTCTTGGGCATGATACTCAAAAACTTACATGTGATTGCCAGGGCTTTCTTACTCATCCCTTTATTATCGTCTGCAACCTATTTGATCTTATTCCCCAGACACCACTCTTCCTCCTCAGAGCCCTGAACCAGATTCCCATGATTTAATCTGATTCAAATACCCTGTATTCCTGCGGTTTGCTAAATGTAGTGCTGAACCTTAAAGAATCCTGCTTCAACTGTGAGTAGTTAATCATTAGATGTGTACCGACAATACGATAATTCTTGATTCAGTCACATTTATACAGATGCTCCAATATGATCGACACAGTTAGGAATCGCAATTCTATCCATCAAGAACAAATGCCGAAGGGGTGAAATGTATCCAATCGTACGGTTTGTACAATATTTGATAAACATAATGTTTCTCAATGATCCCTGGCTAACTCTCTAACTCTCAGAGTCAGCCCAAAATGGATAATGTTGAATTTACTTCCGTTTTAACCCCCCCCCAAACCCCAAATCACTACTGTAAAAAACATGCTCTCTCTCTCTCTCTGCCTTTTTTCGGCCATGACCGCGTAAATATGCAGGCATTAGAACATTTTCCGTTCTTAAAGAGCTTTGTTTAATTTATCTTAATCACGATCACTCAATATATCACTTGTCAAACATTGTGAAAGTCTTATCCTCCACATGTTGATAGTTTCACATCTTCAAAATTAAGTCGGGACAAATTAGAAAGACCTAATTCTTCTTGTTGTTTACTTCTCTACTCAATCAACTCTTCTTCTAATAACTTGAGGTTCACTATATTCTCTCTCTTTTTTCCACATTATTGACTTATCTATCGTTATAATGTGGTGTTTGTTGCGTACTGCTAATGAAATTCCGATAAATCATGTATACCAAAACAGACAGAGAGATTATGAAGACAAACTTCATGAAGAGTTTACCAGAGTTTGCCGCAACCGGAGTGAAAAACTTCTGCAACTTCCAAGTAAATGCTGATAAGCCAGCTGGCTGCATTGGATTATCATCTCTCTCTTGTAATGTCATTGCAAGCTCAAGACTGACCACAACCTCAGCCATGGTAGGGCGAAGCTTTGGACGACCATGCACGCAATGATTTGCAATTTGTGCAAACTCCTTTAGACATTTGGGAGAGATTTGCCCACTCATACGAGAATCAATAATCTGACCAAATTTTCCTTCTTCAAAACATTCTTGAGCCCATCTTGCTAAACCCCACTGTTCCTCATTAAGACTTGTATCCACTGCACGCCTTCCGCTTAAAACTTCAAAAAGTACAACCCCAAAGGCATAAACATCGATTTTCTGGTTAGTCTGCGGTCAAGAAGTACTGGATCCATATACCCGAATGTGCCTTTTGACGAGAGTGCTGACATAAGTGCTAGGCTGATTTGTTGGACCAATTTTGGACAAGCCAAAGTCTGAGATCTTGGCAGCCCAAGTTACGTCCAGTAAGATGTTAGAGCTCTTCACATCGCGATGTATGACTCCATGTTGGGTGTCGGTACCAGTATGAAGGTACTGCAATCCACGGGCAGCACCTATGCATATCTGGAGTCGTTGCACCCAAGTTAGAATTGTACCAGCTTTATGCAGATGATCTTCAAGAGTTCCACCAGGCATAAACTCATAAACAAGGATCATTTCATCGCCATCATTACAATAACCGATAAGGGAGACTAGATGACAGCGACGCAACTTAGAGAGCATCTCAATTTCAGCCCAAAACTCAGAGGCTCCTTGTGTGGAACCGGAATCCAACCGCTTTATAGCAAAGAATTGCCATACCCATCGCCGATAGGACCCTTGTACACCTTCCCAAACCCACCCCGACCAATGACCAAACCCTCATCAAAGTTCTTAGTCACTGACTCAATCTCTGCAAGCGAAAATCGTTGGCATAGTTGCTGTTCCCAAGGGAACAGGGACACCGATTGGTTTTCCCCACCAGACGCAGCAGACATAATGATATGATATTGACAAGACATAAGCGTGTTTCTAAGAGTTCATGGATCTACTGGATAAGCTTGGCAACTTGTTGGCAAGTTTGGAAGCTTGGAAAGCTGTTTGGATACTTCAGGGGGTCAAAGTGGCAAGTTAGCAAAAATCGGAGAAGCTGTGAAGCTTGCGGCCGCAAGGGGTCCACAGCCTTGCGACCGCAAGGTCTCCAAAAAGCTGTCGTTTTTGTTTTATTTTCCTGTTTTAATGTTTGGGTAATTTTAGTTTCCTTTTTTATTTAGAGTTTCCTTTATTTAAGAGTTTTCTTTTATTTAGAGTTTCCTTTTAATTAGTTTTCTTGTCCTACAAGAATTAGGATTTATTTTGTAAGCCTATAAAAAGGCATTCTTAAACATTGTTTTAGGGTGGAGAATTTTGATTAATGAAATTTGAGTTGATTTTCTGGTTAGAAAATTGTCTTCTTATTTGAGTGTCCTGGATTGGAAGCTCGGATTATAAACATCGTGGATTCGTTGTTTATAGTTGAAATTCGACTTATCAGTTGGAGATTCATCCCAATTGTGGCGTCATTCACAATTCCAAGGTTCGCGTCATCTCGAAGGCGTTGGGTCACGGAGTCATTCATCCTAATACCTTTCTAGGAGATCCTTGGGTCCGATCCGTTATCATTTGGTATCAGAGCAATCCTAGTAACGGTAATTCCATTCTATCTTAATTTTTGCATATTATCGTTCTTGTTGTTAAACCCTAATTGTTCTAGGGTTCATCATTCAAAAAAAAAATTTTTTTCCCCGAAATTACTGTTCACGCCGGAAAACACTGTTCATCGCCGGCATCGCTCACGCCGAAAAAACCTGCTCATGCCGAGTATCGCTCACGCCATCGCTCATCTAAGATCGTTTCATTCCAAAAAAATTAATTTTTTTTAAAATTTATTAATTCATCTAGTTGTGTTGAACTTGGATAATCAATCCTTGTTTAATCGTGTTGTTGTTGTTGTTTTTTTTTTTTTTTTTTTTTTCAGTTTTGAAATCCTAATTGTTCTAGGATTTGTTACTTATAAAAAAAATTGTGACTTTGAGTGCATACACGCAAGGGAGTGAATCACCAAAATAATTATCATGTCCGAACTTCCTAAACCATCGGCTATGGATGATTGGACGGAGTTTTTTTGAGAGATAGTGGGTAGTAAGTTCATGATTGAGGAATGGAGAAAACACATATTTCGTACTAGATGTTACGTGAGTAATAGGACATACAGTATGGTTATTGATGGAGGTAGTATCTCTAATTTTGCTAGCTCCTACATGGTTGAGAGCTAGGTTAGGGCTACCAATCTTTACACATCCGCAGCCTTATGAGATGCTAGGGCTACATGTCGATGGGCAAGTGCATGTCTCCCAACAAACCCTCGTCACTTTTCGAATATGGAAGTATTCCGATACGGTGATGTGTGATGTAGTACCAATGGAGGCTGGTCACTTATTACTTGGGAAACCATGGCAAAGCATCGAGGAGCAACTTACAATTTGATGGGTACAAAGAAATATAATTTCATGTATGAGAATAGGGAGATCTCTTTAGTGCCTTTAACACCTGCTCAAGTTCGTGATGATTTATTGGTTTTACAAACAAGCATGAGTGAATGGAAAATTGAAAAAGAGAAGATTGAAAAAGAAAATATTGAGAAAGAAAGGATTGAAAAAGAGAAGATTGAAAAAGAAAATATTGAGAAAGAAAGGATTGAGAAAGAGAAAATCGAGAAGGAGGAGGAAGAGCGAGAAATGGTGGCGAAAGAAGAAACTGACGAGAAATTAGTAGTGGTTCGAGAAAATTTGAAGCTATCGCAAGTATACGAAGACCCGTTTGATTTTACAGCTTCAAATTTGTCTTGTTCTTGGTTAATCAAACGGATGATCGATGACTACTTCTTCTTGACTCAATGGGCGGATTGGATGAATCTTGTCTCACGGGCAAATCGTCGAGTTCCATGTGCGGATTTGAGGACAAATCATTTTGAAGAGGGGGAATATGATATGATATTGACAAGCCATAAGCGTGTTTCTAAGAGTTCAGGGATCTACTGGATAAGCTTGGCAACTTGTTGGCAATTGTTTGGAAACTTGGAAAGCTGTTTGGATACTTCAGGGGGTCAAAGTGGCAAGTCAGCAAAAATCGGAGAAGCTGTGAAGTTTGCGGCATAGGGATCACACCTTGCGACCGCAGTCTCCGAAGCTGCTTTTGTTTTATTTTCCTGTTTTAATGTTTGGGTAATTTTAGTTTCCTTTTTTATTTAGAGTTTCCTTTATTTATGAGTTTTCTTTTATTTAGAGTTTCCTTTTAATTAGTTTTCTTGTCCTACAAGAATTAGGATTTATTTTGTAAGCCTATAAAAAGGTATTCTTAAACATTGTTTTAGGGTGGAGAATTTTGATTAATGAAATTTAAGTTGATTTTCTGGTTAGAAAATTGTCTTCTTATTTGAGTGTTCTGAATTGGAAGCTCGGATTATAAACATCGTGGATTCGTTGTTTATAGTTGAAATTCGACTTATCAGTTGGAGAGTCATCCCAATTGTGGCGTCATTCACAATTCCAAGGTTCGCGTCATCTCGAAGACATTGGGTCGCGGAGTCATTCATTCTAATACCTTTCTAGGAGATCCTTGGGTCCGATCTGTTATCACATAAATCTGAAAACGTAACTGGATTTTCAAGAGGATTGTAAGAACACCTCAGACAAGATCTAAAGAGCAGTGCGTCAACGTGTTGGGCAAGAATTATTCTTTCTAAGATTTTGGGGTACCACCAAGAACAGCTTGACTATATCTAGTAATATCTGAGGCAGTGAGCAATCATAGAATATTCAATAGAGAGATTAACATTAGGGTCAATTTAATAGTTAACTTCCGCGAAAATATCTACGAAGGCGATGACATCATAACTACTATTCGTAGTAAGTTAAACAAATTTAAAACAAATTTTCATTCATACAGTTGGTAGAAGTTAAATACTCTTTGACTAACTAAGGTATACCTGATAATGGCGGCGAGACAAAGGCAGTGAGCCCACAACACTATTTTCGTTCCCAAAGGTGATTCAAATGGATAGACAGGGGAAGGGAGAGGGAAGATGGCTGAGCTGTGGTGGTGTTTTGCGGCGGCGATGGTGGTTCATGGAGTAAGTGTCAATTTTCTTTAAGAGATACTTGGAGGGAGGTGGTGTGCAGTACAGGGTGTGGTGGGGGAGGAAGAAAAACGAATTACGGAAGAAAAGTCACCTCCAAATAATGAGTTGATACGTTGACAATCGGAATGAATCTGGCAACGCCGGTAAGGCTTTTGTTTGAACCAGTCAATACACATCACAAACTCAAAGTCAACCCCCTACTACAGTACTACTAGTACTTAGGGCATCCAAAGTCATGAACATATAAAAAGGTTTGTTATCACTGTCACGTGTCATCAGCTTATAAACTTTTTCTCTATAAACATATTTTCCATTATACATAAACTCATAAAAGCTTTATAGCATGGACCCACAACTAAATATTTTATTCTTTCTCAATATATATTTATTTTCAAAAATAAATATATTGTTTTAAAAAATATTTATAGAACAAATATAATACGTCTAAAAAATAATTTATATATTTTTAAATTTTATCTTTGAAAAAAATATTTTTATTCATAAATATTTATTAGTAATTCAAAATAACGATGTAACAATATAGATTTTATTGAACTAAATCAATATAAAATCAATACTTTTTTTTACCGTTGCAAAGCAACACTTTTCCAAAAAAAAAAAAAAAGATTTTTGCTGGAAAGAGGAAATATTCCGTTGGTTGGTGATATAAATATTGTTCATTTGATGACTCATCTCCATATGAAGCGGTCCAAAACCATGGAGCTTTTTGCTCCACATCAACAATATACTCAACCGCTCCATAGACCTCCAATGTATAAAGCTTTTCAAAAAGCTTTATCAATTTTTATAAACCTCCTATTGGAGGTGCTCTTAGTAATCAATCTCTCCCCTCCCCTCTCTCTCTTCCTCCTAAGCCTGCCCAGTCACAAGGAGAGAGAGGTTTGGGCCCTCTAAAAATGCCTAATTTTTTGGGTCCCCACATTTCACAAAAACCCTACACGCTATTAAAAAAAATAAAATAAAAATCATATTCTAATTTCTAAAAAAACTTAGGCTCTGTTTGTTTCACGAAAAATGAATTTTAGAAAACGTTTTCCTCATTTTTCAGTGTTTGGTAACCAGAGGAAAATGTAGTCAACATAAAAGTTTTTCCAAGTCAACGGAAAATGAAGTCTTCTTTCAGATTCATTTTCCAAATATTCGAGCACCTATTCGCCCTCTTCCACAATTACACATATTTACAAAGACACAATATTTTACTCAACAAATACATTGTTTAGAAATATAATTAGAGTTTGTGCACATCATTTATAAATTATAATTTAAATAATACTCATTACATCATAAAATTAGTGTCCACTATATTATTTAGGGACGTCCCAAATATTATCATTTTTCTTTTTTAAAACGTTTTTTCATTATTACCAAATTTTTTATTTGTATTTGTGATATTGAAAAAAAGACCTTATTGATTTGACACCATTAATGATAAATTAAGGATTACTAAAGGAAAATTACTTAAAGTTAAACATTATTTTATGCTAATTATGGATATTAATATTATAATATACTTTTTGTATTTATTCATATATTGTTTTCCATGTGTTTGCCAAATACCCAAAAATATTTTTCGGCATATTTTCAATAGATTTACCAATAGAAAAAAAATGATATACATAACCTTTATTTCTTTAATTTTTCAAAAATTGGAAGAAAAAAAATTATGCTACAAAGGAAGGGCCCCGTTCGACATAATTGACCTTGGGCCCTCGATTTTACAGGGCCAGTCCCAGGACCTCCTTCATCTCCATCTCCGCAACACCTACACAGTGCGTGAGATGGGATTAAAGGGAAGCTATTTTCCATTTTTCACCACCAAACCCCATCTCAGTTATCCCAAATCTCATCACCACCCGCACCATGTTTTGCCAGCAAACTACCGCTATCAGTCGGTGAAGCCTACATCTACACTTGTGGACCCTGCAACTTTTCCATCCACGTGTCATGTACCCAATTCGCCCAACTCATCATCCATCCATTCCATCCCACCCTACCACACCCCCACCCTCCTAGCAACCTACACCTACCCTACTGCTGGTAGTAGAGTTGTCCAGATGGGTTGGCCGCAACTCGCTATAGCCCTGTCATTTGGTGGAACGAGGCATGCCAACCCATAAAATGTGACGGGCCTAGAAATTGTTAACCTAATCCAACTCATCTTTGGTTGTGGGTTAGGCGGGCCAACCCACCAACTTTTTCTCAATTAATCTTAAGGTTCTAAAAATCGTTAGCCGGCCGCTAGGCGGCACACTAGCGCCTAACGCCTAGGGGACTAGTCGGGGCGTAATCGGGGCCTAGAATTAAGGCATAATTACCATTTTTTTGATAATTTACATCAAAGATTAAACACATTGAATACAAATTTAATTTTTTTTTTATGTTTGTCATTTTATCAAACACTTGTCTTTATTTGTAAAATGAACAAAAATATACAAACCTACCATTAATCCCAATTCTCAACAACCCCCAATGCAATAAACAACCAAGTTTAGAACTAAAAACAAAAAAATATCTTACTCCAGTTCCCCCCCACCCATTACCTCCCTCTCTGTCTCACCATTACCACTCCCCCTTCCTTCTCCAGTTCCCCCCTCTTCCTTCTCCGGTCACCGCATGCCACAAAATCAAAGCTACAAAAATAAATTAAGGTCGACGAGGTTTGGCGTGGATGCCGACTTGGTCGATTAGGCGGCGACTAAGAAAGTCGCAGTGGTAGAGAGGGGCCTAGCTCCTAGGTGGGGCCTAGGCGGAGGCGGGCGGGGAGTTTTAGAACACTGATTAATCTAAAGAATAAAAATAATCATAAATAACACAAAAAATGTCACAATTCATTAAAAAATTTATATTTTCTACTATTATATTTTTAATAGTGTTTTCTAACAACTTTGTCTAATATTAATAGTATAAAATGTGAAAAAATAGAAGTAAGAAACTATTTTAGCATTACTCTTTTTGTATGTTCTTATAATCATCTTTTTATAAATATTATTGTTAATATACCTTATTTTGACATCTTTAGTTGCTATAGATGACACTTTTTGAAAATAATCTTTCTATACATATTGTTGTTAAAAAATAATCTTACATTTTGAGTGAATATGATTTAAACTAATTATTTCAAACTTATGACTTGGTTATTTGAAACTAATATATGGCGGGTCAACACGCACCAACCTACCTCAACCCACAACCCGCCGCGGGTTCAGCCCGTTTGACCCACTTCCTAATGGGTTCATATTTTTCCAACCCAACCCATATTTTTTAAGTGGCGGGGCGGGCCAAACCCATTTTGACAACTCTAGGTGATAGATTTCCCTCAACTTTTAAAAGAATTTGTATTTAAAATTTAACTTTGAGACTTATTAGATATATCAGTAAGGTTCATATGCATTGCACGTGGTGTTAATGATTTTTTAAAAGTAATTTGTTAGTTCTTTCATTTTTTTGTTGACTTTTAATTATTAGATTTTTGTGTGTTTTAATCTTTACAGTTTTTGAGACTTATAAATTATGTTGTTGTGTATTTAGCATTTATGATACTTTGTTTTTCGGTCATTTATAATACTCCCTCCGTCCTTAAATTATCGTCCTTCTTTCATTTTTCGTCCGTCCCAAAATAATTGTCAACTTTGAAACTTACCTTTTTAGAACATCACTTTTACCACTTTACCCTTATTTTTTCACCTTACTTTAATTATGGGCTACATACACATGAGCTTTAAAGGAACATACACAATAAACCAATATAAATAATCAAGTCAATTGTTTTTTCTTAATCTGTGCGCCGGGTCAACCAGGACAATAATTTAGGGACGGAGGGAGTATATGTTTTTAGTTATTGTATAACAACGTATCCTACACATTTATAAATTGAAAGCAATTCAAACTTACTATCTTAGAAAAGCACATTGTTGTTGGAGATTTTACTTATATCGTTTCTGGAATTTATGACTCTTTTTTAAAAAAAATATTGTGTTGGAGAATCAAACTCTCAACCCCAAAGTATATAGTTGCACTAAAAAAATATAAAATTCCACAAAAGTATCTATGAAGTCCCACTTTGACATACCCAACCTAAGTTTTGTGTCATTTTCATATCATTTTATAACCTTTTTTCTAGTTTACCCCCTAGCCACGACAAAGGTTACCAATCTAACATTAAGGTGCACATGAGATTTCACGTGTAGGGCATTTTGGTCATTTTCTGGAAACGCTTTCTCTGCTCTTATTATCCAAAGAGAAACTTCTTTTTCTTCTTCTCCAACAACTCTTTCTCTGCTTCTTCTCCATCAATGACCTCTTATGTAAATTTTAATTGAGATAAAACTCAAAAGTGTATGAATCTTTTATTCAAAATTTTATATTGAAAATTGAAAAATAAATAAAAATAGAGCGGAATCATATCAAATATCATAGAGATATAACTGAAGATCAGATAATCACAATCAGGTGTCAAGACCGCCACAAATAAGAACCCACAAAAAATTAAAACTGTCACAGCCCCCCTGACATTTCTCCCTTTCTCTCTTGTGCAACACAATACACAAACATACACCACGAATTTTAAAACTCAAATTTGAACCAATCACAAATGTATACGACAAAGATGAGGCACGTCATGGTTCAATCTGTCTTCATTGTCCCTCGCTTCAACTTTAATAAATTTCTCATCAGCACCGTTGATATTGTTTATAGTTTGATTGGACCAAATTGTCGATCTTAAACATTATTCGCCACCATGTCTATCACTACGATTACCAGACATGACATCATCATCACCAAATTTGACATGGAATATGGAAATGCTACAAAATTACGTTGATGGCCAAAGTGGATTTGGTGGATACTTAGGGAGAAATTTGTATTTTGGACTATTTTTGATGGGGCCAAAATATGATTAACCCTCAAAATTACACAATAAATCTCACATTGTACCTCAACCTACGAAGTGTCTCATTTCCATACCTTATTTTTCTATTTATCCCACTTTGCTCCCTTCCGTCTATGGGTGTTAAAAATAAAAACGGAAAATTGTATGTGCATGTCACATGAATATTATTTTGATCAATTTTCTTAGGGTGAAAAATGAGATTTTGTTATAACTTCAATATTTAGTTACTCATTTAGTATTTAAAATAGGTTTTTAAATAAAAATAATAAATAATTGTTTCAATAATCTAAAAATAATTATATGGTCAATTTACAATCCCCCCGCAAAGTATCCACCAAATCGCATAGTGCACCCTAACCCAAGGTTTGTCCCATAATGGTATGTGATGCTACATTTTTTTTTTTATTTTTCACTCCACCCTTGACGGACGTTAGAAAATTCACTTAAAATGGCATATGATCTTCCACGTGCGGGGCAAAAATGACATTTCTCTTATATGGTTAAAGAGTAATTGTATTAAAAGGAAAAACCCTAATCTCACATCCTCTCATTCTCTCATCGCCTGGTGCAATCTTATCTTCGGCTTCATTGTAATAGCCTCCATCTCCAGCCCCACCATATATAGAAGCTGCCATCTCCAACCTAAATCCTTTCGACTCTAGTCATTCCTATCACATCTCTGGCGCTTACCTTTTTCGATTTTAGCCAAATTTCATCTTCGATCTCCCTCATTCTCTCCCTTGCAAAAGTCATGCCTGAAGTAGTAATCAGAGACTATATAGTATACTTACTAAAAACCCTTATAAAAACATGAGATTATCAGAAAACCAATAACCCATATCGTCGAATTCATCAGAAAGAGAGACAGGCATGAATTAAGAGAAATGGTAAGGGGTTTTATTGACATGCTCTTCAATTTTGCTGGAGAAAATTGGGCATACGACCGGTTTGCATATGGCTTAAAACAAAGTATCGAAATTGAGAGGATGTTGAAGAAGTTATGGTTCTAGATGATTTCAACCTTAGACCAATTGTCATGGTGGCCGGGTTGAATTATTTAAAGAATTATGAGAGAAAAAGTAAAGTTAAGTTAAGTCATGTAAGAGGATGAAAGGGGAGATGAGAAATTGATTGATTTCAGTGGTGGTTAATTGGGTTTCATCGGAGAAGGTGAGTGGATCTAATTTCATATAAGAAATCAGAGATGAGACGGGTATCTATGGGTAAAAGTTTTTCATTTCTTTCTTTTGTTTACTTTGTTTTCATCATCAAGATAAAAAATTGATAATAAAATCAAACGCGTATCTATCTTCTGCGTTAAGAGAGAAATTTGGAGGGAGTTGACAAAATCCAGATCGGGTTCTGGGTTAATTTTTGTTTTGGGGGCAACTGAAGACCGAAAAACATGGTGGATCTTTTTTCTAGATTTTCTTTCAGCAAGAAAAAAAGGAATGGTGGACCCCCATTCCATTTTTTTAACATTTTAACTTTACACACATATTTATATATATATTTTTAGAAAACTATATTTTGTTTCTTAATTTTATTAGGCTAAAATACATTTAGCACCCCCAAAGTTTACACCAAATTCCTAATATTTCCCTCGAGTTAACACCCACAAGGAAATGTCAAATTAACGTGACTTTTCTAACGATTGTGGTTTGGGTGACAAATAGGAAAAAAAAATTAATAACATCAGATACTATTATGAGACAAACCTTAGGGTTGGGGTGCATAATGTGATTTGGTGGATACTTTGAGGGGAATTGTAATTTGACATAATTATAAGGAAAATGCTATCATTACAACTAATTATATTACTTTCTTTACAACTAAGTTTTGAAGAACTGCAAAGTTGTTTTGGACAAAGACATTTTTGTTCTTTTACAAGACTTAGTTGTAAGAAAAGTTATAAAATTAGTTGTAAGGCCAACATCGTTGTTATTATAATTTTCCTAATATTTAAATTAAAATTTTAAAAATTACATTACTCTAAAAAATGAAATTTAGAATTAATTTAATTTGTTTTGTTATCATTAGCTTTCTTCCATTAACCTCATCATTCATAGACCCACCACCATTAACCCAAAAATTAATTTTTGATTTTTTTTTTCCTAATTCTTTACTCATTCGTTCAAATTAACCTATATGTAAAACTCGTCATTTATAAAATCACCACCACCACAACCTTAAATTTCACTATTTACAAATATAGATTAATTTTTTTGAATTTTCAAATTTGAAGATTGAAACTCAAAGTTATATGAAGTTTTGAAAAATTGATGATTTAGAAATTTAACAATGTCATATTCCACCTAAATTGCCACCATTAGAGCTGTCAAAACGGGGAGGTTTTACCCGCGGGCCTGGAAAGGCCGCTACTGAACGGGGCGGGGCGGGAAAGCCCGCAAACTTGACGGTCCTTGAATCTCTTGGACCAACCCGCCTCGCGTAGGGCTGCGGGCACAACGGGTAAGCCCGCAAAAAATACATTTATTTATTTATTATCAATTCATAAACAATTAAATTCAAAATACTTCAAATTTCATCCACCAAATCACCAATTCTTCAACATAGACTGGGTCGAATCATTGCTTACAGCCTTTAAACAATCAAAACTACCAATGATATTTAAAATACAGATGCTAAAATTGAATTCTATCAAATACCTAGCATAAAAGAAACAAAATTTTAACAAACCCAATTAAGTAAGAATGTAATCAGGCCACTCTTGTTGTTCTTGTAGATGAAGAGTGAGGATTTTGAATTTTTGAGAAGAAAATCGACTGAGAAAATGCAATAGCCATCACCAACAACAGCAACTAAGAGGTTACCGGCCTATGGAGACTGGAGAGTGCTGCTAGGGCTCGGGTTGGGGCGACGGGAACTCATCTGGGCCGGATCTAGGAGATGAAGATCGGGTTGGAAGGAGGACGACGTTGGAGATTGAGATTCACCGGAGTGAGAGAGAGAGAGAGAGAGAGAGAGAAGAGAAGAGAACCGGCGGCTATGGCATTGATGGGAGACAGTCGACGGAAGTGAGAGGTGTGAGACGATGAGAGCGACGATGTCACGATGAGAAGAGGCTGAGAGACAGAAAAATGAGATAGAGAGAGTGAGGCGAGACACGAGACTCGAGACTCGAGAGAGAAAAAGCGCGCCGATCGAAGAGAAACGCTCAAGCTGCGTGTGATATTTTTGATTGTTGCCAAATGACAATGCAATGGAATAAGTGAGTGACTAGTGAGAATGAGTAACCTAACCTAATTTAAACGGAGAATGGGTTGGGCCACTCAAACTTTTAATCCTAAGTTTTAATAAGTGAGAAAGTGCGGGCTGCACGTCCCCGCCCCGCCCCAACCCGTAAAGCCCGAAAAGCAAGTTTTCCAAACGGGTATCTAATACATCAGCCCAACCTGCCTCTAATGGGTGGCGGGGCGGGCATGCCCGCGAGCTTTTGCTCTATTTGACAGCTCTAACCACCATTTTCATGCTTACAATCACCCCAAACACCACTCCTAACTACCACCACCAGCATCCCTGCAATCACCGCCACCGCCACCATCAGTCAACACCACCAAAAAAACACGTTTACCTTGCTTTGTTAAAACAGAAAAATAAAATATCTTTAGCTTCCGTTAAGTCACCGTTAAAATTGGATGACAGTTAGAGATAATAACGAAATTGCATATATCTTTAAAAATATAATGACAATTTCGCTCGAAACATAGTACAGTGGCCAAATGTAACAATTAATCAAAGTACAATGGCAAAATTAACCATTTTTCCCTCAAAAAGTTAATTTTTTATTTGATTTGATTCATTTTTTAATTCTTTACTCTTTTCTTCAAAATAACTAGTTTGCAAAACTCATCACTTATAGACACATTACGACACAACTTTGAATTTCACTTTTTACAAACCCAAATTCAATTTTTTGAATTTTCAAATATTCAAATCGAAACCAAAACTCATGTGGATATTTGAAAATATAATGATTTGAAAATCTCACAATGTTGTATTTCATCTAAACCACCACTGTCATCCCTACAATTGCCGCCACCACCGCCCCTAACACCACCATTCCTACAGTCGTCAATATTACTATCACCACCATCAAGTAATGCATTCACCTCGCCTTGTTCAATTTGAGACATATAATCTTTTTAGCTTCCGATTAGTTGGACTTTTTTTCTTAGAACGTCTCACATTTCTTAGTTCCTATCTAGTTTCAGTGTCAAATTACTAAGCAATGAGATACTCTAATTAATTTTAGGATATACTACTTGAAAGGATGTCGGTTGGTGGCAGTATCTTCCAATAAAATGAGAGTTGCGGTAGAAGAAAAGAAAGTCGATAGCCAAGGGAGGGGAGTAGAGAGATTCTCATATGTAACTACATTGAGTTCTATGAAGAGGAGCAAGCAAGTTAATAGCAAAAAGAAGTTTGAGGTTTGGAACACAGTTATGGAGAGAAGTAAAATATTTGAACCCAGTTATTTATGATTACTACAATTGGTTTTGTTTGTAATATCTACAAGTTTGGGAACAGTATGATAGTTTTTAAGGCTGTTTATAATAGTCTGAAAATTAAAAAAAGTAAACTGTAGATTTTAGTTTTTTTTTAACAAAACGCACAGATTCATCAAATGGTTCTTCATTTTTTTCATCTTCTTGACATTATGACACATTCTCTTTACTCATTTATCTTATTTTATTCATGGATAATAACTAAACATGCTACAAATTTGCTTACTATCTCGATATTCACCAACAATTCTATTATTATAGATACATTTTTCATATAAATCTAATAATGTCTTTCTCGAACATATTTAAGAAAGTAAAACCATATTATTTTTTAGTTTCAAATAAAGTTTTAGTGTCTCGACTGAGTAAAAGTATTTTTGTCATTTTAGAAAATATTGGGCGACATTTGTAACAATAATGGTAGGCAGGGGAAACTGATAAAAAAATCAAAATACACGATGAAATGAATATAATTGAAAAATGTAGGACTTAACTTTAAAATAGGTACAATTCAAGAGATCAAATTATTATTTAATTATTCATGGAATTAATTAGCATAAGACAATTTTACTCTTTTGGTCTTAATTAATGATGAGTGATATATTATATTTATGGCTATTTTTTTTCAATCATTATTGTTTGAAATGGTAAATTTACGTGTATTGTCCTTAACAAAACGCACATATTTATCAAATGGTTCTTCATTTTTTTTCATCTTCTTGACATTATGACATATTTTCTTAATTCATTTCTCTTATATTATTCATGGGTAATAACTAAACATGCTATAAATTTGATAAATATCTCGATACTCACCGACAATTCTATTATTATAGATACAATTTTTCATATAAATCTAATAATGTCTTTCCCGAACATATTTAAGAAAGTAAAACCATATTATTTTTTAGTTTCGAATAAAGTTTCGAATAAGGTTTTACTGTTTCGACTGAGTATGAGTGTTTTTATCATTTTAGAAAATATTGGGCGACATTTGTAATGATAATGGTATGAGGGGGAAACTGATCCTATGATAAATTTACTTTTTTAGCCTTAATTCATGACAAGTGATTTATTATATTTATTATGGTTACTTTTTTCCAATCATTATTGTTTAGCATGATAAATTTATGTGTATGGTCCTTAACAAAAGATACAAATTCATCAAATGGTTCTTTTTTTTTTTCATCTTCTTGACATTATGACACATTTTCTTAACTCATTTCTCTTATTTTATTCATGGGTAGTAACTAAACATGCAACAAATTTTCTTAATATATCGATACTCACCGACAATTCTATTATTATAGATACAATTTTTCATATAAACTTAATAATGCCGTTCCCGAACATAATTAAGAAAATAAAACCATATTATTTTTAGTTTCGAATAAAGTCTTAATGTCTCAACTGAGTAATGATATTTTTGTCATTTCATAAAATATTGGGCGACATTTGTAAGGATCGTGGTAGGTGGGGAAAACTAATAAGAAAATCAAAATACAAGACGAAATTAATATAATTAAAAAAATATAGGATATAACTTTAAATTAGGTACAAGTCAAGGGATCAAACTATTATTTAATTATTCATGTAATTAATTAGTCTATGAAATTTTTTCTCTTTTAGTCTTAATTAATGGTGAGTGATTTATTAAGTTAAGGGATATGTTTGTCCATATATTAAGTTCTAAGAGAAAACCTAGACTTTTATAGGTAGTTAGATTAGATTAGATAGATGGTTAGAAAAAAAAAAAGGAGAAAAACTTGTTTAAGACGATTTTACTGATATTTTGTGTAAGACTGATCATCTTTATCCGACTCATCAATTATTAATGGGGTGAGCTGTGAGTGAGTAGGACTCCGTCTTACAGGAGACCTACTCTATCAAAAATATATTTGAGATTTTTTGAATATGAGATTTTTTTAGTAACATTTTTTTGATATTTTTCCTTAATTTCTTTTTTTCTCTCATAATTAATTAAATAATTATGAAAATTAATAATATATTTTGAGAAGTCTCAAAATAAAAAGATACTCTCTTTGCAGGTTGAGTGGAAGTTTTTATTTTTCACAAATTAAGTACGTTAATTTTTAGATCACTTTTGAAGAAAATATACACAAATATGGTCAATATCCATGTTATGTCATCACATGTGGACGTAATGACATGATCGTTAGAGCTGGAAATTAGTCTAGTACAATTACACAAAAATAAATACTCTCTCCGTTTTCAAAAATATTGTTTATTTTTGATGTGATATACTGTTTAAGAAAAAGTAATTAACTGTATTATAAATATTAATAAAATTTGTGATTTTCCTTTAATGCCTTTGAGTATGTGGTCATAATTAAAATAGGTAAAAAAAATAAGGATAAAATAGTAAAAATGTTTTTTTTAAAAGAGGAAGTTTTGAAAGATAACAATTATTTAAGATCATACGAAAAAGAAAAGGTGAACGCTAATTTGAAAACAGAAGGAGTATTTATTTTGAGATAAGAATTTTATTAAAAGAAACTACTCATTCGTTCCACTCAAAAAATTCATATTTAAAATTTTTAAATATTAAAGGTTAGATAAGTATCATTAGAATTGATAATCGTTATAAAAATGTAGTTAATATGGTTATACACTTGAGGGGGTACGTAAAGTTAAAAGGTTTTTCAAATAATATGAATATTTTTTTTTAAAAAAACTATTTAAGTTAAACATTCATAATAGAATATTAAACTGTTTGGTTGGAACAGATAGAGTAATCCTACTTAATTTGGGATGGATGGAGATATTACATATTACTCCCTCCATAATTGAGATGTCCAAATTAGTGTTCCCTTAAACATTTTCTGAATCAATTGTTCATAATTGTGTATGTATGTATGGGTGTGTATGTAAAAGGTTATAATATGGATTATAGCCTATAGGAGTTGTGTTTAGTACATGGTTAGAATCTAAAATAAAGTTTGGATGTGTATCAAATAAATGGACGTATATATTAGTTTGGGGGTGTTAATAGTACCCCTTTTTCAAATTGGCAATATTTTATGGATGTCACCGTCGTAGAGAAATTAACATGCATAAGGCTTTAAGAAAAGAGATAATTACAGACCAATACCATTTTATAAATTTATAACCGCGAACCACCTTTTCTTTAAAAACCATAAAAGTCCACTTTTATTAATTTTTTTTCCTAAAATGCTCACGCACCTAACACCGTCTTCTCCCTCTATCAATCTTCATATTTTTGATCCTCGTCTACTACTCTTTCCTTTCGGAATCCAGATCCAGTCTCGTCTCATGGTCTTCACCCTGTTTTTTGTTTTGAGGGTATCACTACCAACCTTCTACATCACATGCAAAGGGCATATATTAGTTTTGACTCCACCCTGGACTCGTCGTTGAAGAAGACATTAACAGGAGAAATCAATTTCAATTATCATGTATGTACAAGTACGGTTGAATATGGGCATATATTAGTTTGAATCCACCAAGGACTCAAGAATCACTTTCATGTCTTAGCTACCGGACCAGCGTGACCTGCTCATTTGTTTTACCTGTGCATTCCTCTCTTGTGCTTAAAATTAGACCCACAAATACAAATACCAAAGCTCCCCACAATTCTTCTCATGGGTCTTCCAATCACCCCTTACTGCAAAGGCCTTGCCACATTTTGGACACACGAATGGCTTGACTCTGCGCTTCCCCTTATAATGGCAAGGGAACTCGAACATTCCTGTTGGGCGAGTCTCCCTTAGGAGATTCGATCCCTTCCCTATATTGAGATCCATGCCCCCACATACACCTATGCATGTTATTGTATCTATTGGAGGTCTTGTAACAAACAGGAAGGGAGTATCTGAGAAAGTAGGAATCCAATACTGACCCTTGTTGAAACTGTTGATTGGGTATCCTAAGGAAACATCTTCAACACCAACGCTATCTTCATCTTTGTTGTTGCTGTGATTATTAATTATCAATATTTGTTTTAGAAGATGAAGAGAGCAAAGAGGTCGAGGACGCGAATGATAGCGCCCGATTTGTTTACTTCTTGGTCTTCGAATGACAACCACGCCTGAGAAGTAGGGGGCTACTGAAGAACCCACCACTATTGAGCTGGTGGAAAGGCCAAGTAGGCAGAAATGAAGGTTCCTCGACTTACCAGAAGCTGAGTTAAAATTTGCTCGCCACATCCATCCACTCTTTCTCCATTAGAGCCGAAGGCTAGAGTTTGATCTCGACGAACGACCCTATCGACCCGGCCTAAAGCCGGGCTTATCATGAAGAGACCATGGCACTGTAGCTCTGCCCAAAGCCTGATTATACGACAAAAGTGCTGCCACACACAGCCAACAACCTCCCTGATAGACATGCAGTCTTCTCACATCACTCACCTAACTCAGCATCAGAAAAATAATGAGAGATCGCCCTGCTCTACCAATGAGAAACCGCCACCACACGGTCAATATTAGCAGCGCAATAGCCAGAAAGGATATATAAGGGCATCCAGAGTTAGAGAAGATAGGATGGACCCAGAAGAAAACACTCCCCACTTTCTATCCTTCATCTTAATCATTGACAGAAAACCAATACTTATCTTCTTACTAAACCCAGCTCTATAACGACACCACCTTACACACAAGTCTTCTAAATCATCACCATGAACAACTTCAACGCAAAAATATTTCTCTGAATCATTTAGCATCAAACCCCTTGAACAGTAACAGCAATAACCTTGATCATTTGTCAACAACAACTGAGGGCACATTTAATTGCACAAGTCCAATGACACAATAACAAATATCACTCAGGTGCTAAAGAGAGTTTGTTAATGTTTGGAAGTATACAAGCCAGATAGGATAATATAATTTTTTGGTCCCTGAACTATACCGATTTTATGCATTTGGTCCATGTATTTTTTTTGTAATGTATTTGGTCCTTAAACTCAATTTTTATTAAGAGATTCACCCCTCATAGAGTTACCGTTAGTTTTGACGTTAATTTTTTTAAAAAATCTCAAATTTGCCCTTACGTTTTGGGCATCTTATGAAACCCTAAATTTAGTCCCAATCTATCCAATGTCCTGACAAACCACGGTAGAACAATGTCACCCTTAATTTTTCTTTTTGTTTATCTTCCAAAAAAGAAATACTCCAGAAATACACAATGGCGAACCGATGCAATCCAGCGAGTCAACCCTAATACGATCAAAAGGAAAGAGGGTCGATGCTAAAAGGATTAGTGCAAAGGGCACAGGGATTGGCTAGAAAGAATATTTCCCGCTTTTTAGCTTTTTATTCTCCAGAAAGAGAAAGTGAAGCCGCTACCTCCTTTCTTTCTCAGTCAGGCGCATTTTCTGCTCATTCCAAAGCATCCGCACAAACATTTCCTCAAGCTAGGTCAGTAGGGACGGTGGACTGGCCGGATGATATCGGGGAGAGAGAAAGTTCGAGGCCGATCGACAGAAATACACAATGGCGGACTGAGAAATCGAGCGACTGATCAAAGATGGTTGGATGGTAGACTGAGATAAAGAAAGAGACCTCGCTTAGCGCCGTCCTTCCGACCAAGTTCACCTCTTCCGTCGACTTAGGCCATTCTTTCCTTTAACGGCGTTCGCTCATTTCTGATCCGAGCGAAGTCTTTCTCTCCATCACTCCATATCTATAGCCTGCCTCGGCCAAGCTCATCACCTGCATCTATGGTAATTCCAAACCCATATCAATCTGTTATCTCTTTCTCCCAACACTCCATTTCCAACCATGGCCGCCTATCTCTCATTCTCCGGTCTCGCTCACCCCATCTCCGACCAAAGACCCTGCTAGCGCCGCCGGTCATCCTTCTAGCCAAGTCCACCTCTTCCGTCGACTTCCGGCCATTCTTTCCCTTTACGGCGTTCGCTCTGTTCCAGATCTGAGCGAGTCTCTCTCTCCATCAAACGACCAAGCTCATCAGCTTCTCTGTCTCTCTCCATTTGAATTGTTTGACCAAGTATAGTGGTATAGGATGGGAGGAGACAGCTTGGCAAGATCTGAACAAGTTATTTGTACAAAAGCTTAAATCGTGGGTTCACCAATGAAAGTCAAAGCCTTCATTAGTTATTGCTTTTCCCTTTTTCTTTTTACTTTTTTGTTTAATTTTGAACAATTAACATTACTAAGGGCAAACTTGAAATTTCACAAAAAATTTAACGGCAAAATTGACGGTAACTCTATGAGGGGCAAATCTCTTAACAAAAATTGAGTTTAAGGATCAAATACATTACAAAAAAAATACAGGGACCAAACGCATAAAATTGGTATAGTTCAGGGACCAAAAAATTATATTATTCAGCCAGATATCCTCATTAGCTTCATTGCCTACGTGGACATAAGACAAGATCACCACATTTTTGGCGTGATCAGGTCTAATTTGATCGGTATAAAAATATAAATTTTCAAACTTTTATACAAGGACAAATCCTAAAAGGACCTAAAACCTAAAAGTATAAGAACAATTATTAGAGTTTGCCCTAAACAACTAGATTCAATAGCAACATATGTACCGATAGTTGAGTCCAATGTGCTAAACGTCACACCACATATAAAGACAAATTTTTAAACAAAACTATTACATTAACCAAAACAATTTAACAAGAAAAATTAGAGGGTCGGATTCCCGCAGGGGCCTCTCCACTATGATGGAGATCGGATTCTCGAGGAAGCTCTCCTCCATGATGGTCAGATGTTGTAGGCGGCCTTCTTTAGTATAGCCGGACAAATTAGGCAACCATGCATACCTAGTCAAGGCAGCCTACTAAGAAACCATAGGCTTTTCAAGTTTTTTTTTTGAATGTTTCCACGAGCCCTAGCCAATGTACGTATAGGTTGTCGGGTGTTCGGCCCTCCCATTTTTTAGCCTAAATTTTTTGATTTGGAAAAACCAAGAAATAAACTAGTAAATTAAATAAAATTACCATAAACATCATCATCGTGATTACAATTGTTAAAATGTCTATGATCTAATTACATAACAACGGTAAGCATTAAATCTTCATCCATTCCATGAGGAGAGAGTTAAAGGAACTAAGACAAGAAAAAGCATGTAAGAGAAGTAAATTGTGAATGTAGAAATACTTAGAGATGCGATGATTGAATTTCATTAATGGTATACTTGTCCTTTTACCCTTAAAATGTCTTTTATCGGTCAAATTAAAAGATAGATGACTTTAGCGGTTGAAATTTTTCAAAAGTTTATCGTCGGTTATCACCCAAGTAACTATTGAACATTGAACACTCATCCATGTATAGGTGAATATTCAAATTTATGAAGAGGTCAACCATATATGTTAGGGGTGAAGTTGGTCCGGTTCAATCCAATTTTTTGGAAAAAAAAAGAAAGAGAAAATTGGGACCAGACCAATAGTCTGGTTCTCAAAAAATTTAGAACCGAAACCAATTCAATATATATGAGAACCAAAACATTGGTCCAGTTCAGAACCAATCAAAGATGTATGATAACCAGGACCGAACCAATACTATGATTTTTTACTTTTTAACTGTTTAATACAATTACATAATAAAATTTTTAAGACTGAAACTTCATAAAAAAAAATTAAAAAATCTTCGATAAAAGTACATTCAACAATTAAAAATGTCGAACTTATAAACTCATAGCATAACAAACCGGTGGAAACAAAATAATAAAAGAGTACGAACTAAAAAGTAGAACAAAGAAAGTATTAGGAATTAATATAGGATAATATAATTTTTTGGTCCCTGAACTATCCACAAACTATGCGTTTGGTCCCTCTATTTTTTTGAAATGTGTTTGGTCCTTAAAGTAGGTTATTACTAAGAGATTACTCCCTTACGGGGTTACCGTCAGTTTTGCCGTCATATTTTTTATAAAATTCCAAATTTACCCTTAGTGATTCAAAATTAAAAGAAAAAAGAAAAAAAGAACTATGACGTCTCCCTCAACCATTCTCAACTTCCCTGAACTCGCCGGGTCTTTGCCTCGTCCTGTGTCACTGTCCTAAAATTGGGAATCTCTAAAATTGGATCTTTGGGAACCTTAACGTTGTCGTCGCTGAAATTAGAAGAAGAGGAAGATGAGGAGCACGAACAATTGGTGGAAGAGAGAATGCAGATCAAGAGGAAGATGAGAAGCCGGTTGGATCGAAGAAAGACGACCCACGAATTGGTTGCTGGGTGGGAGAAGACCGGATTTGGAGCATGGTTTGACAGGATTTTAGGGGTTGCCTTCGCCAAATCTGGGATTGCGAAGATGAGAAGCCGGCTGGATCGAAGAAAGACGACCCACAAATTGGTTGCTGGGTGGGAGAAGACCGGATTTGGAGCATGGTTTGACATGATTTTAGGGGTTGCCTTCGTCAGATCTGGGATTACAAAGATGAGAAGCCTGCTGGATCGAAGAAAGATGACCCATGAATTGGTTGTTGGGTGGGAGAAGACCGGATTTGGAGCATGGTTTGACAGGATTTTAGGGGTTGCCTTCGCCAGATCTGGGATTGCGAAGATGATAAGCCGGTTGGATCGAAGAAAGACGACCCACGAATTGCACTACAAGAAAACAGGGCAACAGCAACGGAAAATTCCGTTGCAAAAAATGAAATTCCGTTACAATTAGACGATTGAAACGGAAAAAGTTCGTTGCAAATTCCGTTTGGAAAACCCTCGTTGCAAATTTTATGCAACCGTATGTATTCCGTTGCATGATATTGCAACGAAACCAGCGTTGCAATTTCAAAATTTTCGGTTGCAAATGTGTTTCCAAGGGCAGTTGACGTCCGTTGCAAATAGCAACTAATTTTTTCTGTTGCATTCTTGCAACGAACTTTTTTCGTTGCATTCTTGCAACAGACTTTTTCGTTGCATTTTTTGTTACATTTTTACAACAGACTTTTTCGTTGCATTTTTGCAACAAAATTTTCCATTACAATGTTTATATATTTCTGTTGCTAGTTCGTAATTGAAATTTTTATAAAAAATTATTATTGCATATATATATATATATATATATATATATTTTATCATACCTGATTGAACATTTCATATTTCACATTTAAAAAAAATTAAATCTAAAATCAAACATTTAAAACAACTCAAGTTAAAACATTTCATTCAAAAATCATTGTCAAAATGTTAAATTACATAAAAGTGTGGAGAATGTTGAGTGCCTCCAAGTTTCTAACAAAAGACATTGTCTAACTGTCACTTTCTTCCATTCCCTAAAATAATAATCTTTCATCTCCCCAGTCACTTTCTTCCATGTGGGACCATCGTCACCCACAACAAATTTCCTTTGAATTGCATTCCTAATCCCAGTAGCAACACAAGGAAACTTGACATCATCATCTTGCAGCGGAACTACCAACCTGAAAGGAAATTAGATCATCTTAGTATGACAGAGAAGGAATGAAAAGTCACAGAGAAGAGAAACACATCATGGAGTTAAAACACAATTCATTAAAAACCAATAAAGTAATCCATGTGATATTCATTTCAGAATGTCTATCAAAGAAAGATTGAAGCCCTTTGATTACAGGACTATGATGGACTCAACTCAAAACATAAATAAATATGCTACCACCATAGCCTGTGTATACATTTGATTATCCATATGGAGTTAACATATCATCCATTAAGCTGCAAAGGTTCATTATTTTTCAGTAACACATCATACAAATCATTATATCAAGAGGGAAAAAAACATATAGAATATCAATCACACCAATAAAAAAACAGATTTCGTACATTTATGCGCCAAGAAGAAGAACCTAGAATACAAGCCACAACGAACAAATAATAGAAATGTAACTGATTTTTGTCCACATGGAAGGCGAGAAGGAAAAAGATTTCTGGGCAGGAGGCGATGATGTTAGTGACATCAATTGTTGTTTTGAGGATAGCAACCTATTAAGAACTTGGTTCTTGCCCAGGAGACTGGTGGACTCATTATGGGGCCGAACCAAAGCGGGCTATTCACCCATAAGAGTAGCTGCAATCTAACATTTCTCTTGGATTCTACTAATCCCCTCATTATCATCGGAATCTTCAAGTTCAGCCAATAAGAACCAATGGAGTTTTAGCACTATCTGAAGGGACTTGGAGCATATATCAATAACAAACTTATCGAGAAACGGGCTGGGCTTGTGAACCAACATGTAACATATCTGAAACAAGTAGCTCTCATTGCCGGAAAGGGGCAAATTGTACATTCGATTACAGAGATAATCCCTAACACCCGGGTGATCATGCTTGTACAAATAACTTACAGTAATCCACTCACAGAAGAAAGCAGAATCGAAAAACCAAAAAAATTCATAGAAAACAGATAACTAGGACAAAACAACTGAGACATGTCTTAGTAAAATGGCTAGAATTTTCTCTAGGGAGCTCCAAATCAGGAACCGTTTCTTGGACTAGAAAGTAGACTTCTAGATCTTTCCAACCATACAAACCTTGCAATTTTTGGACTCCTAGAACAATACAGTTCTGCAATCAAACTAGACCCAAAACAGGGTCTGTTAACAGCAAATGCTGTCAATTCTCTTCGCTCTTTAATCCAACCATTGCTAGATTGTCATGAATAAAATGATGTTGAGGTAACACTATATCACCAAACCAACTAAATGAGGAAAAGGCCAGCAAGTATTGTTAGTTTTTCCATCTAAACTCATAGCACAGTAGTATGATTCCTAGGTGTAGTAGGTGTAGTTTGAAGTGTGAAGCACCAAGTCAGTTGGAATCAAGGTAAGAAGGCCTGCACGCAAATCTCTGGCGAAGTGTTCTCTCCAACAATGGGACTGAACAAATGGTTAACTCCTTGACTGTTAGGGTTTTGTATTCGAGGACAGAGATGTAATCTTTTGAGCAAACATATCACTATAGGACTCCTGGCAAACTAATTGAAGCTTCAAGTAGGCAAGCTACACCAATAGGTCATTCTTCTGGTAATGGTGATTATTCAAGCTTCTCACCAGGAAAGCGGAAGCACTTTGACAGTTCTTCCCATTTATCAGTTGTTCATTACATTTACGATGATAGTCCATCCAAGAAAACAGGTTGTAATAAGAATTCTGGCCAAAAATCTACAGAAGAGCAGAAATTGATCTTGCAATCTTCAGGGAAAGAAAAGGAAATGAAGAAAGACCCCAACACTCCTCTGGGACCCAGAACTGGTTACCAGATCTTCATCAAGATAGAATGTGATCGATTAAAGAGAATACACTGGGATACTTCGAGTGGGCAACTTCGTGACATGGCAATTGAAGCATGGAAGAATCTCTCCGAAAATGATAAAAAGCCATATGTTGAAGTAAGTAGAAAGGACAAGGAAAGATATATTAGGGAGATGGCTGCTTACAATCAGAGTAAGATCCAAAAACTTGCAAACATTCAGAACATGTCTAGCAATACAAGTCCGAAAGTGATCGACTTTGCATTGGCTTCGAAAAACGATGAAGACTACCACCAGATAATATCATAACTTGAAGCAGGAAACAGATGTCAAAATATGTATAGCAGTACAACTCAGAAAGTCATCGACTTTGCCAAGCCTCTGCTAACAGATGGTGACTATCACTTGACTTTGAAAACAGATGTAGGAAACAAATGTCAAATTTCATCACATCAAGTGATTGATTTTGCGAAGCCTTTGCAAACAGACAATGACTACCATGTGACTTTAGAACCTGATACACAAACCAGATACGTATCGGATGAAACAATGGTTGAATTAGCAATCAGAATGATGAAAAATGCACGACCAAATGACCCTATATTTCAGATTAACTGGGATGAGTACTGTGGGTCTCTCGACATACCTGGGTAGAAGGATAGTCGGGGCAATAAACTCTCGGATGAAGTTGATTCTGATTCTGAAGGTGCCATAGATGTGAAAGCATTTGCCAGATATATCGAGAAGTGTACTGCAGGTTTCTTGGTATATTTTGTTAAGAACAACGGATTTTGGACCTTGAGCTCCACTGGTGGAGTTGATTTTGTTTCCAAGGGGCCATAGATGTGCTAACATTTATAGCTTATGCTAACTTGTTCTGCTCTTTGTATAATTTTTGTGTAGGTGTTCCAGCAGTTGTGTATATATATGCAGTACTTGTTTTCTTGTCTTCAAAAAAAAAAAAAAAAGATGTAATCTTTTGAATTTTTTTTATAAGTAAAGTTAGTATATATAAGGGCATCAAAACAGGTGACACGTCCTATGTCATCTATTGAATGCATTTAAATACCAATCTAGTTTGTTAACTCAATTCAGGACATTCTCCTCCAACCTATAGTTTTTCTTAACAGCGTTAACTATTTAACTAGGATTTGGAGATATGGTACTATAATTTATAAGATTGGACTTTATTGGATTGAAGATTTCTTTTTAGCAGTTTTTTTTTTGGATAGGAAATTTTTTTAGGGATCTTGGTGTTTATAGATAGGAAAAAAATTATAAGGGACTTTTTGGTTTCTTTTTCCCTTTTTTTCTGTCCATGATGACCAAGCTGCTTGCAACCTAGAACATGTCTACTTGACAATGGCTAAAGTTTGTCTCAAAAAACTATTTCCAGACTTTCAGATCATATGTTTAGCTGTGTGGGAGATTTAAGAGGTTCCCACCACTCACATGGTCACCGTGAAGCAGAAGCAACTAGTAGCAAATAAGATTCTAATTCTACAATAGAAAAGCCAAGACATAGAGAAGAATAATACATCTGAGAAAGAATAGATGAATATTTTCTGCTTTGATAGAACCAATTGAACATGTGCAAAGATGATTAAAAATATAACCCCCCAAGTGAAGGAAATGGACGGAGCGACATCCCAGTTTCCTTGTTAGCCTATTCAGATGTCAGTAAGCCCGCCCCCGGGGCCCCAGAAAGCCATTTTGTTTTAAGGTGATATGGTCAGGGGTTTATGGTGTATAATGGTCGTGTTGTTGAGCATTATGCCCAGATCAAGTGTTAAGTATTTTTTGCCAGCTTGGTGTGGTACTCGCACCATCTCTAGCAAACGGAGACTTTAGAGACAGAACCTCACTTTGTTAAGTGGACCTATGGAAGGGATCTCTTTTCCTGAGCCAACCTTCAGTTCATGATGATTAATATTTTGATTTTCTAGTTCCATGAGTTTCTTCCCCATGCCAAATATACCATTTTTAGGTATTGGGGGACCTGCCTTGGGGAATAACTGTATGATTTCGTGCTTGGACCAGGTGTTGGCATTTGTTCACAAGTTTCTTTCTTTGTTCGGATTAACCCCTTGCAGCTAATTTGAGAATTTCTAATCAATATACTACCTTAGTTCTGACTTAGCAAAAGAGAATATGCTTCTATAAGGAAGTTCATGCAGCTTGTATTTCGATTTTTCTCATAGGTGTCTTCTGATCTGAGTATAGTGGATCTTGAATTGGCATTCAAGCTTAATCTTTCCGGGAGTTCAGCCATGACTACATACTTTACCTTTGGCATATTGGCTTTTCTTACCTGGCCTACATTGTTTGTTATCATCCCAACAGTTATTGTCACCATACTTTTACAGGTAAAGATGAATGCAATCTGCCAATTACATACACACACACACACATCTCTATGTATAGAGTACATACTATATGAAAGGACTTGTTTTTCTGCCCCAACAGACTTGTTTGACACTCATACAGCATAATGACCAGGTGACTATCCGGTGTATTTAAGTATTAGACCCAACAACCTACAAAGTGAAACACTTTAAGAAAAACAATAGTCCATCAAGCCAAGCTAAGAAGCAATAAGAAGATAAGGATGATTATTCAAGAAATAATAATAATAATAATCGTTCTTTCATAACTTGACATCAGGTTTGGATTATGAGCAAAGGATTGAGTAATAACGCGCATCTCTGAAACTCATATTTATGAACAAAAAGGACACTGGAAATTAAACATGCATTGCAAGAACAAAGCAAAACACTGATAAAAAATAAGACTAGTAGAAGAATAAAATTGTGGAAAATACCTGTATCAAGGAGGCAACTAGCGTTATTTTCAACTCCAAATACCTACATCGAGGAGGCAATTAAGATTAGAAAGAAGCTAATTGGAATCAATCTGCCAAACTGATTACACAATGTTCATAAAAAAAATGTCTCCGTGTCCAACAATCAAAACTAAAATAGATTACCAACAAAAACTGGAACAATATGAAACCCGAATGAAAAATAAACCACCCTAAATAATCATTTCAAAATTATAATAATTAAGGTCTAACCATTGTTTAAACTTCCAAAATCACAAAGAGTCACACATTGCAACCAGGTATAATCGAAGTTCTATAACTTTCCCTCTAAATCATCATGTCAAACAAATAAACACTAACAATAAGGGATAATCAAAAAGTTGTCTTTCCCTCTAAATCAATGTTTCTCAATTTTTTAGGGTTACGAAGGTATTTGAGTTTGTAAAGGGACGAAATCATGAACGCCCTTTACAAAGTAGAAGAGAGAGAGTGAGAGAATACCTTCTTCAATTCCGCGTAGGAGGAGAAGCCGGCACAATGATTTTTCTGGAAGGAGACGGACCAGTGGAGAGAGATCGAGAGAGAAGTGAGAGAATGATTTTTGGGATTTTATTTGTCTAGGTTAATTGGGTTGCAAATCTGTAGGAAGGTTTCGTAATTTCAATAAAATAAAAATTATCTATTAATGCTTGCAACTGAAATTGAAACAAAAAATTGAAACTAAAGTTTATCGGTTTCAAACATGGTTGCAAAATTGGGCGCCATTCTTCGCTCCAATTTTTGTCTGAAATAGGCGAGGGAAATGAATTTCCATCGCTTATGTGTAGTTTCGTTGCACAATTTTTAAATTGAAAATGATCTCTATTCGGTTGCGAAATTCCGTTTCAATTGCAACTGAAATTGAAATTGATCTTATATTAATAAATGCAACTGAACTTGAAACGGAAAATTGAAACGGAAGCTCGTCTGTTTCAAAAACCATTGCAAAATTAGACGACATTGAAACTGATTTCAATTCTGTTGCAAAATTCTGTTTCAATATTTGACATCATTTTTCCCTCCAACTTTTCCCCCCAAAAAAGGACGCGGCAAATGAGTTTCTCCGTTAAAAATTCTTTGTCAACTCATATTGTAACTGAATTCAATTCCGTTGCAATATTCTGTTGCAGTTGCCCTGTTTTCTTGTAGTGTTGGTTGCTGGGTGGAAGAAAGACGACCCACGAATTTGTTTCAGAGCGACATCTACAGATGAAGATGGAGGTGACGTAAATTGGTGTTATGGCAGTGATTGGAGGCAGGAGATGAAGGGGCTCGAATTGGTTGCTGGGTTTTACCAGACGGAGGACGACAGAGATTCTTTCAGGGAGAAGAAAAAGAATAAAAGATCAAAACTATACTAACCAATTCCCACCCCTGTCTACCTATCTCTTTCAAAACCAAACGGATATGGGTTGGATCTAAATCTTTTGTGAATTTAGATCTGGATATTGTTCCACCGTTTTTCTGGATATTGGATATACTGAGACCAAATTTAGGGTTTCATAAGATGTCCAAAAACATAGGGGCAAATTTGGGATTTCCAAAAAAAATTAACGGCAAAACTAACGGTAACCCCGTGAAGGGGTATTCTTTTAGTAAAAACCTACTTTAAGGACCAAACACATTTCAAAAAAAATAGAGGGACCAAATGCATAGTTTGTGGATAGTTCAGGGACCAAAAAATTATATTATTCAATAATAAATAAATAAATAAATAAATAAATAAATAAATAAATATATATATATATATATATATATATATAAAATAATAAAATAATAAAATAAAATAAATAAACAACATATTAGGTCGGTTCGGTCTGGTCCCGTATTTTTTTAGTTCGAGAACCGGAACCAACCAAAATGTTCGATTTTATGAAAATTCAGATCCAGAACCAAACCAAAGTATTGATCTGGTCCAGTTTTGATTGGTTCGGTCTGGTTTTGAAAAAATCCAGCCCACCCCTAATATATGTGAATATTCTTGAGCATCACATTTTCCATATACTCGTCGATTATGATCATCTCGTATGCTCGTTCATCACACTGGCTGCTATGAAACTCAAATAACATTTTAATCTGTAAGACATTAAGTTAGCACAATCATATCTAAAATCTTGGACAGTTGACAAAATCTATGGAACAAAAATATGTAATTAATGTTTTAAAATTTTGGGAGGCTTTAATTAATCCGATAATTTATTGTTTTTCCAAAATAGGAAACAAATTAATTACCTTAATGTAGATTGACCAGCACGCACACAACAAAATCATATCTCAGGCAGATCATCATATATATCTATATATATATAAAGCCTAGGTAGTCTAAAAATAGTAATTTCCCGCTAAAATTTGCATCCTTAAAATAGTAACCCCTATTTATAACAAATATTTAATGAATCTAATGATTAAATAATACAAATTCAAATACTTATAACTCATTGAAACTAGAGCCACTACATTCATTACTTTGTTATCAAAACACAACTTTTTATGCATAAAACCGTTAGTTTTTCATTGTTGCCAAATAAACTTCAGAAAAATCATGGATGACTTTGCGCAAGAAATTTCACTGAAGTGAATCACAAATACTCACAATTAATTCTAACTGAATGACTAATCTGTAAATAAATATATATATATATATATATGATTTTATTTATAATTTTTTTTGTCTAATTCACCATATTAAAAGTTATTAAAACAAATACTTCCAATGAAATCACAAAAACTCACAACTCATTATAACTAAATGAAATATATGAATCTTTTTTTGTCTATTTCATCGGATCAAAGTTCTTAAAAGAAATATTATGAACAAAATAACAAATACTCATTATTGATATTAAATATATGACTGACCAACAAAAATATAGAGATTTTGAAATTTTGTTATCCATTTCATCATATTTAAATTTTAAAAAACATCAAAAGTTCATCTAAAACACGAATGCACATGATTAATTATAAATGACTGATAGATCTAAAAAATATATCGATTTAAAATAAATAAAATTTAACAAATACTTCAACAAACAAAAACTATATAATGGTAAATAACAAAACGAAACAAACAATATCACAACATAATTTTTCTTCTAAGAAAGAGGAAATGTTTCGGAAGTGCAAAGTTACCTCTCTTTAAAAAAAAATGAACCGACCATTTAATCATGAACGAATTGATTTGCCGCTGTATTTGAAAAATAATCAGATTTACATCAAATTGTAGAGTGCCCAAGTATTCTCACTTGGAAAGCTATCTTAATGATCCCCATTCATAGAGTTCTATATTTTTTAGGATAGTGAAAGGGAGAGGGATAATGAGTAGTGAGAGTGAAGAAGAACAACTAAAATGGGAGTTGGTTTCATAAGTTAGGTTAATAGTTTGTTTGTTTTTTTTTCGATGCGAGGGCAAGGTTACTGAAATAGATATCATGACAAGAGGTAATGAGACCCAAGACAAGAGTTTTTAATATATATATATATATATATATATATATATATACTCTAAAATAATGTCGTTTTAATATCCGTGAGTGGGGCGAAGTAACAAAGCTAAAAGATTAAATTTGTCTTTTTAATTGTTATTGATTATTGATATTGAAATGAGCCATACACATGCTTAAATCAGTAGAAATAAAATTATTTGAGTCAATTTTCAATCGATCACCGTTAATTAAATTTGTTTAAAGTAAGTTTTGTTATTCAATTAATATATGTCGGGTTATGAACACGTCAGACCCATTTATATTTATTTGTCTTTTAAAGGTTTGAAAAGAATATGATAAAAATTAGGTCGGTCTCTTTTGACAGATATTCAACCGCTGTCCACTATGCTTTTTTAATCAGAAAAAACATCTTTGATGTGAAAGGACGATTATACCTTTAATGAATCGGACACGCTTGCGATAAGCATCAATTCATACATTGCCAATTTGCCATGCATGATTCAAAATTGTGTAATTGTCATTCTCATTTCATAGCAGTGCATCACGATTTTAAATCGATGCCTCACGTTCAAATGGTCTATTTCCAATTCAAAACGATGCATTGTGATTCTAAATTGATGCATCGCGAATCCAAATCGATGTATCGCTACTGAAAATTGGTACACTGCGATACACATTTTTTGTATTTTCACTTTAATTATTTATTTAATTTTCATAAATCGCAGTTATTCAAATTTATTTCTTTTATTATTGTTAATCAACTGACACATATATTTCATTATTTTCATAATAATTTTTAATCAAATGAATCAAATGATATTTTTTTTTATTCATTGAAGTAATCTCTTCTTTTAGTTTTGTTTTTTGTCTTCATTTTGCTTGATTATAATTTAACTGAGTATAATTTGATTGAAAAATATATATGTATGTGCGTTTAACGCACGTGTATAAAACTAGTTTATTACCTAAAGTTGACTAGCTTGACGCCTAAGCAGGCTTAACTAACTAAACGCTATATATTTACATCGCTGGTATTGTTCACGGGAACAAAAAGTAATAACCGTATAGTTGAGCTAAGAGTTTAGGAAAACGCAGTGTTTTTTCTTTAAAAGTGTTTTAATGCAGCGTTTTAAAAATGTGTTGTGTTTATAACTATTTTGTTTATAAAAATAGCGTTTTGAAATAGTTTTTCAAACTTGTTTACAAGAAAAAAATTATGTTTTGAAAATGTTACGTTTTAATAACGCTGCATTTAGAAAAAACTGCGTTTTTAAAATGCTGCACCAGACGAGGCCTGAATTATAACTCTATTTTGTTTTGAGATAATTAATTGATTTTGCAATTTAAAAAAGAATGTGTAGATATTCATAGTAATTGTTAATATGAATATAATATGAACAAAATATTTTTTATTCGTTATTATAATGTTATATTTCCATATACAAAATAAAATTGTCAATAACAGCTATTTACTTTAACATTATTACGTATATAATGTCTATACATTTCTAAAGCGGGTCTATTTGAAATTTTTAGAACTTAATGGGTAGAAAAAAATTGTAATAAAAGTTACGTAGTCAATTAATTAAATAGGGATTTGTTAGTAAAATTTATAATTTATGGACAAAAATGATAGTTTTTAAGGTCGTTTGTATTAGTCCAAAAATTCAAAAGGGAAAATTGTATATTTTATTATCATATCCAACAAAAAATACGTATTCATCAACTAAGTTCTTCATTTTTTTTTTTCATGTTCTTGAATTTATAACACATTTTTAATTCCTTTTTGAACAAAAATATGTATTTTCCAAACAATAGTCAAAATTTTGGAAATAAAAAAAAATCCCGGAAAACTATGATATCTAAATTAAAATCTATGGAACAAAAATATGTAATTAATGTTTTAAATTTTTGGGAGGCTTTAATTAATCGGATAATTTATTGTTTTTCCAATTCGAATTCGGAAAGACTTGTGAACTCCAAAATAGGAAACAAATTAATTACCTTGTAGATTGACCCGCACTCAACAAAATCATATCTCAGGCGGATCATCATATTTATTTCCTAAGTTGATTAGCTTTATAACTAACTAAACCCTATAAATTTAGATAAAACCCTCTTCATGTTCATAAAATCAAAACCAATACCTTCTTTCTTTCTTCCCTACCACCAAGCGATACTCATCAATAGAAGAAAAACAACATGGATGGCGTGAAGTGGGTTAAAGACAAAGTACTCGGCATAGGTTCTTATGGCACCGTTTTCCTTGCATCACCCGCCATTGTCGACACCACCCTTTCATTATCTACTGATCAAGTTTCATGTGTAGCAGTGAAGAGCGCGATTAGGGAGCGTTCGTCTTCTCTTGTCGAGGAAGGTAAGTTCTTATACGAGTTGCGTGGGTCGTCCGAAATTGTTCGTTGCTTTGGTGATGATTTTAGTGTAGAAAATGGTAAACAAGTCTACAATCTTCTACTTGAGTATGCTCCTGGAGGTACCCTAGATGATCTTATCAATGCTCGACGAGGCCATAAAGGATTTCCCAAAGAATCACATGTTAGTTGGTACGCGTATATGTTACTAATGGGTATCAGTCATATTCATGAAGAAGGATACGTGCACTGTGATCTCAAACCTGACAATATCCTTGTCTTTCCGACCGTAACTAAACTCGGAACTATTGTTAACCATCTCAAGATTGCCGATTTTGGGTTAGCCAAGAAAGCTGGATTTTGTGCTAATGGATCGATAATATGCGGACCAGTCTATCAACTCCGAGGAACTCCAAATTATAGTTCCCCAGAATCTGTAACGATGGGTCAACACGAGGCACCTATGGACATATGGTCTCTAGGCTGTATTTTGGTGGAGATGTTCACTGGGAGAAAAGCGTTTTGGGATGTTCGTGGTTCAGACTATCTATTGGAAAAGATCGCCAACAACAAAGATTTGCCAGAAATACCCGACGGTATTTCCGAAAAAGCCAAGGATTTCTTGACAAGATGCTTGATAAGGGATCCTCGAGAGCGGTGGACTGCTGACATGCTTTTGAATCATCCTTTCATTGTCGACCACTCGAAGGAATTTCAATTTGAACAGTGCAGGGCTAGAATGGTGTTGGATAACCCCATCGGTCGTACCGTATGGTGGTCCGGGCAATCATTATTCTCAACGCCGCCTACACCACCTTTTCGTTATGCCCCTCACCAGTTCTTCTTGGAGAATCAATTAGATGCTGTTGCTGGATTGCGTATTTGACAGACAATCAGAGTGCTGATCGTGCAGAAGATTAATTGGCCTGGTATGAATACAATCTGCAGATCAAAGGAGTTTAATTCCTATTCGCTCGATGAACAAATTTGTTGCATGAATGATTCTTAAGTACTTGTACAAAACTTAACTTTTTGGGTTGATTATGTGATGTAATAATTCTTATGTTTCGTTTACTGGTAATGTGCATGTTATACGTTGTTATCTTCTTTTTATCCCATCCCAGCTCTGAGTGGATCGCCAAAAAATTTGTTGTATGATTATATGTTTGTGCCTTTGGATGAGCCTTGTTAATGTATTGACACATATTGACAGGCCGGTTTTTGATATGAGTTTGTGTAGTAGATAAATTTATGCAATTAGCACTGCTAACCAAGATGATATATCTCCAATTGGGCTGCAGGTACCACGCCTACAACTATATTATTGTGTATTAATCTTGTCATTGGTTTGCATATAAGTTTTGGCTGGTTGAGTTTTGCATAATCAAACTGACTCTCGATCGGGTTGATTTAGTTATCTGGTTCGTCATGCTAATATGTGCTCTTGCAACTCAGGAAGCCAACAATTTTTCATCTTTAGTTAAGCTTTTACCTTTGTACACTTGAAGCTTTTGAATCATCATTTCATTGTTGACAACTCGAAGAAATTAAAAAGTGTTTTCTTTAATTTGGATGAAACTTGTTTTCTACTCACTTGATTTGATTTGACTTATTTGGAAATGCTTATAACTTATAACTTACCATAAGTTGTTTCTGAAGCATTTGATTTCATTTATGGTAAGATAAGTCATAAGTTATGTACAAGTCACTTAAAACATATATAAGACCATAAGTTGTAAGCACTAAGCCTAGTGCTTAATTCTCATTTTTAAAAACATGTGAGTCCTCTTTTTTATTGAAATTTATATATTCCAAAATTACCCTTCTTAATAATAGTAATAAAAACAAAAGGTAATAATAATAATGAATAATAATTATAATAAATAATAATAATAAAAGGAATTATGATAATATTAATAAATAAAAGGAATAACACATTTATTAAGAACCATCGCTTTGGTATCCATTGTAGAGCCACAATGACAAATATACGAAGCGACGAAATAATCACGTCAAGGCTCGAATTTGAATGGACGTTTAGCTGGGAAAGGCGGCGATTCATGATGACGATATTAAGTTACTCTTGGGAATATGTTTCTAGACAGCTTTGTAACTTAATACGAATTGTTCCAATACCAAGAAAGATATGAAAATTGAAATGAATTTGGTATTGTAAATAAGTTGTGTTAATATCAATGACCCTTAAAATAAAAGTATAAAACTTGAAATTCATATCTTTAGGAAATAAGATAGGTTTTAGAATTCAAATAATTTTGAAAGATTGTTTTGCATCCCAAATTGTTAAGTAGATAATTTACGGGGCTTTCTGAATCATCTACACAATCCTCAGCAATCTCCCAAATCTCTTAGAATTTTTAGGACAGAAATGTATTTTCAAAAATAGTTTTAATGTATCTTTTAAAATATTTTGCAAAACAGTAGTGTTTTGTGTTCTTAGTTTCCAGAAGATAACTACGGGGCTTTCTGAATCATCTACACAATCCTCAGCAATCTCCCAAATCTCTTAGAATTTTAGAACAAAAACAAAATATTTGGAAATCATTTTGAAACGATGTTTGAAATACGTTTTTATCTTCACGAGAGATGACCAGCAGAGTCGATGAACTACTGAACTCCTCTTTTTTTTTTTTTTTTATATAAATGGTTTGTTTCAGTGGAGATAAATGTCTGCTGATATGAGGTTATGAACAGCAGAGAAGGATGTCTGATGTTCAAGGATAACCAGCAGAGATTGGGGTCTGCTGATTCAATTGATAACATAAAAACGTATGCAACAGTAATGAAATTCTGCTGATACTAATTGATAACAACAGATAGAGGGGGTGAACAATTGAGGAAAATATCTGCTGATATCAATTTGACGATATGCATGGTTATCAGTTGTCGTGAACACACTTAGATGGTCAGCAAAGAAATTGTTATGATTAGTTGAAGAGTACTGTGTTCAAGAATGAGGGAAGTCTACTGATACTGAATTTTGGAAAGATGGGTGATCAGTAGATTAAGGTTTGCTGATACCAAATGTTATTGTTCGAGATGAAGCTTGATCAACAATATTTGAGGTATGTCGTTGTCAATTGATAGAAATGACAAGGGAATTGACATAGATGAGAATCTGCTGATGGAAGGTGATCAGCAGGATTTAAAGTCTGTTGATACTAGGTGTATCTTAAGAGTTTAGCAGACAAGAGAGTTTGCTAAATAAAATGATGGGACAACAGATATTTAGATCTGCTGATACCAATTGAGTGAGGAGTATTTTAGAAATATGTCCTTTTGGGTGCCTTGGCTTCTAGAAAGACAAACAATAACCTTTATCGGCGTTGATGGGAATCTGTTACTGAATTGATTTTAGCAGACATGAGAATTTGCTAAATGAAGATGGAACATCAGACATGAAGATCTGTTGACACCAATTGAATGAACAATGTTTCAGTAAATTTATCCTTTTGGAGTGCCTCGGCTTCTGGAGGGATGGACCATAGGCTTCATTAGCATAGATTAACTGATGATTATGCTTCTTCTCAATAGAATCCCAATTAAGTAAGAAGAGCATTAGAGGCGAAACGAAAGACAACAGCCAGCTTAGTCAGAACAATTGTATCATACAAAGAAGCAAGTAACTCATTCTTAATTTGGCTAGAAGTATAGAGTTAAAAGGATGCATTTCACTTCATGATCAACAACTAAGATGATGACTCTCAAAAGGGTAAGAAAGTCATCTATTCAAGACAAAGGAAAGGAGAAAGAATTTCGAGCATAGTTGCCTTGAACAGAGGAAACAACAACCATGAGATAAAATTGAAGAAACTGCTTATTCCTCATAAGGTCTTTATTCCAACAGCAGGTGTGAGGTCTGCTGTTGTGAAGTATTTGAGACCAGAATTTTTGGAAGGAATAAGGATTCACCAGAACATCATGGGTTAACGTGAGATCTTCTATTCCTGAGAAAGGGGTTGCAAGATAAGCAGTCCTTTCTAAAGAAATCCAGAACTATAGTTATCCATATTCCAATAATAATCCTTCTGATGAGATTTCTATCAGTAATCATAAAGATTTTTGAAATAAGGTTATTTTTAACTGATTTAAAATCAGTTTTCAAGATACCAGTTGATCTTAGTAATAATGACAGTAGTTAAAACAAAATTAGATCAAAAGATTGTCATTATGCTAAGAACCAACTTAGTCTTTTGAACACTAGAAGTTTTTGATGAAACATTAATATCTTCTGTGATGTCTGAATCAGATCTGCAAAAATAGATCAGACTCATATGACTATTATTTTGAAGATAGATCATGGTTTCTTCTCATCGGAATTGTATTATATCGGATAGGAATACTCATGGTTAAGGATTTGTTTGCTGTTGGATTAACAACAGAGTTATGTTTGCTTTTGTGGATTCGGAACAGAAGGTATAATATAAAGTCCATGTATCGAATCCATAAGCAAACATAATATTTCATGCTATCAAAAAATGTACATACAAAAGCAGATAGACATGAAGTAAAGTTGTCATGAACAAGTTCTCATTTAGATCAAAATATAATCGATTACAAAGAGGATCTAAAGATTACAAGATTCAATACAACTTCCGGTGACTTAACTACTCCTAGTAAACAATTAATCTAAACACTGATATATTTCTAAAGATAAAAATATTACAAGGAGATGTCTATGAAGACCATGGATCCATATTTGTTTAAACCGATTGGCAAACAGAATACAGGTCCAGATCAAGGACTTAAATATGAGCCAAGGAGAGAGCGGGGCTTATCTTTTTCTCCTCTTTAGCAGGTTTTCTTTATCCCAGGTGCACTGCATAAACACCTTCTAGATTTCTAGATATCAATTCCGGTGCAGGCACTCATCCTCGAAGGTTTGAGAGGGGAAATCCGAGGAGAATTACGTTTGGCTCACTGAAGATGGGAGGGTCTTCTAAACGAGAAGGAGCATTCAAATGTGATCAAGGATATAGAGAAACATGAGATATATGTTAAATGGTTGTTGAGGTAAGTCTTCATACAAGAGGAATCCTTGAAACTAACCAAACAACTTTTGGTGGATAGGAAAAGTAATACCAAGTTGTTGAGAGATAAACTTGATCTAGTGCTAAGAATACTCATAAGTAACATCTTGAAACGAGGGAATATTTTATCAGTGTCTATCATAGTACTGTTTGGGAGGTAGTTTGCGAGTGATATAGATGAGAGGAGGAATGACTTTATAAATACTCGCTGAGGCAAGACGAAGGACCGGTTAAAGAGATAAATTCATTGAAATCGAAGAGTCTTTTCAACCACTCTCATTAAAGACATAGGGTAGTGTGAGAAATGATTTTAATTTCTAGATATCCGGTAAAGATTCTTCTTAGAAAGCCAAAAAACAAAACAGCTTTCTTGAGAAGATAAAAAGTTTTTGATGTGACAAAACAACTTTTCAGTAAGATTTTGACAAAACAACTTTTTCGAAAAAAGATTTAATTTTGACAAAATTACTTTTCAGAAGAATGTTTTGATTGAAAAATGTTTACTTCCTTAAAGCATTTTTAACTTTACCAAGAATCTAAGAAATTCGTCTTTGACTTTAGGAAATAGTTAGTTTCAAAAAGTTTAACCTCCACCTTTGTAGAAATTGCAAAGATACCCATGTATGTTGTACATTGTCTACTAAAGTGGAAACTTCTATAAGTCAGCACACAGAACTAAGCTTATGAAGTGCTGCAACGCAGGAATGTTCGTCAAAGAATAAGGTTTAAAGATAGCACAGTCAAAGCAGATCAAAGCTAATTTAAAATAACTTTGATGAAAATACATCAAACCAGTTGAGTAAAGTAAATCATACAAAATATAGTGAATAAGAATCAAAGAGTAAAGTATGATAGACAGTTACTCAAGCTTTATATTTGCATAAATAAACAGTGAAGCACATAGTATGCAAATATGAAGCTATGCAGTGATGATATATACATGATCATGATTATCAGGGAATCATAAAGATAGAGAAGATATCAATAATATATCATAACCCAGAGAGAAGAAGATTAAACTGAAGCAAGTGAATAGAATCATGCAAGTTAGTCAAGCATAATATTTTATGTTGTTAGAGAGAATAAAATTTGCTTGTTGATCTTGAGATAATCTGTATTCCTGAATGAAAATCCAGAAGATCATTAGCAACATTTTATGAGCTTTAGAAAACTCCAGAAAAATCTAGGTACAGAAATAGGTTTTTCAAGAAAATCCATGGGATGAAGAGAGGGGGATCTGAATCTTGAATATCTTATTTTCCCTTAGTCTCTTGTGTTCGTAGAAAAGAAAGAAGCAGAAGAAAGAATTTGAGCACTAGACATGAGATGTACCTTAAGCGACAGTCATATTCAGATCGAATTAGATGTTCTTCAGAAAGTCCCTTTTGGAATCTGAGCAGATATGTCTGTGGTCGATGTTGCCTAAAGAATAGATTTCCTTTTCAACGGCTTTATGAGATCTTTGATTCATATTTCTTAGAAATTGATTTCAAATAATTCTTTGAAATGTAGGCTAAGTTCCCATAAACTAAATATCATATAACAGAGAAATCGATCAAAGTTTAATGATATAGAGTTTTTGACTCTTAACCTTTTTCATAAGAATGGATTGATTACAATCGTTAGCCTTATGTTAAGAGAATTTGAATATGGGATCATTTTAAGTAAAACATTCATCTGAGTGTCATACATCTGAGGAGACATTATTCATAGTGCCAATGGATATGTATATATGTCATATGAATAATTTTTCAACAATCATCACGGTAATTGTTTATCTCAAGAAATTTTTGAAAACAAAATAATTTTTCAAAATAAGTAGGTTTTTCAAAAATTTATCTCAAATGAAATCCTTGTCAAAAGTTTTTAAGATAAAGTAAAATTTTCTTTTGACATGCATTTGGGGTGAGCAATCGAGGATCAAGCTCTCAGGTGGTTAGACTTGACATATAGCTTAGAGAGCTTGGCTCTGATACCAATTGTTGGTCCACAATATTGCTCATATAGGCTAGACGGGGGGTGAATAGCCTATATTTCCAATTTAAAACTTTTCTTTCTTTTTGTATATATAAAGTATAGGTTTTATCGGCACAAGCAGTTAACACGTTGAGCATGTCTGCTGGTAGTGCTTAACAGCATACTTGCTCTCAGCCAAGTAATGAACTCTGATGGATAACTGCCAGTAAATCCAAAGCCTGTTTGAAAGAGTTAAAGCAGTGGAAATAGCAAGGCTTAAGATTTAGATAAGTCTTAAGTAGTTGTACACGAATATATGATCAGAACAACAACACACTTAATCCTTCTTCCAAATGCAGTTTTAGGAAATCATTGGAGAATAGCTTTTCAAATGATAAATCAATTTATAAAAGCTCATAGAGAGATGAAGACTGAAAGATAAATTATTTGAAAGAACATCTGAATTTATTCAAGGATAAATTACAGATTACATCATCCTAAACTCTCTATGTAAACTTTCTGTCCTCGTCCTTTCAAGCCATAATCTTTACTTGATTATTCATGGATGAATTCTTAAGTAAAGAGGGCAATAGGAGACGAGAACGAGAGACTGATATGAGAAGACAATTTTCAAGGTCGTTTAGATAAAACTTATATGAACGAATGAGTGCATAGAGCACTCAACCTTCTATGATGATTGATTATTGCACAATCACAAACATTTGTAATGGAGTACAAATCTGAAGATATGAATGCAAAATAAACAGACAGTTCTTCATCTTCATTGGGTAACATCTAAAATCTATCTTCAAGTCGATCCAAGAGCTTGACCTCTAGCTTTAGGAATAAAGTCCTGAAGCTTCAGCTAAAGGCTGAGTTCTTCGAAGAAGGGTAAAGAACTCAAATCAAGAACTATGTTCTTGATCAAGACGCTGATCTCTGTCTATTGAAGTTTCCGATCTCTTCTTCTTCTTCAACATTTTTCTTTTTAACAATCCACGGAGAGTGTTTTGATAAGGTCTGGGTATGTTCACTGCAATCTTGTTCTTGACGAGAAATTTCTTGTTGCAGATCGTTGTTCTTGATGTTCTTCTAGTTTTCGTGTTTTTTTCTTTTTTTCTTTAAGAGAGGGAAGAAATTCTTTTATAGACCGGAGAGATTTGATTGTTGAGATCTATTGATAAATTTTTGTATCCGTTGAATGATTTGTCTTGAGAACTGATGGATAAAGATGTGGTTCGATAGATCTTTATCTGTTGGATAAAAGACTTCATTATTTAGATCTTCGAACTAATACCCTGACCCTGTCAGGCTGTATGATAGGTCGCTGAAGGATAAGTCTGATTCATTGATGCACTGTCAGGTGGTTTGTCCGATAAAGTAGATTCTTTTGACTTTTCAGAACCACGTGAGAGATAGAGAGAGAATCTTGCAATATAAGAGATGTCAGGCTTCATAGAATTTAAATGACCTTGAGGCTTGAACATTTTTTGTCTTGTCTTGATCTACTGCAATCTTGTCTCTTTGTGGCACGTACAGATCCAACTCTGCTGGTGAGATGTTCAATCCAAAGAAGCAAGTCTTCTGCAAAAGAGGGCTGCTGATTATTGGTTACAGTATGAACATTCAAACCATAGCAAGTCTGGTGGTGGCAGGTCTTCAGGTATTCTGTGATGCACACGACAGGTCTGCTAGTGACGAGTCTTTTAGAGAACCTTTGACGCTACAGCAAGTCTGCTGGTGCTTAGTGCATATGAATTGCTAGTCTATTAATCATCATTAAGAAGGTAGGACTAGATTAGGACAACCTAACCTAAGACATATGTGTTGTCAAACAAGTTGCCACACTAACCGGTACGCAGACCATTTAGCCACTTGTTATGACACATGGTAATGGGGACAAGCAAATCAAAATATTCAGAATATGCAAGGTGATAAGTTATTTATCAAAAAGCATATTCCAACAATGACGATCCATGCAGGATTAAAAGTGGGAGGTGGCACGACGGTTAATTGGTCAGCATCTATAAAAACACCAAACTTTATGCTTAGGGAATGGTCAGAGGACCACAAAATCATATTCTATGAGAGTCCCGACTATAGTTCAACTATATCTTACTTCAATTTTAAGTTCCATAATATGAATCATATTGCAATTTATATTTGAACTTATACAAGAATGAATAATTCCAGTGTATTGCAAAAGGGACATAAATGCCTTATTAGCATCCTAAAACTAGCACACTTAACTGAATTTGCACTTGTGAAATTCACCCTAAATTGAGTTCTTTGTTGCCTATGGTTTCAGAAACTCCCAGCATGAGCACGACTAAGAAGGAAAAAGGTAAATACAATCAAATAGCATAGATCGGGAGTAGATAGAAAAGTGAAATACTTATAATAGTGAATAATCTAACCTTGGCGATGAGACAGAGTAGGGAAAACATTGACTTAGATCCGGTGGGGAAGACCATGACGATGCCTTGAGGTGGTTGCATAAATCGAAGAGAAGGTTTATGGTTTACCTTGTACGCAATCTTTGTTCTTGTCGGGGAATTAGGCCTGCTACATTTATACTAACACATCAATAATTGAACTTGGACTTTTCAATTTCAACTTTAACATATTTCAACCATAAGTTCAATAATATGAATCATATTGCAATTTATATTTAAAGTTCTACAAGAATGATCATTTTATCTTTACGTTTTTACTTGTTGAGTAATGCTTGAGGATAAACATTAATTTGGAGATTCAGTCGGATTTTGATGAATTACGTCTAGTTTATGCCCATTGTGTTCACGAGAGTTGTATCGCCTCATGTCTTAGCTATACAGTTGCGTTGGGACTATATAGAAGTCATCGGCTGTACGATATGGTTTTACAACTTATGAACTAGTTTTTTTTTTATCAATATAGATGCTGGGAATTACATGTTCATGGCTGACCTTCGACACAATACATAATATAGAAATACAACATTTCACAACAGACAGAGGTCTCCATTTATAAAAGAGGACAATAAAGAAAGTGATTACCGAAATATATAAAAAAAAACACTTTGACTGTCTGTACTAGCACTTTACCTGCTGGTTATCGTAAAAATGCAATCTCCAGATTGCAAAGCAAAAAGGTTTCAACTTGAACCACGCTAATTTACTCGAGTATTTTGCAGGTAACTTTCAAAGTGATACAATTCGCAAAAAGCATTCAATTGAATTCAAGAACAAAAATCAATCAAAAACAATAGTAGAACCCACAACTACTATATAAGTAAGTAATCAACATCCAATTTTAAAAAACAAATAAATCTGAGAATAACCCAAAATACTTCACTCAAAAACCATAATAAGCTTTAAAATTCTTCACTTAAATTTGAAGGAATTTTTTGTATCATTTGAAAGAAACTCCCAGCATGAGCACGACTAAGAAGTTCAAGTTAAATACAATCAGATAGCAGAGATCAGGAGTAGATAGAAAAGTGAGATACTTATAATAGTGAATAATCTAACCTTGAAGATGAGACAAAGTGGGGAAAACGTTGACTTAGATCCGGTGGGGAAGACCTTGATGACGCCTAGAGGTGGTTGCGCAAATGGAAGAGAGGGAGGGATTACAGTGTAGAAGGTTTAGGGTTTACCTTGTACGCAATATATGTTCTTGTGGGGAGGAGGGGGAAATTAGATCTGCTACTTTATGAAATAGCAAATAGCGTGGGGAAAATTAGACCGTGAAATTATACCGCCCTTTTTTTGGACCAGGTATATAACAACGTACACACAATGGTTGTGTAAAACAGACTACAACATTTTCTTAAAAAACGTTGTCCAAACAATGATCATACGATAAAGTTTTTTTTCTTAAAAATGTTGTTTAAAAAGACTCAAATACAACGTTTTTCGTAAAAACATTCGAAAAAAGACTCAACTGCAACGTTTACCACAAAAACGTTGTGTAAAGAGAATCAAACACAACGTTTTTTTTTAAATGTTGTAAATGCTCATTTTTGTTGTAGTAGCTTCAAAGCAAGCTACAAATTCAGCTTCCATCGTGGAATTAGTAATAATAGACTCTTTTGCACTTTTCCATGAGATTGCTCCTCCAGCTAGTAGAAAAACATAACGAAAAGTACTCTTTAGAGTGTCTTTGCATCTAGTATAATCAGAATCTGAACAGCCAACTAACTCTAATTGATTTGACTTCTTGAATGTAAGACAATAATCCTTCGTACCCTGTAAGTATCTCAAAACTTTCTTTCCAGCTCTCCAATTATCAATTCCTGGATTTAATTGGTATCTTCCTAACATACCAACAGCAAAGCTGATGTCAGGCCTTGTGCAAACTTGTGTATACATCACACTTCCTACTAAAGAAGCATAGGGTATGTTTTTTATTTGCTTACGCTCCAATTCATTTTTAGGACATTGATAGAGACCAAATTTGTCTCCCTTCTAAATTGGAGCAACACTCGCAGTACATGTTGTCATTCCAAATCTTTCTAAGACTCTTTCGATGTATGTTTTCTGGGAGAGTTTAAGTAATCCACGTGATCTATCACGGAATATCTCTATCACAATCACGTAGGAAGCTTCACCCATGTTCTTCATCTTGAAATTTTTAGAAAGATAAGCTTTGGTTTCATGCATTAAGCCAAGATCACTACTTGCCAATAATATGTTATCAACATACAGAACCAAAAATATGAACTTACTCCCACTGATCTTGAGGTATATGCATGGATCTACAATATTTTCTTCAAAACCAAAAGCATTAATGGTTTCGTTGAATTTTAAATACCATTGACAAGAGGCTTGTTTAAGTCCATAAATGGATTTCTTAAATTTGCAGACCATGTCTTCATGTCCTTCCAATGTAAAACCTTTAGGTTGATGCATGTAGACTTCTTCTTGTAACTCACCATTTAGAAATGTTGTTTTCACATCCATTTGATATAACTCTAAGTCATAATGAGCTACTAGGGCCATAATAATTTTGAGAGAATCTTTTTTTGACACATGAGAAAAAGTCTCTTTATAATCTATGTCATCCTTTTGAATAAAACCTTTGGCTACAAGTCTAGCTTTATATCGCTCAATATTGTCATGACAGTCACGTTTGGTCTTGAAGACCCATTTACACCCAACTATTTTGTGTCCTTCCAGCAAATGAGTTAGTTCCCAAACTTGATTATCTGCCATTGATTTTAACTCATCTTTCATGGCATCAATCCATTTATCATAATTATTACTTGTAATGACTTGTGAATAGGAAAGTGGGTCTTTAATTATCCCTATGTCAAAATTAGATTCTTGTAGATAAACAACGTAATCATCATAAACAACAATTCGTTTTTTCTCATTGAGATCTTTGCAATGCTGGTTCTTGTGCTTGTTCTACAATTTCTTCATTGGCAATGATTTCATTAAGGGGTTGTGGCTAATGTGGTTGTGGTTCTTCATCGTTTATCGGTTCAACGATGAGCGGAGCCACATGTGATCCTTCGACGTTTAATGGTTCAACGATGGAAGGATTCACATTGTCTGTTTGATTATTAGGTAATGGGATTGTTACCCTAACTTCGTGAACAGACTTATCTTCCACAAATATACTCCCACTAATCATGCCATCATCAATGAATTTGACATTACCAGTTTCCACAATTCGCAGCTTATGGTTAGGACAATAAATTATATACCCTTTGTATTTTTCAGGAAAACCAATGAAATATCCACTTATGATTTTCAAATCCAATTTGTTTGCTTGAGTATTATATACCTTCACTTCAACTGGACGTCCCCAAACTTGCAAGTGTTTTAAACTAGGTTTTCAGTCTTTCCACAGCTCAAAATGAGTCTTTGGAACAGCTTTACTGGGAACCTTATTTAAAATACATACGGCCATATGAAGAGCATATGTCCACAACGTAATGGGCAACTTAGCATGATTCATCATGCTTCTAACCATTTCCAAAAGCGTGCGATTTCGCCTTTCAGCTACATCATTCTGCCACAGAGAATCTGGCATTATGTATTGACCTACAATTCCAAGTTGTTCGAGGAGTCTGGCAAAAGGTCCAGGATGTTGTCCTGTTTCATCATACCTGCCAAAAAATTCTCCATCTCTATCAGACCTTATGATTTTCACTTTTCTCTCCAATTGCCTCTCAACCTTAGTTATGAATATTTGTACGAAATTCACAGATTGAGATTTGTTATGCAATAGATAGAGATAACAGTAATGTGAATAATTATCTATAAAGGTGATGAAGTAGGTTTCTCCCCCAAACGTTGGAAAATCAAAAGGTCTACAAATATATGTGTGTATTATTTCAAGAAGTTGAGAACTTCTTGTGGCTTCTTTCTTTGTGTGTTTTGTTGCTTTGCCTTTAATACAATCCACACAACTTTGATAATCAGTAAAATCTAGGTTCGGTAAAACCCCATCTTTTACTAATCTTTGAAGTCGTTCACCGGATATGTGTCCTAACTTCTGATGCCACAATAATGAAGAGTCCTTTTTCATTACATGATGTACAATTCCTTCACTATGATGCAGGGTCAATTAAGTTTCAGATAAGGATGGAGAAAACAAAGTAAATTTGTAAAAACCATCCACAAGAATTCCAGAACCAAATTTAATAGAATCTCTATATAAATTGAAACTTCCAGTACCCAAATCAAACATAAATCCTTATAAATCAAGTTTTGAAACTGAAACTAAGTTGCGGGAAATAGATGGAACATAAAGAGTTTGAAATAAATCTAAATAATATTCTTTTTCAAGAACAAGACGATATGTTCCAATAGCTTCGACATGAGCTTTATTGCCATTTCCCACAAATAAAAAGTTTTCAGTTAGGTTTATGATTTGGGTTGTAAGGTATCCCTGCATCGAATTAGAAACATGAACATTAGCACCTGTATCCAACCACCATGAATTTGAAAGAACACTAGAGAAGTTATATTCTGAAAAACTCCCAAAGGATTACCTTTACTTTCAAACCAGTTACAACGTTTTTCACAATCTTTCTGGAAATGTCCAGATTTCTTGTAGAAACGACAAATTTCTTCTATCTTTGCCTTGACTTGAGGAGGTTGGATGATATTATTCATTTTGGGTAGTGCCCTTTTTGGCCTTTTCCAGCCTTTTTCCCAAACTTATGATTTGCTCATTGAATTGTGAGATGCGCAACATTAACACTTTGTTGAGTTAGCCTTGCTTCCTCTTGAACTAGCATGTGAGATAGTTCATTCACTGTCCACTTTTTCTTAATGGAATTATAGTTCACTTGAAAAGGGGTATACTGTGGAGGAAGAGAATTTAGGATAAACTGGACAAGAAAGTTCCCATCCACTTTCATTCCTAAATTCTAAAGCTTAGCTGCAAGATTTTGCATCTCAATAATATGATTGTGCATTGACCGTGCACCATCAAACTTCATAGTAGAGAGTTCTGACATTAATTTCCCTGCAAGGGACTTATCTCTAGTCTTAAAGCGTTCTGCAATGGATTCCATGAATTCCCTAACCACTTTCGTTTCAGGAAGAGAGGTCTTGATGTTTGCAACAATATGTCATTCGCATGAATATAAGGCTCAATCTGTTACTTTTCTCCCACAGTTTATGGAGATCCTTATCCTCTTTGGTACTTTTTGCGGTTAATGCGGAAGGTTTTTCAGTTTGGAGTGAAAGATCGAGATCAAGAACACCCAAAGTGAATTCAACATTCTCACGCCATTCTGAGAAGTTGGTAACATTGAGAGATGGTACAGATGAAGCATGTGAGTGCAAATTAACGGGAACAAGAGCTGAAATATAATAGAGATATACAAGAGTTAAAAGATGTCTAAATATACATAAAGAAGATTCTCATGTGGGTAGAACCTCCACTAAATTAATTATGAGTCATAATTCCAATTTAATCATGTGTACAAGAACAATATAAATATATGTGGATATTTTTATTTTCTCTAACACATTAATTTTAATATTGTTCAAACATATGGATCAGAATCACCTGTGGGTGATTACCGTCCTAATATGTATGTACAATGTAGAAAACTCATCAATAAACATTAACATTAAATAACATCAATTTAATTATCAATTATCACTGTGGTGATAATTAGACTTTATACATATCAAAACGGTTAGTGCGGAAAAAACATAATTAATTTTTCTTAAAATAATGTAAAATTCATAAAATTTTGAAGAAAAATTTTGAAGGCCAAAATAGGATCGTATTGTAAACAACTTCATTACCAATTTCATATTTCAAATTCTCAATCCGACATAGAAACCATCATTATCTAGTATTACTAAACTCGTTATTAGTATTATTGTTGGTCCCAAAATAGGCTCAATCTAGGCTAGAAGGGGGGGTGAATAGCCTAGTTGTGTTTTTATAAAAACTTATTCAAACACTTCTTAATGATTTCTTAATAAGATTTAACTAGAAGTGTTAATGCATCGGAAATCTGAAGAGGTTCTGAACTGACTAAAATTCTGCTTAAGTAGCACAGATTCAGAAGTGGTTAAGTATAAGCAGTTAATAGAAATGTAGAAACAGATCAGACAGAACACAGAGTTTTGAAGTGGTTCGTACTGTGAATAGTACTACGCCCACTACCAAAGTGGTTAGCTTTGGATTTTAAAAAGTGCACTTGTTTATCCACTAGGTTTATAAGTAAGATCTCTAATGGATCGTGTACAAAATAAGTTTTCAACCAAGTGTATAATGGTGAGAGAAACAATCAAGGATTAATTGTTCTCACACGTGCTAAAGTAAAGAACAGTTTTTAAAGACAAACTAGATGAAGCTGAAACAAATTAAAGACTGGCAGATCTGCAGCTTTAGGAAGTTTGGTGAAGTGTTAGTTCTTGTCCTTTTGATCTCTTGAATGCTTGAGTGTTGAAGATGAAGCTTGAAAGTATTAATGCGCAAGAGTGTTGTTTTCAGATCTTCAAAACTTGAATAAATACCAGAGAGATCTTTTGGACCGTTGGACTGAGGCAAAGAGAGTTGTGTTCAACGTTCTATTGCATTGAATATAATTCGACGCTTTGGGGGATGTGTGCGGCACAGTCATCAGAGATGCAGTGTTTGCAGAGAAGACATTCCCAAATAGAGTAATGTTTCAGGTTGCAGGCGTTGCAGCTGTGAAAGTCTTCTTAGCCAAAAAGGGTAATATCTTCAGACTTCATGTTTCAGGAGACAGACTGGACAGTTGTCAGTATGTAGAGTTGACTTCTTTAAAGTGAAATCCGATGAAGATATTTTGATTAGATATTTCAAAAATATCTAGATAAGACTATATGTGACATAATTCCATGATTTGGCTGGTCTTGATTTTTCGCTCTTTGAGCAGACTTCAAAGTCTCTTGTTCTTCCACGGCTGCTGAAGAAGCTTGCTTATCCGCGCCTAAAGTAACACTAAACAATTCTAAATAACCTTGATTCTAAGACAGTTGTCACACTAATCGGTACGCAGACCTATTAGCCACTGTACAATAGAACCAGAAGATGACTCAACCAAATCTAGAACCTATGGGAGTCAACAATTATTTACATAGTAAAAATAAATAAATAAAATCAATGCATGTGCCGCTGATGAATGAAAGGAAGGAAAAACAATTTTAAAACCACAATGCCATTAAACTGTGAATCCTGAATCAAACAGACAAAGTGTGAATGAAACACAATATTTAAGTAATCAAAGGATTCACAATTTTTAAAACCACAATACCGTTAAACTGTGAATGAAAGGAAGGATTCTCGTTTAACGGTTAAATCACATTGAAGCACGGCTAGCCAAAGTGTGAATCCAGTCGACAATTATTAGATCAACTAAGGCAATAAAATAATAAAGCAACGATTTAGACATGAGATAGCCGACTTTGAACAATTAGTAGTCTGATGAAACGATTAAATATGCGTCTTAAGATTTTAATCAATAAAACAATGAGCATGCGTTTTTAATGGATGATCGCGAGTTCGTAATATTGCTCTCTTACAAGGACCAATCCTAAAAGGACCTAAAACCTAAAAGTATAAAAAACAATTATTAGAGTTTGCCCTAAACAACTAGATTCAATAGCAACATATGTACCGATAGTTGAGTCCAAAGTGCTAAACATCACACATAAAAAGACAAATTTTTAAATAAAACTATTACATTAACCAAAACAATTTAACAAGAAAAATTAGAGGGTCGGATTCCCCCATGGGGCTCTCCACTATGATGGAGATTGGATTCTCGAGGAAGCTCTCATCCATGATGGTCGGATGCCGTAGGCGGTCTTCTTTAGTATAGCCAGACAAATTAGGCAACCATGCATACCTAGTCAAGGCACCCTACTAAGAAATCATAGGCTTTTAAAGTTTTTTTTGAATGTTTCCTCGAGCCCTAGCAATGTACGTATAGGTTGTCGGGTGTTCGGCCCTCCCATTTTTCAGCCTAAATTTTTTTATTCTGAAAAACCAAGAAATAAACTAGTAAATTCAATAAAATTACCATAAACATCGTAATCGTGATTACAATAGTTAAAATGTCTAGGATCTAATTACGTAACAACGGTAAGCTTTAAATCTTCATCCATTCCATGAGGAGAGTGTTAAAGGAACTAAGACAAGAAAGGGAAGGTAAGATAAGTAAATTGTGAATGTAGAAAAACTTAGAGATGTGATGATCAAATTTCATTAATGGTATACTTGTTCTTTTGCCCTTAAAATGCTTTTTACCGATCAAATTAAAAGATAAATGACTTTAGCGGTTGAAATTTTTCAAAAGTTTACCGGCCGGTTATCATCCAAGTAACTATTGAACATTGAACACTCATTCATGTATAGGTGAATATTCAAATTTATGAAGAGCTCAACCATATATGTTAGGGGTGAGTTTGGTCTGGTTCAGTCCAGTTTTTTGAAAAAAGAGAGAAAACCGGGACCAGACCAATACTCTGGTTCTCAAAAAATTTAGAACCGAAACCAATTCAATATGTATGAGAACCAAAACATTGGTCCAGTTCAGAACCAATCAAAGATGTATGAGAATCAGGAACGGACCAATACTATGATTTTTTACTTTTTAACTGTTTAAAACAATTACATAATAAAATTTTTAAGACTGAAACTTCATTAAAAAATTAAAAAACATTCGATAAAAGTACATTCAACAATTAAAAATGTCGAACTTATAAACTCATAGTATAGCAAACCGGTGGAAACAAAATAATAAAAGAGTACCAACTAAAAAGTAGAATAAAGAAAGTATTATGAATTAATAATAATAATATATATATATATATATATATATATATATATATATATATATATATATATAATAAAAAATAAACAACATATTGGGTCGGTTCGGTCCGGTTCCGTGTTTTTTTAGGTCGAGAACCGGAACCAACTCAAATGTCTGATTTTATAAATATTCAGATCCATAACCAAATTAACCAAAGTATTGATCTGGTCCAGTTTTGATTGGTTCGGTCTGGTTTCGAAAAAATCATGCACACCCCTGATATATGTGAATATTCTTGAGCATCACATTTTCATTTTTCCATATACTCGTCGATTATGATCTCGTTCGTCACACTGACTGCTATCAAACTCAAATAACATTTTAATCTGTAAGACATTGTTAGCACACTCATATCTAAAATCTTGGACAGTTGACAAAATCTATGGAACAAAAATATGTAATTAATGTTATTAATTTTTGGGAGGCTTTAATTAATCCGATAATTTATTGTTTTTCCAAAATAGGAAACAAATTTATTACCTTAATGTAGATTGACCCGCACACAACAAAATCATATCTCAGGCAGATCATCATATCTATATATATATATAAAAGCTAGGTAGTCTAAAAGAGGTAAGATCCCGCCAAAATGCACTTGCTAAAAATGAAAAGTCATCTTTGAGTATTTATTATATAGTAGTTAGCATGCATTGAGAACAAAAATCTGATTAATTGATTACACAACTCTCAAGATGTATTGAAAATGTGTAAATATCTACATGTGGTAGAAAATATCAAGTTTCTATATAGTAGTATTTAATAGGAGTAGTCACACATTAAAAATCTGTAAATACAAATTTCTTTTGGTGCATATTTAATTTACTGATTAATTAAAATGAGCAAATAATATTGTAATAAGAACAAATGTGCTATAAAAATTATGTTCATTGAATACATGTGATTACAAAATAAAATATAACTACAATTAATTATAAAAAAAAAAGTTTGCTATGTAAATCTTCATATATGATTTGTTTGTAATTGAAACTTTTTTGTCTCTTTCATCGTATCCGAAATTATAATATCAAAACAAAATTTATTTTTACAAATAACCACAATTAATTATAACTTATTGGTAAACCATTTGAATGTATATGATTAAATCATAATGGTCGATAACAACCACAAGTTATAAATATTTAATAAATATATATGTTATATAGAGAATAGTATATATCTGAATTACTATTTATACTACTTAAGATCCTAAATTTTAATAACAAAAAATATCAATTATTAAACTCTAGAAAATTATAAACGAGAAAATGACTTAAACAATTATAAAAATAATGAATTAAATGATATCAATTATACGCTGGCGATTGGGTGGGTTGGGTCGAAACGGATCGTGTCCCATTATAATCTAAAATAAAACAGGTCAGAATGAGTAACGGGTCGACCAGTTTTAAACCATATTTTCCGCCAAGAAACCTACACTTACACATTAAAAATATGGGTAGCAGGACGGACCAGATATTTTTTTTGGGTTGAAATGGATAACCTGTTTCGACCGAAAAAAATAGGTCGGGTTAAGCCAAGTAATTTTCTAGCAGGGCTGGGTGGGTTAACGGGTTTTAGGTTTTAATTATCAGACAAATTATACCGATATAATTTGTTTATTTCATCATGTTTTTTATTTATTTTTAAATTTTGTTTATAATCTTCATTTTATTTGAGTATAATTTAATTAAAATAGATTTATGCACGTGCGTTTAACGCACGGGTGTAAAACTAGTTTATTACCTAAAGTTGACTAGCTTTACGCCTAAGCAAGCTTACAACTGACTAAACCCTATATATTTACTATTTACTACACTGGTGTTGTGCAAGGGAACAAAAAGCAATAACCGTATAGCTGTGCTAAGAGTTTAGGGACCATAGTGTTCTTCTTGCTAGTATGAGGGTGGTGTGTGTAATTTTTATAATCCTTCTCCTTTATGGGTTATTTATATCCTTGTTTCTTTCCTTCTTCAAGATACAGAATATAGAGAATTAAGATACACTCCGAGTCACGAATTAGGGGTGTAAATCCGAGCCACCAAACCACGATATATAGTTCAATTTAGTTTCGTGGTTCGGTTCCATTGTTCGGCCTACTTTAAAGAAAATGGGTTTTTAACATTTATGCAAACCAAAAGAATAGAAAAAACATTAAAGAAGATATCAAAAAATCAAATGTAATACAAATACATAATATTTAGATGTTTTTATACAATCTTCATAATTTCAATAAAAAAACTTTGGAAAAAAAGGATTCACACTTGCATTCATGAAACACTTAATAGTCAATACAGTGAATCCAAAAAATATAACCAAAATACAATAAAAGTATTAGTTGTCAAGCTATATAAAACATTTATGTAAATTTAAAAATGCTAGAATGAAAATGTGTTTTGAAAGGGCTCCACACACGAAGATTAGAAGAGGACGAGAGATCAGTAGAAGAGATCAGAAATGACGAGCAAAGATAGGAGTTTAAAGGTTAGAATCGTAAAATATTGTTGGTTTGTTGGCTTAACTCGATGGTTCAACTCGAAATTGTTTGGATCAAGTCAAACCGAACCGCACCAAACCACTTGATTTCTCAAAAACACAAACCGAACCGAACTATATAAGTCACGAAACCGAACCGAACCACTCAGTTCGACTTGACTTGGTGGTTTGGTGGCTCAGATTTACACCCCTACTTCGTGACTCAGAGTGTTAGAAAGTGGAAATAGTTGTTTGATTTGTGGAAATTTTGAATGCTTGTTTTCAATTGAGATACTGATAAGAGTGAATGAATTTAAAGTAAAAAGATGTTGCTCATTAAGTGCTTGTTTGGTGGAGCGTTTTAACCAAAATGTTGGTAAAAAACGCAGCGTTTTCTCTTTAAAAGTGCTTCAATGCAGCGTTTTAAAACACAACGTTTTAAAAATGTGTTGCGTTTACAACTATTTTGTTTATAAAAATAGCGTTTTGAAATAGTGTTTCAAACTTGTTTACAAGAAAAAAAATTACGTTTTGAAAATGTTGCGTTTTAAAAACGTTGCGTTTAGAAAAAACTGTGTTTTCAAAACGCTGCACCAGACGAGGCCTGAATTATAACTTTATTTCTTTTGAGATAATTAATTGATTTTGCAATTTAAAAAAGAATGTGTAGATATTCATAGTAATGGTTAATATGAAGATAATATGAATAAAATATTTTTTAGTTCTTGCTATAATGTTATATTTATTTCCATATACAAAATAAAATTGTCAATGACAGCTATTTACTTTAACATTATTACGTATATAATGTCTATACATTTCTAAAGCAAGTCTATTTGAAATTTTTAGAACTTAACGGGTAGAAAAAATCGTAATAAAAGTTACGTAGTTAATTAATTAAATAGGGATTTGTTAGTAAAGTTTATATTTTATGGACCAAAATGATAGTTTTTAAGGTCATTTGTATTAGTCCAAAAATTCAAAGGGACAAATTGTATATTTTATTATCCTGTCCAACAAAATATATGGATTTATCAACTAAGTTCTTCATTTTTCTTCATCTTCTTGAATTGATAACACATTTTAATTCCTTAACTCATTTATTTTAGCTTGTTCACATGTAATTACTAAACACGCTATAGATTTGCTTAATATCTCGATACACACCAGGAAATCTATTTTTATAATTACAAGTTTTTGTATACATCTAAAAATGTCTGCCAAAACATATTTTTTAAAAGTAAAACCATCTTATATCTTAGATTCAAATAAAGGTTTAGTCACTCATCTTAGTAAGAGTATTTTTGTCTCATTAAAAAATATTGGACAACATTTAATTTGTTACGGTAATTGTAGAGGGGGAATCAGACTTAAAAATAAATAAATAAATAAATAAATAAATAAATATATATATATATATATATATATATATATATATATATATATATATATATATATATATATATATATGAGACGAAATGGATAGAATTCAAAGAGGTAGGACCCAACTTAAAGTTAAGTACAAGTCAAGGGACCAAATTATTATTTAATTATTCATAAAATTGATTAACTCATGACAAATTTACTTATTTGACTTTATTCACTTGTGCGTAATTAATTATATGAATCCTTCCAGGTTTCTACTTTCTTTTCGGCCCTATATATATTGGGTTCCTTGTTTGATTTCTTTTAAGTAGTAATAATAAAATTACTCTTCTACTTTTTTATATCAAATCATGTTTTAACACATAATATCCACAAGGCCACAACATGCTATCAAGGTAAGGGCATCCACAGTCATGGACCTGTGAAAAAGTTTATTATCACTGCCACATCATGCCACGCCATCAGCTTATAAACCTTTTCTTTATAAACCTATTCTCCACAATACATAAACTCATAAAAGCTTTATAGCATGGACCCACAACTAAATATTTTATTATTTCCCAATATATATTTATTTTCAAAAAATAAATATATCGTTTTAAAACATAAATATTTTTAAAACAAATATAATATGTCCAAAAAATAATTTATATATTTTTAAATTTTATCTTTGAAAAAAATATATGTGTGAAAGAATATAACGAGAAAAAAATATTTTGAAAACCTATTTATAGGAAAAAATTATAAAATAAAAAACGACTATAATTTGTGTCGTTGGGAACTTTGGAGAAATACTTTAAAATTATAAAAAAAATGTTAAAGGTTGGTTCCATTTCAATGTTTATATTGTTAAAAAAATAAAAAACAAATGAGTTGGCAACATTTCAACCGGTTGAGGAATTTAGAAAGGTTGACATCATCAACCGATGAGTCAGCCAACTCCAATGGATCAACAACTCTAAACCAAAAACATAAAGCTTTAACAAAGACCCATTGGAGGTGCTCTAATAGTTGCTCAAATCCTATAAGACTCAAATAACATTTTAATTTCTGTTCAAATCCTACAATACTCTTAGATCGTACTTCCTCCGGACCTATATATAAGCAAAAAAAACCAAAATTTTTTGGACCTAAATATAAGCAAAAATCACCATATTAAACTCTACTCACAACTTTCAAGAAGTTTTGTACCAAAAATACCCCTTGTTAATTCTTTTGTTTTTCAAAATGGGTGCATATTCCCAATACACAAAGAGCCACTAATAAAATGAGCTATAATGAATTGATGACAATGAGTTAAAATTGCATTAATTATTATCAGTTTTGATGAGTGAGATTCTTAAGGATATTTTAGTAAGTATATTTTTATTTTATATAAAATCAAGACAATTTAACTAACTTAACTTATTTTCTTAATCTGTGTGAAAGCGGTTATTTTTGCTTATATATAGGTCCGGAGGGAGTACGTGTTAGAATTATTTTTTTAAAAAAATTGTACTAAGAATTAAGGATGACAAAATGAGTTTTATGAATAATCATGAATTAATTTATTATCCATAGATAACCCTACAAAGAATTAGCACCCTTTTATGGTCATGAAACAAAGAAATGTACTTTTTGAACAAAAATATGTATTTTCCAAACAATAGAGTCAAAATTTTGGAAATACAAAAAAATCCCGGAAAACTATGATATCTAAATTAAAATCTATGGAACAAAAATATGTAATTAATGTTTTAAATTTTTGGGAGTCTTTAATTAATCGGATAATTTATTGTTTTTCCAATTCGAATTCGGAAAGACTTGTGAACTCCAAAATAGGAAACAAATTAATTACCTTAATGTAGATTGACCCGCACTCAACAAAATCATATATCAGGCAGATCATTATATTTATTTCCTAAGTTGATTAGCTTTATAACTAACTAAACCCTATAAATTTAGATAAAACCCTCTTCATGTTCATAAAATCAAAACCAGTACCTTCTTTCTTTCTTCCCTACCACCAAGCGATATTCATCAATAGAAGAAAAACAACATGGATGGCGTGAAGTGGGTTAAAGGCAAAGTACTCGGCATAGGTTCTTATGGCACCGTTTTCCTTGCATCACGCGCCTTTGTCGACACCACCCTTTCATTATCATCGATCAAGTTTCATGTGTAGCGTTGAAGAGCGCGATTAGGAGCGTTCGCCTTCTCTTGTCGAGGAAGGTAAGTTCTTATACGAGTGCGTGGTGTCCGAAATTGTTCGTTGCTTTGGTGATGATTTTAGTGTAGAAAATGGTGAACAAGTCTACAATCTTCTACTTGAGTATGCTCCTGGAGGTACCCTAGCTGATCTTATCAATGCTCGATGAGGCCATAAAGGATTTCCCGAAGAATCAAAAGTTAGTTGGTACGCGTATATGTTACTAATGGGTATCAGTCATATTCATGAAGAAGGATACGTGCACCGTGATCTCAAACTCGCCAATATCCTTGTCTTTCCGATCGTAACTAAACCCGAAATATTGTTAACCATCTCAAGATTGCCGATTTTGGGTTAGCCAAGAAAGCCGGATTTTGTGCTAATGGATCGATAATATGCGGACGGTCTATCAACTCCGAGGAACTCCAAATTATAGTTCCCCGGAATCTATAACGATGGGTCAACACGAGGCACCTATGGACATATGGTCTCTAGGCAGTATTTTGGTGGAGATGTTCACCGGGAGAAAAGCGTTTTGGGATGTTCGTGGTTCGACTATATATTGGAAAAGATCGCTAACAACAAAGATTTGCCGTAAATACCCTACGGTATTTCCGAAAAGCCAAGGATTTCTTGACAAGATGCTTGATAAGGGATCCTCGAGAGCGGTGGATCGCCGACATGCTTTTGAGTCATCCTTTCATTGTCGACCACTCGAAGGAATTACAATTTGAACGGTGCAGGCTAGAATGGTGTTGGATAACCCCATCGGTCGTACTGCATGGTGGTCCGGGAATCATTATTCTCAACGCCGCCACACCACCTTTTCGTTATGCCCCTCACCGTTCTTCTTGGAGAATCAATTAGATCTTGTTGCTTTGGATTGCGTATTTGACGCACAATCGAGCACGCGGCCGATCGTGCGTAAGATTAATTGGCCTCGGTATAAATTCAATCTGCAGATCAAAGGAGTTTAATTCTTATTCGCTCGATGATCAAATTTGTTGCATGAATGATTCTTGAGTACTATATTATTTTTGTATTAATTTTGTCATTAATTGGTTTGCATATAAGTTTTGGCTGATTGAGTTTTGCAATTAGCTCGGGTTGATTTAGTTATCTGGTTCGTCATGCTAATATGTGCTCTTGCAACTCAGGAAGCCAACAATTTTTCAGTCTTTAGTTAAGCTTTTACCTTTGTACACTTGAAGCTTTTGAATCATCATTTCATTGTTGACAACTCGAAGAAATTACAAACTCTTTGTTACAAACTCTTTGTTACCTATCTTTTGAATCATTTATTGTTTGAGCCAGTCTCCGGTAAGACGGTTTTATAGATCCCTATTTATAAATTTATGGATCATAATAAATAAATAATATGTTATAAAAAATAATAAGAATTAGTCTGTTGAGTTGGTTACTAGTGAATTGCTTAAGATATTAAAGATGATGCAATTGGTCATTGGTTTAAAACTAACCAGCACTTTTTTTATGTTTTATTGTTAGAGATGTGTCATTTTGGTATTATTTACATTGACGATCAATCAGAGTGTTACTTTTAGGCTTTTCGTGTGTCACTTTTGGATAATTGTTGTCTTAGGTCTGATTAAGTTTTACTTAGTTACTTTAGATCAGAGTGTCATTTCTAAACATATACTGTGTTGCTTTTAAGTTTTACGTGTGTCACTTTTGTAAAAAAAGATCACTTTTCATCTTAAAATTTTTATTCATCGGTGTCACATTTAGTGTGTTACTTTTAGGTATTAATTGTGTCACTTTTAGGCATTAGGTGTGTCACTTTTGGTAAAACAACTCATTTTTATAATCATGCAATTTGTATCAATAAGTGTGTCACTTTTAGACTTGGAGTGTGTTACCTTTAGGACTAAAGTGCGTCACTTTTGGGTTAGTGATTTTAATAGCAATAATCAATTGAACACTACTGAAATATATCTTCTCATTCATAAAATGTATATAATCCCAAGTGTCAATCGTTAAAAACACAAAACCATAACTTTTTCAAGGTAAAGTATATGTTTCTTACTCAAACTTACAAAATTTACTGAAAATATGTCTAAAATAACTGAGCATTAGAAGACTTGGAACCAAATTCCTTGGCTTGATGTGAATCAGAAAAATCAGTAGTCTTTTTCTTATCCTTTTCAATACTTCCCTTAATTCTTTTTCTCCTTCCCTTCGTAACAAAGCGAGCAGGATCAAAGCATGTAGTAGATGAACTTGAAACACGAGATGATTCATTTTGGTACGGTAAATTCTTTAAGGAAGAGTGTCACTTTTTAGTATTAAATGTGTCACTTTTTAGCATTAAGAGTGTCACTTTTTAGTATTAAGAGTGTCGCTTTTTAGCATTACGAGTGTCACTTTTTAGTATTAAGTGTGTCGCTTCTTTTTAGTATTAAGAGTGTCGTTTTTTAGTATTAAGAGTGTCACTTTTTAGTATTAAGTGTGTCGCTTTTTAGTATTAAGAGTCTCACTTTTTAGTATTAAATATGTCACTTTTTGCATTAAGAGTGTCACTTTTTAATATTAAGAGTGTCACTTTTTAGTATTAAGAGTGTTACTTTGTATTTTAATAAAAAATTATAATAAATTTTCATTTATAGTGTCACTTTTATCTAGGGGGTGAGCTTGGTCTGGTTCGGTCCACTTTTTTAGAAAAAATGAGAAAACCAGGACCAGACCAATAGTCTGATTTTCAAAAAATATAGAACCAGGACCAACCCAATATGTTTGAGAACCAATACATTGGTCCGGTCCAGAACCAATTGAAGACGTACGAGAACCAGGACCGGACCAATACGATGATTATTTATTTTTTACTTGTTTAATACAAATACATAATAAAATCTAAAAGATTTAAACTTCATAAATAGATTTAAAAACCTTCCATAAAATTACATTCAACAATTAAAAATGTCGAAATCATAAACTCATAAACACAACAAATCGGTGGAAACAAAATAACAAAATAGTACAAACGAAATAGAGAAAAAAAATAACTACACACACACACATACACATATTGGTCCGGTTCGGTTCGGTTCTGCGTTTTTTGTTTCTAGAACCGTGGACCGACCCAATTCTCCGGTTCTGTGAAGATACAGATCCAGGACCAATCCAAAGTATTGGTCCGGTCCATTTTTGACTGGTTCGGTCCGGTTCCAGAAAATTTCTGCACACCCCTACTTTTATCATTAAAATGTGTCACTTTTGTGTTTTTAATATGTCACGTTTAGTTTTAAATGTGTCATTTAATATTTCGTCAAAGTCTGTTATGATCTGTCAAGTATCCCAAGGCAATTGATGCTAACAGATGGCTAACGGAGCTAACAAAGGATTAAACTGCAAGGCGTGGGAATTCGGCGACAAACATTGAAAGTGGAGGGGCACCAGAGCAAATAGAGAAAATGAGCATCAAAAATAAATTTAGTTGCTAGGGCATGTTGAACATTGGACTACCAAGGTCTAAACCTTTAAACTTCGCCCTTCACCAACTCGGCCAACCAACTTTTGTAATATTAATTAACAGGTTTAGTTATTAACCCGTGAATTTCTAAATTGGGCTCCGTCTTATGGATTTAGGATCCGTAAGACTGTCCTACACAAGTCTTTGCCTTATTATTTTTGATGGTATTCTTGTTTTCTTTAATTTGAATGAAACTTGTTTTCTACTCACTTGATTTGATTTGGCTTATTTGGAAATGCTTATAACTTATGACTTACCATAAGTTGTTTTAGAAGCCTTTGATTTCATTTATGGTAAGATAAGTCATAAGTTATGTAGAAGTCATTTAAAACACATATAAGACATAAGTTGTAAGCACTAAGCTTAGTGCTTAATTTTAATTTTAAAAAACATGTGAGTCATCTTTTTTATTGAAATTTATATATTCCAATATTACCCTTCTTAATAATAGTAATAAAAACAAAAGGTAATAATAATAATGAAAAATAATTATAATAAATAACAATAATAAAAGGAATTATGATGATATTGATAAATAATAATATGACTAATGATAATAGTTATAATAATAATAAAAATAATAAATATAGAATTAATAATGATAAATATAATAATAATAATTATTATTATTATTATTAATGAGAATAATAATAAAAGTAATATTAATATCCATATTATAATAATAGATAATAATAATAATAATAAAATCAATTATAAAAATAAGTAAAAATAATAATATAAATAAAATTAATATTATTATTAATATAATAAAATCAATGCTAAAATTAATAAGTAATAATAATAATACAAGTAATATTAATGTTAATACAATAATAATAATAATAATAATAATAATAATAATAATAATAATGATAATAGTAATATTAATAATTAATAATAGTGATAAAATTTGTATTAATATTAATAAAATAATAAAAAAGTGATAATAATAATAATAAATAAATAAAATAAATAATAATGATAAAAATACGATTAAAAGTAGTAATAATAATAATAATAATAATAATAATAATAATAATAATAATAATAATAATAATAATAATAATAATAATAATAATAATAATAATAATCACATTTTGTGATGATGATATTTTAGTCTTTATATTTGATTTCAGTTCTATTTCAACTTATTAATCAAACACACACACACACACACACACACACACTAACTTATGAAACAAGCATTTTGTTAAATCATCAACACATATCAATAAGTTAAATCAAAAAGACATTTTGTTGTCTTCTTTTTATCCCATCCCAGCAAACTGAATCCCCACAACTACCTCTGAGTGGATCCGTGACCTCCTAATTTGGAGATTAATAATTCCTCAAAGTCCCTGTCATCCCTGACCCAAAAAACTTGTTGTCGGATTATTTAGCGTCTATAATTGGATGAGTCTTATTAATGTATTGACGCAAATCATCTCTCCAAATTGAAAGGTTTTCAAATTCTCTCTGTTTCTATACTTGATAAATTTCTGCAAGTGCCCCCTTGACCTGACTGTTTCCTTTCGCAACGATGGTGATTTTTGAATCTAATGTGTTTGTCGGAACTGTTGAAGGAAACGATGACATTTTCAGAACAATATTTCGAAAAATAGACTTTTGAGGTTGAAAAAATGAATGGTTACAAACTTTGAAAAAGTGAGCGGCCAGAATTTTGGTTTGCATAAGTTTGGGGCTGACTGAGTTTTGAAAAAGGGAAACAGAACGGAGGTATCATTGTTGGGTTTTCCCAAGTAAATGGTGGAGCTAAGGGTGGTAAATCGGTCGTGTTGGGCCGTTATCAGGCCGGTACGATAACAACACAACACGATATGGGATGGGGTGTTATACACAACATGGAATTTTTTCCTCGTGCAGTTTGTGCAGAGTTTCCCGCAGCTCCGAATTCCATCCTCTTCTAGCTATTGTTGCTGTTGCATCCTCAATGACTAGTTTTTTTGCTTCATAACAAATGAAATTGTTCATTATTAAAGGACACACATATTTGTCACATCTATTCGATACGAGATGGGGTGTTATATGTGTATAGCATACTACGTTCGGAAAAAGATACTAAACAAATGATAATGAATATCCAAAGTAAATTAGATTATCAATTTAGGATTTTTTTTGTTTTTTTTGTTTTTAGCAATGAGTAGCATTAGAAGCTAATCATCCTAATTGATAATTCAAAATCCTAAGCCTTAGAAAAGTAGCAAGTCAATTACATACCAACATACCACATGATATCGTACCAAAACAAAAATTTATCTTTTATATTTTTAATAAAGAAATTAAAGAAGAAATTTTAAGTTTTATTGAAAAGGGAAGTTGACTTTTAAGATATTTTAGCAGTACTGGTACATGAATGCAGTGTCCCTATTTGAGTGTTGCAAGTGAACATTGAGGCATAATAGATAACAAATGTGAATATAGTAACTTTATAGAAAAAAGGTAAAGTAGAAATTATAAGTTTTTGAAAACGGAAATCGAATTTTTTTCAAGAGTACAATGCATCTACCTCTTGGGCGTGATACTTAAGAACCCTAGGTGTGGTTGCATAGGTCTTTCTTACTTATATTTATTATTGACCACCACCTATTTGACAGTATTCCCCACACATCTATCTCTTGGGCATGATACTCAAAAACCTACATGTGATTGCCTGGGCTTTCTTACTCATCCCTTTATTATCGTTTGCTTTCTAGCATGGTGATTTGGATGAAAAAATCTATATGAGGCAACCCGAGGGATATGTGGATAATCAACGTTCTGACTATGTGTGCTTGTTAAAGAAATCCTTATATGGCTTGAAACAATCTCCTCTCATGTAGAATATTAAGTTTGATCAATGCATGCTAGATTTGAAATTTACGCGGAATGCTTATGATCATTATCTTTATTTCAAAAATGATAGGAGTGTTCCAGTTTTCTTGCTCATATATGTGGATGATATGCTTCTTATTAGCCCATGCACTAAATCCATTGAATATGTTAAGAATTGCTTGAGTGCTAAATTTGACATGAAGTATTTAGGTGATGCTAGTAAGATACTTGGCATGAACATAGTTAGAGACCGCAACTCCTCTTTTGTTTACTTGAACCAAATTTCATATGTTGAAAAGATTTTGAGTAAATTTTCAATGGTTAATGATGATTCTGTTGATGTTCCCCTTGCCTACCATTTTGTGCTTAGTAAAGAGCAGTGTCCGAAAAATCAATTTGAAATGAATCAAATGAGTAGAATCCCGTATTCCAATGCCATAGGTTCTATTATGTATTTGATGGTTAGTATTTTCCCCGATATTGCTTATGCCATTAGTTGTCTTAGCCGTTATATGTCGAACTCGGGCTTGCCCCAATGGCATGCCGTTAAGTGGTTGTTGCAGGACTTAAAACATTCTTTGAACTATGGATTGAAATTCTTTAAATCTAAAAACGGTGTTAGATTGGTGGGATATGTTGACTCAAACTATGCCAATGATAAAGACCATAGAAAATCAACCACGTCTTATGTGTTCACACTTTGCAGTTCTTGTATTAGTTGGAAGTCTCAAATGCAATCTGTTGTGGCCCTGTCCATAACTGAGGCTGAATACATAGCTATAACCGAGTGTATTAAGGAAGCCCTTTGGTTGAAAAGCTTAATTTCTGAAATCGGTTTTTTAAAGGACAAAGTGGTAGTATTTTTTGATAGTCAAAGTGGTATCCAACTTTGCAAAAATCCAGTTTTTCACGATAGAATTAATCACATTGATGTTCGCTTTCATTTCATTCGTGATGTTGTTGCTAGGTGCATCATTTACCTGGATAAAATTGACACTAGTTTGAATCCTGCTGATATGAATACTAAGTGCCTTCTCGTTTCAAATTTTCTGAACTATTTGAAAATTTTGATATTTGACACCGGTGATCCCGGTAATTGAGGTTGACCAGCTTTCTGTGATTTCCCCTGGAAATCCATGTTTGTTCTTGTGAGTAATCATGGTAACTTGGCCTTTTCTGCTTGTGAATTAGCTTAGTTTCTTTAAATTTTCTGCTCCTTTTGTGGTTGCTTAAAATTTTGTTTTCTCTGTTTTGGTCCTACTTTGTGTTGGATCAAGTGCAGGGATAAGCTGATGATGAACCTTTTCTATTAATGTATCCTTGAGTCCATTGGTGTGAACCGGTACTTGCTCCAAGGTGGAGAATGTTAGGATTGTGGAGGCCTAAATCCATTAAGTAGGCAGCCTCATTAAATATCTCCTTAAGCCCAATCCAGCCTGGCCAAACTCTTGGTGGCCCATCCATTGCTTAGCGGTTTAGCAGAAGGGCTCTTTTGGAATTGTTTGCTTGTTCCAGTTGTCCATATCCCTATCTTTGTGATTCTCTTACCTTTTGCAGCCGCCGTATAAGTTGATGTGCCCTTCGTTATTTGCAGTGTATGTGAGCTGAGAATATTTAGGGAGCAAGCCGAGGAAATTTAATGAGTAGAGTCTGAAACTTAGTGATACAGATACAGAGAGAGAAAACCAGTGAGAATGAGACTTTCGTGTACCCTCTTCAGTCCAGTACCCAAAATCCTTAGTATATTTCTTCCTACCTTCTTCCAGATTCTAAGTGAGCTGAGGGAGAGAGAGTGACGGTGATGAAGAGCTTCTCTGTCAGCTTCGTTTCCGTCTTGTGAGTACTGGTAGGTTGGGGTTATTGGGTAGGGTTTCTTCTCTGGGTTTTCCGGACTTCGAACCTCTGTTCTTCTTCTCTGTTCTTACTCAGTTCTTGGTTGCCGGAGCAGGTCAAGTCTGATACTATGGCTTTGACCTTGGTGACAGTAGGCTGGTTCCCCTGTTGGACTCTTTGGTGGATATGGCTGGTGAGAGGTGTCTGTGCCGATGAGAGCTTAGCTGAGGTCCCTGACCGATTACGACGAGTAATGTTTGGAACACGGCACCTGAGTGCTTTCGTATGTGGCTTCAGCAACGTATTCAGTTCTTATTCTGCTTAGTTTAGTATAACTGTTTTATATACTGCCCTTTCTGTTTTTGCTATATTATGTATCCGTTTTTGCTTCCGCTCAGGTTTTAGATACTGTTTTGTATCTTCAGTTTATACCCCTCACAGTGTATCTTTACTCTCAGTTCTCCCATAACAGTTGGTGAAGATACTAGAAACTATGTTACCAGTTTATTTACTGCTTCTATTGACCCCAATGATTAAAATGTTACCCCCTTCCCAAGTTGTAATTGATAGAATGATTATTCTATGTTATCCGTAATTTTAATCTTGGGTCTGTAATGTTTATTGGTTACTTTGATTTCATGCGAACTGCGTTCTCGGCTTTTCGTGGTGGTATATTTACACAACAATCGATTTTCTCGGTTAGTCTGCACAAAAAGTACTGATCCATATACCCGAATGTGCCTTTGACGAGAGTGCAAACATAAGTGCTAGGCTGATTTGTTGGACCAATTTTGGACAAGCCAAAGTCTAAGATCTTGGCATCCCTGTAAGTTATTAATCTTAAACCCTATATCTTAAATTTCATGATAATCACAATAGCATACAAAATACACCTGATAAATACATGTTGCTTCTAGTAATTTACCCTTAACCTGAAATCTGCAGTATAGAGAAGCAGAAGCGGAATGTGGTTTCTCCCTTTTGGTCTAAAACCCTAATGAATTGATTTAATGTGATAGATTAATATGATGAGTATTATATCTCTTTTATAAGCAAATGGAGGACCAAATTCCTAGTAGGGTTTTAATCTCAACCGTCCATCAAGGTATAGTTTATTTAGGAAACTTACCATTTTTACAAACCAAATTTATTGTAATTTAGTAATTCAAAATTAACCGTGATTCTCACTTATTGACCATATAAAAAATTTCTTAACCTGTAAGAAATATATCTTACAGTCTCCCACTTATTTAAAGTGATAATCCTTTAATGGTTAATCTTGGAAACATAATGTGTGCATAATTACTAAATTAATAACTTGATGGTTAATATAATGTCTTCGCAAAACAAGCTATCCATGAGAGTCATAGCGGTTCCATATTATCAGGTTTTCAACATGGTTCCTTCCATGTACTACAACATAAATAACTTAGTTTACTAGGACTTTTAAGAACTATTTCTGTTATCAATTATCCATTCACATAAAGTATACAAAATATGGAAATATAAATGAAATTCAGAATGTCATAAATAAGAGCTAATAGAAGTTCAATGTATAAGCATAACAAACGATAAATTAATAATCAGTCATTCTCTCTAAACCCATACTTAAAGTATGTTCATGAAATATCTTAGGAAGTAACCCTTTTGTAAGTGCGTCTGCAACCATTAGTGTTGTGCTTATATGCTTAATAAACAACTGTTTCTTCTGAATTGTTTGCTTCACCGATAGACACTTAAGGTCCATGTGTTTTGTCTCATTAGAGTATCTATCATACTTAGAGAAAAATATTGCTACGGCATTATCACAATAGAGTTTCAACGGTCGAGAGACAACATTCAAGTCTCTAAATCTTGAGATGAAATTTCGCAGCCATAAGCAATGATTTGTCTACAACAAAAATGCCTTTTAACAACGTTTTTAAAACATTGTAGTAGACCTTTCACAATGTTTCCGAAAATGTTGTCTTATCCCATGTTGTAATAAGGTCTTTTTTTGTTGATGGGTTTTTCACAACGTTTTTTTTTAAAACTTTGTTAAAGGTCGTTCACAACGTTTTCTAAAAAACGTTGTCATAGGTCTTTCACAACATTTTCTGATAAACGTTGTTGGTAGTTATTCACAACGTTTAAAAAAAAACGTTACTAAAAGTCTTTCACAACGTGTTTTGAGAAATGATGTCATAGATCTTTCACAACATTTTCTGATAAACGTTGTTGTTAGTTATTCACAACGTTTTTTGGTAAAAACGTTGTAAAAGGACTTTCACAACATTAATTTTTGTTAAAACATTGTAGAAAGTCTTTCGCAACGTTTTTTTGAAAAATGTTGTTAAATGATAATTTTTTTAAAAAAAAATCATGTTTTGGTTTTGCTCCTCTTCAATATGAAGTCAGTCCATCAATTCACATATCACATCTCCTGTCCAAAGTTTAAATTGTTTTGAGAAACATAGATCATTGAAATATTATGTGCATCATAAGGTCAAATAATGAGGATTTATCGACATATTTAGCTAGGCGCACATCACTTATTTGAATATAATTATTACCAATCAAACAGAGAGACAAATGACAGCAAGACACAAATACACTATTCCATTGTACTTAATTTGTATTAATTGTAAGGCAACAAAATACATATACACTTAGGAGTAGCGATGTAAATAACAATCTCACAACAAAGTAATGTACTATGATTGTGAACTACTAATCAACTATCTCATAACAGAGGAACGATGTGAATTACAATTTCACAACAGAGTAATGTACTATGACTGTGAACATAAGAAATAGGTATACCAGGAATCCATAAGAAAACAGAGGGAAAAAGAGATTTCCATAATTACATAAGAAACGAGGTATACCACTATCCCCATTGTTTCCACTTGGCACAGTAATTGCTGATGCAAAGACCATTGTGATGATGAGTGCTGCTGTAATTGTACACGAGTTTGTCGTATCTTTCATCCATTTTTCTCATTCTATCAACAACTCTTTGTGATCTCTTGTGAATACCATAGCAGGTGTCTCTCTATTAGAATTCACCATCTCGACAAATATTGGATTTATCTTCTCCACTTCCTATAGGACAATATGTATGCATAGTTGTTAAGTTCATAGTCATAAAATGGAGAAAATTCGAAGTATGAGGCTGGTATGTAAGCTAATAGTATTACCTTAAACCATCAGAATCTCTTTGCATTTGTAATGCCGCACTTAAAAAGATTGAGTTTATATGAAGGAGCCAACTGTCCAACTAAGTGCAAGACGTTATTCCCAATGTCGTCTGTAAGTCCTGTAATACATTGTTGATATCTGTTCATCTGATATACTAGGTTAAATACTTTTTCGCAATGATTTATAACTGTTAATTGAGTTATATAATGGCGCCTATTGTTATAAGACCAAAATGCAACGGGAAGTATATCCACGATCCCTTCAACAATCTCAACGATGCCTAAGCTTGCAGACTTAGTGACTGGTTCATAGGTACGATTAGCGTATGCTCTCTGATCATTTAATGATCTTATACCTTCGCACAAGCATTTAACCAGTTGAACGGCTTGATGATAAGCCAATTTCTTTTCACCAAGCTTTATGATTGTCGTCACTAAAAAAAAGAAATATGTGGGTTGCAAATTAAAATTACAGAACTCTCAATTTCAACAATTCTCTTTTCTCAAAAGTATATTTTTTGTGACTCACCCAATAATCCTATGACATCCCAAAGCATGACATTCAATCTCTCGCGAACTGTACAAAAGAAATATATTCCTAGTGGAGTACCACTACAACAAAATGAAATCTCCAGCAACCCAAATTTAGAGTATTCGTGTTAGTTAAGCATTATGATGAAAGCTATTGTTCCTAAAACTAGCCTCTAAAATCTTAAAGCTATAGTAACTACTATTATCAGATATCATACTGCACTGTATTGGCAATGAGCTAGATGACCATGTCCATCACACAATTAACACGTAGTGTTGCTGTCAGTGACAATGTCAGGTTTCGAATTCCCCCCACCCCCATGAAAATTGAATGAGCTACTGTCAGGCTTCGAAGGGTTATTCTGGCCTTTGCTAGCAATGAAGACATTGATTGTAAGGGATGAAGGGGTGGAAAAGGATCTTTTGGAGGGCTTCTTCTTGAAAAAGAAGATCTTGGAGGTCTGACAGTGTGGTTTCTCCTCTAGAGTTTTGGGTAGTTATAAGCTCATTGTACGTGGATCCTAAGCCTACTAATATTTGTTGTTTCAAATTAGATGCCGACCCCGCTTCACCGGCAATGGCTAAGTAGTTATAAATTTCTTTATCATCTTTTGTCCTGTTTCTATTTGAACTTTGTGACGGTTGATCTCCGTGTTGTTTGAATCAATGTCCTGACAAGTGGAATAGTAGGAGTTGCTGAATTTCTGTAGGAGGTTACATCGAAGAAGGACCAAGAACAATATTGGTTCAAAAGGAATATTGAACCCTATAAATATGTTTATGTGTCGGAATTTAGAAGCTTCTTGACATTGGCACTCCTTATGACGTAAAAGAAAGCGTAAAAGTATGGTATATCAAACATGGAACTTTTTAAAGCATACTTGGACAGAGAATGGCTTCTAAACTATACTCAACTGAAGCATTTGTATTAAAGATATATAATACAGTATCATAGGAGATTCATCTTTCAAAGAAATACTTGGCAGCATAATCAAACTATAGTTGTGAGAACCCAAACTCATTACTTGTATAACATCATTATAACATGCTTAACGTATGCCTTAACATGTTAGATAGTTCATATTGTTCATATCATGCTTGCATTATGTTGATTACGATCATAGTCGTTTGAATGTCTTCTATGTGTTGCATGCTTTGTCGTTAATGCTTTGAGTATTCATCTTAGCATGTTTGCAGTTAACTAATTCCCATTGGAGTCTTAGTACTGTGCATATATGACTTATAACATTAATCTTGATAATAGTATGCATGGTTGAGAGTTTAGAAGCATTGTTGCTTCGTTTGAGTCTTAGGGTTTCTCGCGATTGCCTTCGTTGCTTGTATTGTTTGTGTATTCAACTTGCGAGAAGTTCATTTGAGTTCTAGACCAAGTGTACTAGTATTTCTCATGTTTGCACAATCATTGTTCATAGACTTGTTGCATTTGGTAACTAATAAGATGAACAATTTATTTCTTCACAGACCAGTCATGTTTTTGGGAAAAATTCGGGAAAATTCTGGTACCAATATACTAAAGATAATTTTCTAAAAAATTAGTATGTTTTACCTGCATATCTTAGGATACTCCTTGTAAAATTTGGTAATTTTCCAAGGTTTCTAAGTACCTCGATTAGGTCTTGACTTACAGCAGTGCCAGAATTCTGTTTTCAAGAATTCAGCTTCTGTACTTGAACTTGTAGTAACCCTATTTTGATGATTATAAGTCCAAATGGAGTAATTTAAAAAACTAAAATATATTTTCATGAGTCTAGTTTTATAAAAATCAAAAATCATCTCATTTGGAGGTGTGAGATATTTATGGTCGATTTTACAAGATTAACTGTCCAGTAACTTCGCAAATGAAAATTCTGTTTTCCAGACTTCGGGATTTTCTGATTTTGAATTTTTGGCTTGAACTCTCAAACTCATTTGAACCAAATTCGAACCCCCTCATCTATTGTGACCTCTTTAGGTTTAACTTCAACCTTTTGATGTATTTTTATCAAGGGCCAACATTAATCAACCAATAGAAACCTTAATAACCCAAACCTAGGATTGACTCTTTTGGGAGTTCATCATCTCCCCAAGCTCAAGAATCAGCGATTGTCTTCCTCCTTGGTCAGTTGCTGGTTCCTAGAGAGAGAAAGAGTGAGCTTGAAATCCTCCACCTTGGTTGCATCATTGTCTGAGATCCGGCCATCGGATTTTTGATTGGAGACCACCAAATCGAAGCTCTTGCTCCCTAGTTTCTTAATCTTTGATTTGTTTTGTCATCCAACCATTGGATTTTGAATAAGATAAGCACCCAATCCCCTGTTTTTGTATGTTCAATATCAAACATGCTCCTTTCATGATAGTTTCTAGATACATGCTCAAGAAGACATGCACCATGTTAATAACTTGAAATTTAACAAGTTTATAATCTGAAAATTTTGGGGCTGCCTTGTTAAGTTAATAATTTGGACTTGTGTAAAGTATGAATGCTGTTCTAAATGTGCTTAGGAATAACTCTTGTGAAGGAATTCATTGCATTTGGGAACTTTAAAGAATTGACCATATTAAGGATGAAATCTAGAAAATTAGGGGCTGCCCTATATACTTAATAATTTGGGTTTGTGTAAAGCATGAATGGTGTTCTAAATTTACTTAGGAACAACTCTTGTTGTTCTTGTAGATGAAGAGTGAGGATTTTGAATTTTTGAGAAGAAAATCGACTGAGAAAATGCAATAGCCATCACCAACAACAAAGAACTCGTAGTTTACCTACTGTGAGACCGGAGAGTGTCGCTAGGGCTCGGGTCAGCGACGGGAACTTTTCTCGGGCCGGATTTGGGAGATGAAGATCGATCGAAGGAGGACAAAGCGTTGAGATGGATATTCACCGGAGTGAGAGAGAGAGAAGAGAAGAGAACTGGCGGCTATGGCGTTGATGGAAGACAGCCGATGGAAGTGAAAGAGGTGTGAGACGATGAGAGAGACGATGTCGCGATGGGAAGAGGCTGAGAGACAGAAAAATGAGATAGAGAGAGTGAGAGCCGAGACCACGAGACTCTCAGACTAGAGAGAGAAAGAGGCGCCGCCGCCGGTGCCGTGAGGTTCCCGGTGCGATCAGCGCCCGCGCGCCTGGATAGGGTGCGCGTACGTGCGGATGCGGGACACCACGCTTCCTGCTCCACCCTCCCTTGTTTAGGGGAAGACGAAATCAAAGTGCGAGAGGAGCGTCGCCTATATTAGCACGTTGGAATGTGCCTCTGCTTGCCTTGAGTGGATTTTGTATCCAAAATGGGAACTAAAGGTTTCACACGTCAGTTATCCCTTATTTCGGGATAACAGGATATGGGAATGCATTACCTTTCCATTCTCATTCTCCCTTTTATTTTTCAGGTAGAGAAGTGCAAGAAAAGAAAATATATGCGACGCCCCCACTTATGGATTTATTAAAATAGCCTTATGGCCCAATCAGATCGCTATGGGAGCTATGTTGCGAGGCCCCACTGGATCTGAAAGTTTTAGAGTCGCCACCTTTATTTTAAGGCAAAAATAAAGGAAAACCGTAAAAGAAACCGTAGATTTTAAAGAGGGTTCGGGGCTAAGTTAAGTGAAGGTGCTAGGACCCAACTCGCCCTTTCTGGCCTCAAAGCCGCTTTTGGTCAAGTATGCTCATTGTTATATTAATCTAGCAAATAAATAAGGTCTTATTTTGACAAGGGAAAATTAAACAGATACATTCGGTTACATTATTTACTTGATCGCACCGCCTCCTTCCAATAATTACAAACACATTTAAGAATATTTGGCCATTATAATGGCTCTTTTACATAATATTTTCTAATCTAATCCGGGCAGCACAACGGCTTATATTGGCTACATTGCGCCGGATTTAAATAACAATTTTAAATAATAAATAAGAAAAGACAGAAAATGTAAAATAATAAAAAACAACGCTCTTAAAGGTATTACCTTTTAAAGCGGTGGTGTGCTCGCTCTGTCCTCTTCGGGAGAGGGAGTCTTTTTGTTGTTGTTGTTGTTGTTGTTGTTGTTGTTGTGTTGTGTGTTGTGTGTTGTGTAATTGAATCGCCAGATTTGTTGATTTTGTTGTCTAAATCTGGACAAAGATAACTGAGAGTGATATTTATGTGTGTGTTTTGTGTGTGTGAGTGTTTATGTATTTATGTGTGTGTGTGTGTGGGGGTTTGAGTGGGGAGAAGAGAAAGTGGGTCGGCTAGAATGGGGTTGTGAGGGATTATGTTTGTGAGGGAGAGTTTGTGTGGGTGAGAGGGATTATGAGAGAGAGATTATGAGAGAGTGGGATTATATGTGAGAGAGAGGGAGTATTTTATTTGGGTGTGGGCCGGCTGGAAAAAATTGAGAGAGAGAGAGGGCGCTGGAGTGGGAGTGATTGTGGGGAAGAGGGATTGAGAGAGAGCTGGGAGTGAGGGAAATTGTGGGGGGATTTTGTGAGGAAGTATATTACATATATAGGTGGGTTAAGTAGGGAGTATGTAATGGGGGTGGGGAAACCGGCTGCCCCTTTTGTTTTTTTTTTTCTTTTTGCTTTTTTTTTTTTTTTTTGTTTTCTTTCTTTTTCTTGTTTTGGTTTTTCTTTTTTTGATTTCTCTTTTTGTTTTGTTTTCTTTTTTTATTTTGCTTTTGTTTTTCTTCATTTTTTTCGTTTCTTTTGTTTTTTGTTTACTTTTCTTTTTGATTTTCTTTCTTTTTTGGTTTCTTTTTTTTTGTTTCTTTTGTTTCTTTTTTCTTTTGTTTTGATTTTTATTTTATTTATCTTTTCTCTTTTTTTTTTATTTTTCATTTCTTTTTGTTTTATTTGTCTTTTCGTATCTTTATTCCTGAAACATGTAAGAAATAATTAATAGTCTATTTTGTAATATTTAATTGACAATATAAAATAGGAGTACGAATTTGGGGTGTCTACAGAGCCCCTCAACGATGGAGTTTACGGGTAACCCGAAGCTTACCAAGTAAACGAACATCGTTGATAAGATAGACTCCCAAATTCGAGATAAGAAAATATTTTTATGTTGCAATGGTCGGACCTACTGATGTAGGCTGCCTGCGTATCCTTTTTCAAGGAATCAAACCAAGCGTAGTTCAGGCCAAAACCTTAAACTACAGTGGAAAAAGATTTTTGTGTTTTCGAAAAAGCCGTATTCTTCCGGTCCGAAACCGTTGTCAAATACGGTATGAAGATTTGAATGTTTTTCTGTTACCACCTTTCAACTAGTTGAACGTGTTAAGAAAAAATTTTCTAATTATGGGCCTTGATCGCCGTCTTGTTTCCAGACATAATCCGAAAACTTTCAAATATCAGAAAATTGTGTTTGACTAAAGATTCGTTGCCGAGCATTGCTTTTCTGTTACCACAATTTCAACCGGTCAATACCTTGGCATTGAAATGTGTTAAGAAAATTTTCTAGGTATGTCTGGGCCTTGATCGCTGTCTTGTTTCCGCACTCCAGCCCGAAAATTTTCGATATCCGTAAAATTGTGCTTGACTAAAATCCGCCGAGCACAAATGAATCGATCATTCTTCAAGTATTTTCGAAAATTGTGCAGTGGAAAACATTCTTTTTCTTTCCTCTTTTTTGTTTTTTTTTTGTTTTTTTAATATTCCTCTTTTTTTGTGTTTTTGAAATATTCATCTCTTTTTTTTTTTTTGTGTTTTTTGAAATCAAAACTCAATTTGAAAAAGAGTTTTTCTTTTATTTGAAAACAAACAAATTTTTCTAAAAAGGAAATTATTCTAAAGTCAGGGTAGGAATATCAGACGACTTACCTTTTGCGCTCGGGTGGCTACCGCAGATTCGGCTGATTCTGACCTTTTTGTCACTCTTTGCTGGGGAATTTTCCTTCTTCTTTTTATTGTGATGGTCGGACCTACTGATGTAGGCTGCCTACGTATCCTTTTTCAAGGAATCAGACCAAACGTAGTTCGGCCTGGGCTGAGAATTTTATTCTTGCTTGCTCTTTTTTTTCTTTTCTTTTGATTTTTTTTTGATCTGTTAAATTTCTGCACTGCTTGGGACTTTTGGAGCATTCTTGACTTTATTAGTGATGCATATGCATGTCCTATTTATGCCTAAATAATGTAATTGAGTGCTAATGTATGTAATTTCTATGATTTATTTTTGCGATGCATGATTTGAAATAGTGGTCACTATTTGACCTTATTATGCATGATTTATGTTCTAAATGCAAATGGGGCTATATGATGCATGTTTTACACTAAATCACATTTTTGCATGCAATAGGATTGCGAAACGGAATATTCGGAGTATAAATTTAATTTTTCCGAGACGCTTTTCGGACATATTTTCGGATAAAAACAGGATAAAACAGATATTTTTCATGCTCTTAGCTTTATTTTCCAAGCATGCAAATGCTGCAGGGGTATAGTAAATATCACAAAGATATATATTTTACTGATTGGTGATACTTTACCTTCTTTTTGTCGTACCTCTATGGCAGCTTATTGAACAAATGAAATGCTCAATATGAATGCATGAATTATTTTATGCGATGCAGATGCAATGCAGAACATTTATAAGATGATGTATGAATTTTCCTCATTTTATCATGCACATGACGAATGCAGTTATGATATGTACATTAAGATGCAATATTAATTGCCTAAATGAATTGTTGTTTTTTTTTTTATGGTTTTTTTTTTTATGGATTTTGAAAAAGAATGATTTTTATGTACATGTAAGTTTATGCACATGTATGAAAATAGTATGTGACCATTTAAAGAATTATTATTATTATTATTATTTTTTTTTGTTATGAACAAGATTTTTTTTTTATTAAAAGAATTTATTGTAAAAAAAATGAAGTATAAAACATGTGATATGTTCATTATTGACTCAAAGGACTGTTCAGAGAAGGAGATAAGGGTAGAGAACTTACCCCGTTGTTGTTTTTTGTTTTGTTTTTTTTCTTTTAGGTTCGCAGGGAGCAGCTCAGTGCGGCGGTCCAGACGTCGAGATGACGACGATGATGATGATAATGATGATGATGACTGGTCAAGCCACGGCCGGGGCAGAGGTCGAGGATTAGCAACGGGTCCCAGAGTCAGGGGTGGTGGTCTTCCCAGAAGCCATTCGTCCCGAGCACATTAGCTTTGAGTTCCTACGAACATTAGTATCTCTTTTCCCTTTTTTTTTTCTTTTTTATTTTTTTCTGTGAAAGAAATCTGTACAAACATTATGAAATAATGCAATATAATGTATACGATGCAGTATGTTACACATGCAAAAATAAATTCACACATAAAATAAAACTATGCCAAACATCTAAAATGTAATAGCACGCTGTACTTTGCAGAAAGAGTTTTTTGAGAATACACCTTTGGATAAGAGCGGGCTTTTGGGTGATATTGGAATGGAAAGATGGTGAATCTCTTATTCTTTCTGCATTGTGGTTTAGTCCTGCGGGTCGTAGCTTCCTTTTGTAGGTTTTTTTTCTTTTTTGCGATCGAGACGCCAGCGGCGAGATGATGGTTGGGCCGAAATATCATGGTACAAGATTCTATCCCAGGGATAATGGGGACATTGATGATGAGGATGAGGACACTTCAGTGGCTCTCATGCCGATAAGTCCAGGACTCTCTTTTTTTTTTCGCCTCGCGAGGGAGTATATGGCCCGACTCGGTGGACGCCGCAGCATCGATGGACCGCTCTGGGCTATGGGCAAGAGAAATGATTGTTTCCTGGGAAACAAGGGGTATAGGCAGATATAGGTATGTACAAATGCAAGTAATATATAATATAAATGTCTTAATAAGTATTCCTAAGTTGCACCTTAGGACCCGTAAAATTATATATTTTAGTGTTTTAATGTGAGCCGCTTTGTCGTGGTTTTTTCTTTTGTCGATCGAGTCTCGATGTCAAGACCTGGAGGTAGTAAGACGTCGATGACTTCAAATAATGCCTTCCTCTCCTTTTTATTTTTTATTTTTCATTCATTTTTTTAGCTCTAACTTTTGCCTAGGCCGCGCTTTCGGGTTTCAACCTAGCGAGCTTCTTTTTTTAATTTTTTAATTTTTGCCTAACTTTTGCCTAGACCGCCCTTTCGGGTTTTCACCTAGCGGCTTTTTTTTAATTTTAATTTTTTTCTTTAACTTTGCCTAGACCGCCCTGGTTTTCAATTCTTTTTTATTATTTTTTTAGCCCTAACTCTTCGCTTCACCGCTGGCTTAAGTCGTGGAGAGGGAAGCATCAATGGCAGGATGACTCAGCGTAGTACCTTTTGAGTTTGTATCGAGGTTGAAGGCTGGACAAGGTCTCCTCCACGTCAGTTTGTGAGAGCTTGCGGCACCTCTGGCCAGGATCTCTTAACGATGTATGGTCCCATCCGAGACTTCCATTTCCCCTAGTATCAACACCAACTAGGGGTTTTTCTCCAACACAAGGTCTCAGGCTTGAATATCGGCCTTTGACTTTTATGTTGAAGGCTCGGGCGTCCTGTTGTCGCTTCGGGTATGTTCCAAGAATTGGGGCGTCGTTCATTGTCGAGGCAGTTAACTGCATCTTAGCCCTTTGACGATCAACTTCTATACTCGACTTCCATCATCGCTCTTAATGCGAATTTCCACTTATGGGTAGTACCGCTTCCATGCCATATGCCGTAAAGGGTAGCCCCGGTGGGTGTGCGGTGACGTGCGGTAGCCAGAGGGCTAAGTGGCAATTTTTACGGCCGATCTTCTTGTATCGACCTTTTTCGATGATGTTCTCAAGAGTTTTTATTAACGCTTGGCACCATTGGCTTGTGGTCGGTAGGGGAGGATTTGTGTCTACGGATCTTGAACTCATCCGGCCAGGCGGTTCACGTCCCCCTCAAAGTGAGAGCCGTTGTCGGAGATAATCTCGAAGATGCTAGCGTAGCGGTATATGATGTTGGCCTTAATGAATTCGGATACTTCGGGCATTTAAGACCTTGTAGAAGAAGCTTCTACCCACTTTGTGAAGTAATCGAATGCTACCGTGACATATCGATGGCCATTGATCCTTCGGGTGAATTTGGCCTATAACGTCGATACCCTACGCTGGAGGGCGGCCGTGGGGTCAGTGAGCCAGATAGACATGGGCACATGTCGAGATGGCAAAGCGTTGACATTTGTCGCAATGTCGCACCCACC
>CM028382.1:7131737-7316358 GCA_013146195.2 Codonopsis lanceolata
TTAAGTTAACAAGTTAAGTTAAGAAGTTAAGTTAAGTTAAATTAAGTTAAGTTAAGTTAAGTTGCGTTCGTTAAGCTAAGTTAAGTTATGTTGGGTTAAGTTAAGTTAAGTTAAGTTAAGTTAAGTTAATTAAGTTAAGTTAAGTTAAAGTTAAGTTAGAATTTAAGCTAAGTTAAGAAGTTAAGAAGTTAAAAGTTAAGTTAAAGTTAAGTTAAGTTAGAAGTTAAAGTTAAGTTAAAGTTAAGTTAAGTTAATTAATTAAGTTAAGTTAAGTTAAGAAGTTAAGTTAAGTTAAGTTAAGTTAAGAGTTAAGTTAAGTTAAGTTAGATTTAATTAAGTTAAGTTAAGTTAGTTAAGTTAAGTTAAGTTAAGTTAAGTTAAGAAGTTAAGTTAAGTTAAGTTAAGTTAAGTTAAGTTAAGATTACGTTAGTTAAGTTAAGTTAAAGTTAAGTTAAGTTGAAGTTAAGTTAAGTTAAGTTAAGTTAAGTTAAGTTAAGTTAAAGTTAAGTTAAGTTAAGAGTTAGAGTTAAGTTAAGTTAGAAGTTAAGTTAAGTTAGTTAAGTTAAGTTAAGTTAAGTTAGGATTGCGTTAACCGGTTAAGTTAAGTTAAGTTAAGTTAAGTTAAGTTAAGTTAAGTTAAGTTGAAGTTAAGTTAAGTTTAGATTGCGTTAAGTTAGAAGTTGGGTTAAGTTAAAGAAGTTAAGTTAAGTTAAGTTAAAGTTGCGTTACGTTAAGTTAAGTTAAGTTAAGTTAAAGTTAAATTAAGTTAAGTTAAGTTAAGTTAAGCTAAGTTAAGTTAATGTTGCGTTATTAAGTTAAAAGCTAAGTTAAGTTAGTTAAGTTAATTGGTTAAGTTACGTTAAAGTTAAGTTAAGTTTAAGTTAAGTTATAAGTTACGTTAAGTTAAGTTAAAGTTAAGTTAAGGATTAAGTTAGAAGTTAAGTTAAGTTACGTTCAGTTTAAGTTATAGTTGCGTTAAGTTAAGTTAAGTTGCGTTAAGTTAGAGTTAAGTTAAGTTAAGTTAAGTTAAGTTAATTAAGTTAAGTTAAGTTTATGCGTTAGTTAAGTTAAGTTAAGTTAATTTAAGTTAAGTTAAGTTAGAGGATGTTATGTCAGTTAAGTTAGAAGTTAAGTTACGTTAAGCTAAGTTAAGTTAAGTTAAGTTAAGTTAAGTTAAGTTAAGTTAAGTTAAGTTAAGTTATGTTAACTTAAGTTAAGTTATGTTATGTTACGTTAAGTTAAGTTAAGTTAAGTTAAGTTAAGTTAAGTTAAGTTACATTACGTTTAGGTAAGTTAAGTTATGTTACGTTAAGCTATGTTACGTTACCGTTAAGCTAAGTTAAGTTACGTTACGTTAAGTTACCTTCGTTATGCTTAAGTCAGAGTTAAGTTACGCTACGTTAAGTTAAGTTAAGTTAAGTTTAATTTAAGTTAAATTACGTTAAGTTACGTTACGTTACGTTAAGTTGTAACATTTTGCCAATAGGCATAGCGTGTTTTCATGTTATAATGGTTCATTGTACTCCATTATAACATTTCCAATAGGCGTAGCATGTTTTCATGTTATAACGGTTAATCGCATCTATTATACCATTTCGCCAATAGGCGTAGCGTGTTTTCATGTTATAATGGTCAATCGACTCCATTATAACATTTCACCAATTGGCGTAGCGTGTTTTCATGTTATAATGGTCTATCGCATTATACCATTTCGCTAATAGACGTATCGTGTTTCATGTTATAATGGTTCATCGTTATGTTAAGCTAAGTTAAGTTAAGTTACGCTACGTTTAAGTTGAGTTAAGCCACGCCACGCTAAGCTAAGCTAAGTTACGTTACGCCGTTGTTAAGCTAAGTTGTTAAGTTACATTACGCTTAAGCTAAGTTAAGTTACGCCACGTTAAGCTAAGTTAAGTTACGTTACGCTAAACCAAGTTAAGTTATGTTGCGTTAAGTTGTTGTTAAGTTACGTTAACGCTACGTTAAGTTACGCTAACGCTAAGTTGTAATGTGAATGTTTTAATTTTTGTAATTATATTGATGCTAATCATTTTAATTATTGATATTATATTATTAAATTAACATTTCAAATATTATTTTAATTTAATTTCAATTTAAGTTTACGTTACGTTACGTTAAGTTAAGTTGTAATTTGAATGTTTTAATTTTTGTAATTATATTGATGCTAATCATTTTAATTATTGATATTATATTATTAAATTAACATTTCAAATATTAATTTAATTTAATTTCAATTTAAGTTTACGTTACGTTAAGTTACGTTAAGTTAAGTTAAGTTAAGTTGTAATGTGAATGTTTTATTTTTTGTAATTATATTGATGCTAATCATTTTAATTATTGATATTATATTATTAAATTAACATTTCAAATATTATTTTAATTTAATTTCAATTTTTAACGTTACGTTACGTTAAGTTAAGTTGTAATGTGAATGTTTTAATTTTTGTAATTATATTGATGCTAATCATTTTAATTATTGATATTATATTATTAAATTAACATTTCAAAATATTATTTAATTTAATTTAATTTCAATTTAAGTTTACGTTACGTTAAGTTACGTTAAGTTAAGTTGTAATGTGAATGTTTTATTTTTTGTAATTATATTGATGTTAATCATTTTAATTATTGATATTATATTATTAAATTAACATTTCAAATATTATTTTAATTTAATTTCAATTTAAGTTAACGTTAAGTTACGTTAAGTTGTAATTTGAATGTTTTATTTTTTGTAATTATATTGATGCTAATCATTTTAATTATTGATATTATATTATTAAATTAACATTTCAAATATTAATTTAATTTAATTTCAATTTAATTTCATATATTTTTGATATTTTATATTAATTAGAATTCAATTTAATTTTTCATTATCGATGGAAATTCAATTTTAAACACCTTTAGCGACGAATTTTTTTTCCGTCGCTGAAATTCAATTTTAATTAAATTTTAAACGCCTTTAGCGACGAAATTTTCCGTCGCTGAAATTCAATTTTAATTAATTTTTAAAAGCCTTTAGCGACGGAATTTTCCGTCGCTGAAATTCAATTTTAATTAAATTTTAAACGCCTTTAGCGACGGAATTTTCCGTCGCTGAAATTCAATTTTAATTAATTTTTAAAAGCCTTTAGCGACGGAAATTTCCGTCGCTGAAATTCAATTTTAATTAATTTTTAAAATCCTTTAGCGACGGAAAATTCCGTCGCTAAAGGTCACCTTTAGCGACGGAATTTTCCGTCGCTGAAAATAAAATCGAAATTAATTTCTGAAATATTCAGCGACGGAAAATTCCGTCACTGATAAATTCCGTCGCTGATGTTCAATTCCGTCGCTAATGATTAATTCCGTCGCTGATTCCGTCGCTAAAGGTGGCCTTCAGCGACGGAAAATTCCGTCGCTGATAAATTCCGTCGCTGATGGTCAATTCCGTCGCTGATGCAAAATTCCGTCGCTAAAGGTAAAATTCCGTCGCTAAAAATTCCGTCGCTGAAGGCACTGTTTCTAGTAGTGGAATCTTAATTCGTAAGACGGAGTCTCACTCTCTCACGGTCATTAATCTACCAACACACAGTGAGTCTGGTAAAAAGGATATATCTTACGAAAAATATCTGTAAGATCATCTTACCTAAATTTTTGCCTATAACATTAGCAAAATGTATTAAAAGTAAATGTACTATGAATTTTATTTTATTTATATATATTTATTTGGAAAATATAAATAAATCCAAATCAAATTTCATTTTTAATGATAGGTAAATTAACTTTGAAAATTCAAAAATACATCTAATTTGTCCAAAAATATTTATCGAGAATCCCCTCCCTTCTTCCACTCCTCTCTCAAGAGGAACTAGGACCAATTTAGTCTCGTTTTCATGTTCCAATTAAACGCTTTCTATATATATTTTTATTAGTCTCAAAGGAGAAGATTATTTTATCTACCAAAGATATACAGATCCAATCACGATCTTATAATAAGAACAAGAAATCTTTCTCGATCAATCCCCCTACCCCTCATTCTTGGATGATAATCGAATAGTCTCATTGAGTAGTGATGGCGATACATAGTTTTTGTCCAATTTATTTATAAAAATCTACGTAGCAAATATGTGAGTTGTAAGATATTGCATTATTTAGTCTTAGCATGTGATATTACTCTTTAACTCATCATGCTTTTAACAATTAGATTTATAGGAGAAAATTGTACAAAACGCTTTTGTAATAATCATATTTCATGAAACAAATCGGATTTTCCACTCCCATCTAAGCTACACATGCATTGCACAAAAGAGATATTGTAGACTAGTAGTGAATAGTCGACATGAACTATTTCCCAATTTGACACTCAGGTCATCTATGTGTGCATTTATTAAATATTCATCTAGTAATTTTCGTATAATAATACATCAATAGTCCCAAGTACTCACTGAAAATGGAGAGACAAAGTGTACCTAATAAGTTTCTTGTTTTAGTTTATTTTATAAAACAATTTTTTTTTGATATTTAGACTATTTTAGCAATTAGTAATTATTTATACGCCAAAATATTTTTATAATTAGTAATTATTTATACAACAAAATCTTTTTTCTTAATAAATAATTACTAAAACCTTATAAATCACGAGTTCTATCTAGTTTTGATGGTTCAATAATACGAACATACTCCCCACCCTTTGGTCATTTAACTCAAGTAGAATATTATTTGTGAAAGAATATTACATGCTTAGAGCATCACCAATGCAAATGTGAACGTTGATTAAAAATGGGTGTCATCTAGGAGTTACACATTTTTCAAGAAAAAAACTTTTCAATACAACTATTGATAAAGATTGTAGATATGTCGTGTCAACCATTTTATTTCACATTCTTGATAAGAATATCATTTCAGATTATAGTTGTGAATTAATGTGAATACGTCCTAATTATCATTTTTATTTTTAAAAAATTCTTCTAATTGGTTGTTTCGTTTATATTTTAATTTTTTTTATCAAATTTTATTTTAATAATGGAATATATTCTATATAAGATCAAATCAACAATTACGTTGGAAAAGTTTTTTATAATTAAATATGAATAAAGAGAGAAAATTTGTCACATATAATTTAAAATATTAATTACAATTTACACACAATAACATAATATCAAATCCACATTATGTTGGTGATGTTCTTAATAACTACTCCCTACGGACCTATATAGAAACAAAAATAACCGATTTCACACAGATTAAGAAAGTAAGTTAAGTTTTTTTTTTAAGTTAATTAAATTGTCTTGATTTTATATAAAATAAAAGTATACTTACTAAAATACCCTTAAGAATCCCACTCATCAAAACTGATGATAATTAATGCAATTTTAACTCATTGTCATCAATTCATTATAGCTCATTTTATTAGTGGCTCTTTGTGTTCTCATTTGAATTTTGTTTCTCCCAGCCTTAATTTTCTATAAATTGAATAATAGCACCACATAACAATAGATGAATGTAAACTTGCACTAATTTCCTTTTTTCAATCACCAATTATTTGAGTCTCTCATTGAGTGTGTGTGAACAATGCCTCTTGATATTGATTTGAATGTGTGTCCACTATATGAAGAAGTCGTCCGTGAAGAAAATGAGGCTGAAAATGTATTGCATGAAGGTAAATTGATGAACTTACTGTAAGCAATTTCTTTTTGCTATTTTAATACTAATATCCTCAAACTTATCCTGCATTAGATTAAGTTGCAGCCCTGTTCCTCAGCTCCCCAAAAACACATGCATATACCTCTTCGGTAATTGCAGCTTCTAAGTGTGCATCCTCCAAAGATGAGCTTAGATTTTCTATTAACTTACATTTTCTTTTTTTAATCATGTAGGAAGCGTTGTTCATGAGACACAACCATCTCAGAAAAAACGTTCATTTTTGGACAACAACCAACGACGAATTATTTATGGATTATTGATAAATTCATCTAGTGACGGTAAACTCAAGTATGGGATCGTTAAAAAGGTGGCTTCTTCTTATTCAGTCTCTATCGATGTAATTTATCGAATTTGGAGGCAGCTGAAGGAAACGGGTGATGTTTGCCATAAGAAAGCAAATAATTGTGGTCGGAAAAGAGTTGCGATAGATTTTGAGAAAATGTGTGATGTTTCGTTGGGTAGGCGTAGCACTCTTCGATCTTTAGCATGTTCCTTGGGCGTTAAAAGCAAGACAACACTGCAAAAATATTTAAGAGAAGGGGTTTTGCGTCGACATTCAAGCGCATTGAAGCCACATATGAAGGATGATAATATGAAAGCACGCCTTAGATTCTGCTTGTCCATGCTGAAGGAAAATAGCATTCCTCATGACCTCATGTTTAAATCCATGAATAACATTGTGCACATAGATGAAAAATGGTTCTACATGTCCAATAAGTCATCGATGTATTACCTTCTTGCTACAGAGGATGACCCATATCGAACATGCAGAAACAAAAACTTCATTGAAAAGGTCATGTTTTTAGTTGCAGTGGCTAGGCCTAGATTTAATGATGAAGGTAACAAGATATTTTCAGGAAAGATCGGTGTGTTTCCTCTAGTTAATAAAGTACTAGCAAGAAGATCCAGTGTTAATCGAACAACAGGGACACTCGAAACAAAATCCATTACTTCAATCACCAAAGAAGTCAGTCGAATGTTCTTAATAAACAAGATTTTACCAGCCATCAAAGAAAAATGGCCACGAGAGCATGCACATGAGACAATTTACATACAACAAGATAATGCACCGTGCCATGTTTCTATGGATGATGAAGAATTTTGTACAGCAGCTTCTGAAGGGGGGTTTGACATTCGTTTGACTTGTCAACCGCCTAATTTTCCTGATTTGAATGTTTTGGATCTAGGTTTTTTCAGTGCCATTCAATCATTACAACAGAAGGAAGTCGCTACGTCATCAGTTGATGAGCTTATTCAAGCCGTGGAAAAATCTTATGAGGCTTTTGATAGCAAAAAATCAAACAAAAATTTTCTCACAGTTCAGTCGTGTATGGTTGAGATCATGAAGGTCAAAAGATCAAATAATTACAGAATCCCTCATATGAAGAAAGATGTGTTGCTTACTGAAGGCATGCTACCCACTCAACTGAAATGTGATTCTGATTTAGTTCATGAAGTTTATAAATACCTAGACAATTTGAATTAAATCTGATCGATCTTATTTGCTTACTACTTTTAACTCTCGTTCGTTAAGCAATTGGATATTTTAACTCTCATTCGTTAATGACATAAGAAAAATTACATGTTGGCAAGTCTGAAATTTATATTAATTTGAACATGTTTTAGTTTAATTTTGGTTGTGAGGTTTTATGAATTTTGTTTCATGGTATCTTCTTACAGATTTAGTTAGTTAGAAGTTATCAGTTTCAAGTCTCGTCTTAATTTATTATGGTCATCTTGAAATCGGATACATAGTAGACTTCTTAGTCCACATGTTACAAAGTCATAGTATCAGTATCAATAACCAACCAGGTTAGAGAAAACCAAAACTAATTTGGAAATTAGTGATTAAGAAAGCTATAATGACAAACGTGGCTTGCATAGTGGCGTTGCTTTGGACAGAACTGAATGACGAAAAATGAGGACAAAGGCTTGAGTTGAGCAAACTAATTTGGACATGAGCAAGAAAGATATAATCATAAGTGTGGCTTGTGCAATGACCTTGCATTGGACCAAACGAATGAGAAAAATGATTCATGTAGCTAACCTCAAGTTCTTGGGACAAAGGTTTGAGTTGAGTTGTGTTCCAAGTTTTTAGGGGATCTAGTCATTTACTTATAATCTGGGCATGCTTTATTTTTTAGTTAGTTAGAACTTAGCATATTTCTAGTTTACAAGGTGGTATTAGTAGCAGCCTTCACTGCAGCCGGAATTGCAACAACAGGTCCAATGCCCAACACATCAGGTAGTAGCTTGTTCTTGTTTAGAATGACATTTGCTCACCAATGTGCTTTCTTTGAGAAATTTTACACGAATTGACTGTCGATTGTGGACGAATTGACTGTTTATTGTGCACATACATTTGACGTTAAATAATTAACAGATACTACTATTATATTTGATGAAGTCATTGGAAAGACAATACATCAATTTAACTTGCCCGAAATGGCAATGGTCCTAACAAAAAAGAATGCCATTGAACACCATATCATTTCAAAAAACACCTAACAAAAAAGAATGCTATTGAACATCATATCATTTCAAAAAACACCTAGGAATGTAAATCTTGAGCATGTCATCAATCATTTTTTTCCTCTCCTCAATATCAAGTCCAAAATCCAGTCCTTCATCCGGCAATTCATTAAGATCGAAAATATCTCTGTTCAAATCAAAAAATGCTCTCTCATATTGTTGGACAACCTTTTGACTTAAATTCTTCACTTTGACACACTTCACACTTCTTCAACGTCGTCACAATCGTTGGCCGAGTGCACATCTTCATCAGGGACTTTGTTCAGATCAAAATTCGGCTTGAACTTTCCAATAGATTGCACTTCTTCATTTCTTTTTGATAACCCAGTTTCTTTTGTTGTGACCTCATCATCATGGTTGGACATCTCTCCTTCTTTATCCAATGAATCTTCAACAACGAGATGTGAGATTTCCTCGTCATCACAAATGCCCAAGTCAAATGAGGGTATGCCCATTGATTCTTGTGCTTCTCCCATTTTCTGATTATCAGCATGAAGGAGGGAAGGAGAATGTCAAATGTTCATGGAGTTGATAACTGGTCAATTTATGAAGAGGACTTTTGCCATTCATATGCTAGTATTCTCTTGAAAGTTGTGTATTGGGAATGTGCACTCATCTTGAAAAACAAAAGAATTAAAAAGGGGTATTTTTGGTACAAAATTTCTTGAAAGTTGTAAGTAGAGTTTAATATGATGATTTTTGCTTATATTTAGGTTCAAAAAAATTCGATTTTTTTGCTTATATATATATATATAGGTCTGGGAGTATCATTCAATCCATTCCATTTGAACTTACAACACTTGATAATTACCCTTTAACCCATTAGGTGAAAAAAAGTTTTTAACTTTTAACCCCCCACCTTCCAAGTAATATTGTAATAATGCTAATAAAACAAAAAAAGTGACAGCTAATGGGTTCTGACTCCCTCTTTCCCAAAATAGCCTTAGCCACTGGTAATTTTCATCTGGCTACTTCTGAAATCCAATTTTCTGTTTGCCAAGAACAGAGCATTGCTCTCTCTCTCTCTCTCCCCCTCCCCCCCTCTCTCTCTCTCCCAAATAACAATAACAGAGAGAGACAACCGAACCCTAGCTCATCATCGTCATCTTTCTCTCTCTAATTCTAATATTTATATATATATATATATCATCAATCAATCTCTCTCTCTCTCTCGTCATTTTCATGTCTTCAATCGTCGGTTCGCTCCATTGCCCTCCTCCTGCCTCTACTTGTATTTCCTCTTTACGGCGCCGTTTTGTCTCCTATGGCAACTACCATACCAGCATCTTCTTTTTGAGGGTTTTTCGATTATCTGTTCAAGATGACTGATCACAAGGTACCCATTTCGTTTTAATTATTTAAATCTTTTTTTTCTTTCTGTTTTTAGCTTTACATCTGATGTTCCCCTTGTATGATTATTTTAGTGAGTAACAATCCTTAACTTACTTTAGACTTTGGTCTGTTTGTTTGTTATGTTTTTTTTTTTTACTTAAGTTGTAATGAGCCATGGTTTAACTGTAAGGATGCCCTATTGTGAGCTGAATGTCACTGGGATTCAATCTACCATGCGATTGGGGAGGCTCTTGCCCCGGGCCATTCTTCCTTTTTCTGAAAGATTATATTTTTGATGGAAATATTAGGGTAGTTGTCTAAATTGGGGAATTTCTTAAGTTGGGGTAATGATTTTCATTTGGGTCTAAGCTGTTCCCCGTGTAAACTTTACATATTTGGATGTAAAGGAAAGAAACCATTGAATTGACATTTGAGGGATATGAGTTACTCCCTCCGTTCCGGACAAAGAGTACCCGTTTGAAAGTCAACTTTTTAAGAAAATGACACTTTTAGTAGTTCATTAGTAATAAAATGACGTTTTTATGCCAAAATTTAAGAAGGTGAACTCTTTAAGTGAAACATTCTAAAATGGAATAGTGGACTCTTTGTCCGGAATGGATGGAGTATATCTTTTAATTGGCACAAAATGACGTAGGGTCTTTTAAAGAAAAAGAAAAGCATAGTGATTATAAGAGTTATCTTCGTCCTTAGCCTAACATTATGTTTCTAGGTTTCTCTAATGTGCAGCCTCGACATCTAACTGATGATACTGGCACATTTGTTTGCCAAAATGCAAGCCTGGGTGTATATGTTTTGTTGCACTGCAGAATTATGCTGCCAGAAAGTTTATTAAGAGATAATTGTTTGTTGGAAAGTCATTTAACTTTGACATTTATGGTTTGCCAACTTCCGTACACTAGTATGGTAAGTAGCGAAGGTACCTAGATATAACCATTTATGTACATGGCTAACCAATTCATATAAAGAATAATAATGTGAAAACATGTTTAGAAGATTTTGTCTCTGTTTGTATACAAGTTCACGTAGATTTAACCCCATCTAAATGTGAATGATCTTTCTATATCCAAAATCCAATGTATAGGGACTATAGGCTAATTGGGTAAATAATTCATGGCTCATGCATACATATTCATGCACATGGGCATATTCATGCACATTGGGTGGGTGTTACTATATACACATCAATACTAAAGGTTATACGAACCAGGAGAAGGTATTTTGGACAGTGGCGTTACATATTCCAAAGATTCTCCAAAGCCTTTTCAGCATTTGAGCTTCGTCCTGATTCCTGAACATGGCAAGTTTATGCACACAAAGCAAGTAGGTATTTCTTTTACATCACTATTATATTACATCCAAACACTCCTTGAAGAAAAGCTGAAGACGTTTCATGTTTCCGGGGAAACAGTTTGGTGTCTTGTTTCTTTGTGTGCTTCTTTGGGTTATGGGGAGCCATTTACTGTAATCAATTCCTGTACATATGCTATTGGCTGATTGACACTTCAGACTGATAGTGTCGGCTCTTCGCCAAGGGAAGATTTACATCAATGAACTTCAGGAAAAAGTTCCCTTGTATATTTGCTTAGTAACAGAAATTTGTTACTTAGTACTGGATATCAGATTAGTTCCTTCTCATGTGTATCATCATTTACTTTCTATAATCCGTAAGGATGCGGTGTTACTATTCATTTGGTTGGGATGTTATGAAACTGTGGCTCCCTAGTGACAAGATGGCGCACGGTGTTTTTCAATTTATCATGTGGTTTTTTGCAGATGTAGGAAGTATCTTTTTTCTTTTCCTTAAGTTTTTAAAATATAATGAGAGAAGGACTACTCATGTTCCACATATTACATTCCTTTACTACAGCAATATTGACCTAAGGAGCTTATTTTTATGTCCATGTACCATTGAAATGATAATTATCTGATTTCTCTTGTTGTGCTTTTTTACACTTTAAGACTTCAATTTGTTGTTATTTGATTTTAATATATGAATATCCTTTAGTTTATACTCATTCCTCTTTTTATATTTATCACTGTCAGGTGTTGGTGTTTGGGTCATTCACAGAAGATGAGATCAAGTCCTTACGAAGCCAGCCAATAGAGAATGACGTAGATATTACATTTGGTTCTTTGGACTCTGCAACTCTGAGATCTGTTGGCATTTTCAGCACTCGATCAACTGACATTGGAACTTCCTCATCAGTTTCGTCATCAAAGCTGGTTAATAGAAGGAATGCTGACAAAGCTGTTTGTACTGCAGAAAACACCTCAGTAATACTAAGTTCATCTGTTCATGGAATTGGAAGCATCTATGATTCATGTCCTTGTCAATTTAGCAATGATGTACAATTATCTGGACGAAATAATGTAGAACTACCTGTACCATGTGTATCTGAATGTACTTCTGATCCTCTAAACTCATATGGTTGGAACAGGCATGGCACTGAAGTTGTGACTCTTTCATCTAAGCCTCCAGTAAATGACACTCTGATTGGTTCATCAGAGGTTGTTGGCCTTGCTAATTCCAATCTAAATCTTTTCAATGCATCTAATGGTTTAGATGCAAAGGTTACGACATTACTACCTCGAGGTTTAGTCAACTTGGGAAATTTGTGCTTTCTTAATGCAACTCTCCAGGCTCTCCTTTCTTGCTCTCCTTTTGTTGAACTCCTGCAAGAATTAAGAACTCGTGATATTCCTCAGGTAGATGACAATTCTATTCATTCTTGTACAATAATTGTTATCATTGTTTATTTGTGCTCATTAATTTTGTGTTCTCTCCCATTTTAGATTGGATATCCAACATTACGTGCATTTGTTGAGTTTATATCTGATTTTGACATGCCCCACAATACAAGCTTAAACAAAAAAGTTCTGGAAACTGGAAGGCCTTTCCCCCCTGTCATGTTTGAATCTGTTCTGAACAATTTCTCTCCGGACATGCCAAATAGCTTTTCAGGCAGGCCAAGGTTTGTATAAGTTTTGTATCATTTCTACTAAGACAGGTTGTTAATTCTATCTTTCTTTCTGCTAAATTCAGATTCACTTTGACTGGCATAAAAATTCTTGCCTTCTCATTCTCTGTTTGTCTTTGTTTTCCATGCTTCTTCCTTTCCTTTATTTGTGTATTTTATGTCATTAACTGTACTTTTTTCATTTATATTGATATTCTCCCTGACGGATTTACGACATCCCTGCAAATGTAGTATTGCAAATTATTCCTATAACAATTTTAATATAGATCTTCTCGTTAATATGCACAAGAGTTTTTGTTACATGATCTGCAAAATAGTTTATGGTTTTTTTAGATTATAGTATCCTCCATGATCCAACTTGTACTGAGGATTTAAGTCTACCTTGATGAAAACTAAAACTACAACGTATATATGAGATACTCCCTCCTTTCCGGGTAAAGAGTCCACTATTCATTTTTGGGATGTTTCACTTAAAGAGTTCACTTTCAAAAATTAAGGCATAAAAATGTCATTTTATTACTAATGTGCTACTAAAAGTGTCATTTTCTTAAAAAGTTTGACTTTCAAACGGGGACTCTTTTATAACATGCATGAAAGGCGATATGCACATAACAAATATTCCAATAATGAAAGAAGTGCTCAACTGAAACGATTATGTATGTGTGTCTACAATAACAAATATACACAATCTTAAACTTAATCGTTTAAGTACGTTAAAAAAATGAAAGCTTGTTTAGTTGCTTTTCATAAAATTAGATTTATTTCCAATTTTTTTAGACAATTACCCATGTCTCATTATTGTCTAAACAAACAAAACTAACTATAGAACCAAGGTAGTTTCAGCAACTGTGACAATATTGGATTTGAAAGAAGACAAACAATTGTGTTTGGTGAATCTAACATGCAATGGCAACATCTTGAAAAGATGCTATGCTAGTGCTTCCATGCGTAGATTTTGAGTTTCTTTACTGATACTATGACAACCCTATGTTTGGAACCATCAACATTTGGGTTTCTTCTTGTTAATCCAACTATGTGTTTGACGAAACTTCTCACTAGCATTACAATATTACTTTTAAGTTTCTTTCTATACTGACAATTCGCTTGTTGGTTTACTTGTCTATGTTATTGATATAATGCTGATAATATAAGGTTTTTCTTTTCATTCAATCTGAGATTGTAGATAGTAGTTGGGGATATGTGGTTATTAATCTGATAGGGGTATGAAAATCGTTACAGACTACGAGTCTTCATGGTTTGTGGTACATGCAGGGTGTTTTCAGATGGATAGATTTTGGTGATGCAACATCCATATTGGTTGAATTAAATGTGCTAATGGGTTTTATTTTGAGTAAAATTTTGGGGGAAGGAATTGATTTATTTATCCCTTTTTTACTTGAATAATATTTACATGAACATATTTATGTCAAGAGTGGGAAGGCAATGTAAAATTCATAGTTGGTTGTCACTTCCTTTTTATGCTCATCCTACAATTTAGTCAATATCATAACTTAAACTTGGTGAAAATATAGATTGTTAGTCTACTAGGCTGCTGAGCTTAGGAATGTCATTACCATCCTTGAGTTTTTGAGAGGTTTTTGGGCTTCAAGATTAATTGGTTTAAGTCTAGTATCTTGGGGATCAATGGGGATTATGGCTACCTTCAAAGTTTTGCTTCTTTTGTGGGCTGTAGGGTGAAACATGTTTTGTACCTTGAAGTACCTCTGGGAGGCAATCCCAGATCCACTGCTTTTTGGAATCCTGTGGTCGAGTGGGTTGCTTGGCATCTAAAATGGTTCGAATGGTGCATATATTCCTTGGATGGGAAGATCCAGAATATTCCCACTTATTTCCTGTCTTTGCTTAAGAATCCTGTTATAGTTGTGTTGGTTTTAGAGAAGATGATGAGAGAAGTTTTGTGGTCTGGAGTTGGAAAAGGGAGGAGAGACCATCTTTTCGGTTGGGGGACTTTGTGTAAGCCTACTGAGGGAGATTTGGGTCTTTGACGACGGTGTGTTCAGGGATTTTTCCCTAGTAGTTAAATTGTTCGATATACCCCCTATGATCTGCAAACGGGAATGTGCATGTACCTTAATGTGGATCCAAAACATACCCGCCCGTATTATTCAGCAAAGCAGTGATACGGATTATTATGTTTGTGTACCTTTTTTTTTTTTTTTGATAAAGGTAAAGTATATATAAATGAAGAGCGTCAAAATAGATGACGCGTCCTTTACATAGAAGAAAACTACAAAAAAATATACCCACTAGCCAATGTGAAAGATATTCACAAAATCTGCACTAGTGCTATCACTATGACTCGTAATATGATCTGCCCCTACACTCCATTCAAGCATGTTCGAGAGCAGCGATTTCCTCAAAGCTAACATAGACCTCTTCATTATCGAATGCCCTTCAATTTCTTTCTTTCCGGATCGTCCGGCATACTTTTAACGGGGCAACATTCCAAAGCCTATTACTCCTCTTGCTCCTCGACCAATTCCAGAAAAGGTCCTTGGTAGAGTTTGGAATCACCCACGATATGTTAAACAGACCAAAAAAAGGCTACTCTGCTTGGAACCCCAGATTTCCATGTTGACCTCCACGGGAATAAGTTTCTATTGCTGCTGTCCAGCTCTGAGTAATACCCTTTCACCGAGAACACTTTACTTTTGACGTCTTCCCATAATACTTTATCAGCTGGAACACCAACCTTCTGAGTATATAATAACTTGAGCAATCTCGCGACTGCCTCAATCTCCCAATCTTGAAAATTTCTGCGGAAAGAAGGATTCCACGAGATCCTTACCTCCTCCAAATTAAGCACAGATTTTATAGAGCACTCCTTTTCTGTAGCCAAAGCAAACATATTTGGGAATAATCTGCACGACTCCCCTCCATCGCACCAGTTGTCATACCAAAACATCACTGAAGAACCGTCACCAATTTCAGAAGAGATATGTCTGACGAAATTATCCCAACCTTTTCTTATACCTTTCCAAAGACCCACCCTAAAAGGTTCATTGATGGCAGCAGGAAACCAAGAATGATTTCCCTTTCCATATTTACTCTCCACCACCTTCCGCCAAAGGGCCTCCCTCTCCGTAAGATACCTCCACATCAATTTCCCAAGAAGAGCTTCATTGAACAGCTTTAAATTTTTAACCCCAAGCCCTCCTGCCTTAGGAATCCTACAAAATGTTGACCATTTTATCAAATGAAAATTTTTCCCCTCCGAACCCCCTTCCGAAAGGAAGTCTCTTTCCAGCTTTTCTAAACAATTCCTAACCGAAACAGGAATCACAAGCAGCGATAGGAAATAAGTAGGCAAGCTGGACAGAGTGTTTTTTACTAGAACAAGCCTCCCCCCTTTGGACAAGTATTGCCTCTTCCAACCCGCTAGACGACGTTCAAACTTTACGATCACCTTGTTCCACACTGCTTTGCTTTTAAAAGGGGCCCTAATGGGCAAGCCGAGATAAGAAGCAGGGAGTCTTGCTACCTTACACCCCAAAAAAGAAGCCAATTCCCCCACGTTCTCAACATCTCCAGCAGGAATGATTTCGCTCTTAGAGATATTGATCTTAAGACCCGAAGCCGCCTGAAAGAATAATAGCACCAAATGGCGAAATCCGAGTTGAGACTTTCTTCCCCGCAGGAAACCAGGGTGTCGTCCGCAAACAAGAGATGAGACACTTTGGTTACTGACCCACCTGCCCTATCCACTCTGAATCCTTCAAAAAAACCTCCCAGCATTGCTTTTTCTACCAAATAACTCAAGGCCTCCATAACTATGATGAAGAGAAAAGGAGAAAGAGGATCACCTTGGCGCAAGCCCCTCGTACTCCCAAAAAATCCAGAAGGTTCCCCGTTAACTAAGACGGAATACCGAGCAGATGAAATGCAAAACAGAATCCAGTTTCTCTACTTAACCCCAAACCCCATTTTCTCCATCATAAACATCAGGAAATCCCAATTCACATTATGAAAGGCCTTTTCTACATCCAGTTTACATAGTAAGCCTGGGGTTCCGCCTTTGATTCTAGTACCCACTGCTTCGTTTGCGATCTGCGACGCATCTAGGATTTGCCTGTTTCGGACTAATGCATGCTGGGAATCAGAGATGATTTTATCCATAATTTTCCTCAATCTGTGAGAAAGCACCTTCGCAATGATTTTATAAACCCCTCCACTGCTTTCTTCTTTTGGGATTAGAGCAATAAAGGTAGCATTTAAACTTTTCTCAAAACAAGAGTTCTCATGAAAATGATGGAAAATTCTCATCATATCCCCCCTCATGACCTCCCAACATTGCTGGAAAAAAGCCAAAGAAAAACCGTCTGGACCCGGGGCTTTGTCTCCACTCATTTTCCTTAAAACCAGCACCACTTCCTCTTCCGTAAAAGGCTGCTCAAGTTCAGTCGAGGCTTCCAAGTCAAGGGTTTTGCACGTGACCCCCTCTAGTACCGGCCTCCAATCACTGCTGTCCCTGTATAGTCTCTCATAGAAGTTTACAATTCCTCTTTGGATCTCCTCTTTTTCTTCCAGAATAATCCCATCAACTGTCAACTTTTGACTCTGATTGACTGAGGAGTGCACACTCGCCATCCTATGAAAGAATTTGGTATTGTTATCCCCCTCCTTGAGCCACTGGACCCTAGATTTTTGTCTTCAACTAGTTTCCTCACATCTCAGAAGATGCTCCAGTTCCTTCTTCAAATCTAGTCTTCTCCTCTCATCAACCCCATTCCCATCCCCAGCAGAAGCTACTGTCTCATCTGATTTCCACACCTCTTCCTCCAAAATTTTAATTCTGCTCTCAATCCTCCCAAAAATTTCCCGGTTCCAGACTTTGAGGTCTATTTTCCGTCGTTTTAACTTTTATGCCATCACGTAACAGGGGTCACCAGTGATCGCGTACGAAGACCATTTATCCTTGACCCACTCCACAAAGCCCTGCTCCTTGAGCCACATATTCTTGAACCTAAACGGAGCTTTTCTTTTCGCCAATACACCACATTCCAGCAACAGAGGGACATGATCGAGGGACATGATCTGAGGTCACTCTAGGAAGGCACGACTGAATCAGAGCCCCAAAATGATCCCCCCAATCTACTGAAACCAATAATCTGTCAATTCTCCAGTACTTCATTCTGTCACCACTTCTAAACCAAGTGAAGTCTCTTCCAGTCAAAGGCAAGTCTACTAGCTCTACGTCGTTAATAAAATCATTGAAATCAGACATGGATTGAGAAAAACCACCAGAACCAGATCTTTCATTGGGGAAGCGAACTACATTGAAATCTTCCCCTATACACCACGGATACTCCCCACCTAACCTTGGTGCCTTCAGTTCTGACCACAACAATCTTCTGTCAACTGCTGTAAATGGACCATAAACACCAGAAAACAGCACTGCCTTATCATCCTCCACGAAATTTAGGACACAGGAAGCCGAAAACAAAACTCAACCTTCGAAAATTTCCTCTTATCCAACATAATCAAAATTCCTCCTGAACTTCCCACAGCCCCTACACAAATCCAATCCACCCATCTTGCGTTCCAAATACTGTTAATAAAACGCAAATCTATCGTTTCTTGTATGCTTATAGTTTGTAAAAAGGACGCGTCTCCTGATTAGATGCTTTGGTATATAATACTTTACTTAAAAAATAAAAGCGCGAATCTATCGTTTCCATTTTGGTTTCCAAAAGACAAACCACATGAGGATTCCGTCTTCTCAAGACTGCCTTAATGATATCTCTTTTCTCTAATTATGTAAACCCCACAAATTCCATGCTTAAAATCGTATATTCATAACTAAACTTTGTTAACATCCCTATCCAGCAACCTACTACTGCTATCAATCTGCTCAAAGTTCAAGCTGCAACGCAGTTGCTTTAGTTCCCTCATCCCCTTTGCACTGCTTGCTTTTTGATGCTATTTCCCCTCGAAACCATACGATTCAGATCTATGTCCATGAGAAAATTCAAGATTTTATCTTCATATCCATTGTAAGAGACTCCTAAGAATTTCCCAAGGCCTTTAATACGGCTTTTGACCCAACCAGAGATGACCTCCTCCCCTACTCCATCCGTGATAGCTTCGGCAGCACTAAAAACAGGGGGTGGAATTGCAGGGAATGGGGTACACTCCAGAGGCTCTTCCGTATCGTCACATGAACATTCGCTAAAAGCACCACTAGGTGAGCAGTAACCATTCTCTTGGTTAATGACTGTGACACCATCATCCATAGAAGACTCAACCCGAATATCCTCAACGCAGTTCACAAAATCTTCCATGTTACCTGATGTGTTGCCTACACCAGAACTCTCTCTGTTCAACAACTCCGATAGAACTAGCTCCTCCAAAGTCTTCGAGTTGTAATCACTCTCCATAGAGACCCCTTCATTCTAGACAAATTCTCCATCCTCCAAATATCGCTCCCCCAAAGTTCTTTCCCTATTGCGTAAATTCTGCACAGCCTCTACATCGACGATAAAAACCTTTCTTCCTCAAACCACATCGACAAAAATCCCTTCCGAGCCCTCTCACCTCGTCAAATTCTGCCCCAGCACTTCGACTTTCACAAAGTTTTGTTGATGCATAACTTCCGACTCCTTCTGCTCTTCTGGTTTCTTCGCATAGCTAGCCTGCGGCTTACTACCCTTCTCCACACTCGCTGGGACCTCGGTTTTGTTTGACGTGGCTGTATTCATACCTTGGAGACTAGAAGGAGCTGGCCCAGAAGCAGAACCCCCAGCCCCCTCACAGGATTCCCACCCGGGCCCATTCGCCTCCTTTGAGGTTCCCCCCCCCCTGAATTGTTACAGCTAGCAGGCCCAAACCCACTATCATCCTTTAGCCCAACTGAATTATTCAGCCCACCATCCGATCCTCCCATGTCATGGGCCACGCACTTACCCTTTTTGACCCTAGTAAAATTTGTAGGGCCTGTATTACGTCCATTCCTCTTACTGACTGGGCCAACCCAAGAAGAAAACCTTGAGCCTACTCCTTCTTGGATACAAGTCCCCTTCGATACACCACCGTTTAGATTTATAGGTTTGAAATTTGAATTCCCTGCCCCCCACGTGCCTCCCCAGCCTTTTCTGAAATCGTACGATGTGCCAGCAACATAGGGATTGCGCCCAACTGAAGACTTGACACCAAAGTTGCTCGCATGCGTCCCACTCGTCTTCCCTCCCTACGGCCACGGCTGATTTCCAGGTCTACATCCACCCTCTCTTCCACCACCACCAGGTGACTGCCATGGAGAGTAGAATGCGGCAGTTTCAGCCCAAATAGGAACTGCGAAGACACTTCCCCCTACCCCTATGCGTATGCTTGCCGGAATCCTTTCAGTGAAACGAACTAATATACAAGCCCATCTCAAATCTGCCTTCATCTCAGTTTCTTCATCAACTGCTAAAAAACCACCACACATCTGTCCAATCCAATCCTCTTGAAAACGTCTTCTCCCCACAAATGAAGAGGAAGTCCCACAGCCCTAACCCAAGCTTCCTGCTGTTGTTGATCCTTCCTATGGCTGCACCCAATAGGTCCATCTATCTAAGAACCATGGGTGTTGGTTAAACATCCGGACCTTTTCCTTCAAAATTGGAATAGCTTCTTCCTTAGAGGGAAATATGAAGAGAAAATATTTCCCACTCATGACTCTCACTTGGACTCCTCCCGGTGATCTCCACTTTGAGTTAACCCATCTCTGAACCTCGTGGCATATTGGGATGGAGCACTCTAGCTCCCCCATTCTACCTACCAAGCATCTCTCCAGAAACTCCACATTACCTCTACAAGAGTTTTCTTCTACCTTGAAGTCGACATGAGAGTCCCTATTGCAGTCGAAAACGTTCAATTTCAAATCCGGCCAAGGGGGGATATCCGCCGCCTCCTTATAGGATTTTGCTTGCCTCCCGCTAACATTCTTTGACAGAGCGAACCTCCTAATTTTACCCGCAATCATTTCCCAGTCACCCTCCTTTGTCACAGCCGGAATAAAAATCTTCGAGGGGCTTCCTTTACCTTTGACGGAGATACACAGGTAAAAGCCATGCTCATTCCTTTCCTTTGCCAGAAACACCTCAGAAATACCTCACGCCATTTCCCCAAAAGCTTCTTCCAGAAGAGGTCTGAACCCAAAGAGGCTTTCTCCACCCACAAGCATACCCAAAGAACTTCATCAAAAGAAAACGCGGTTTCATGGACTCTGCCTCTACTCCTTTCTAACCACCGGAAACACACTCAATCCTTCTCTTGACTGCAAATCACATCAAATGATTTCCATGCTGCTTGAAAGAAGATATTGTTGAACTCCACTCCTCCCATCTTCAATTTTCCTACATATTATGTTTGTGTACCTGACATCTCCAAGTTTCTTAAAGGGTGAATCATGAATGCCGTGAAGCTTGTGAAGGCCATGAAGAAAATGATCTGCTAACATGAGAGAGAGAGAGAGAGAGAGCGAGCAGTTTTTAATATTCTAATGAGCAAAGAAACTAAATATGTATCAACTCTCTTTTCTTTTTCAGAATAAGACACTAATTTTGAAACGACAGTTGTTACTATTAAGGTTCATTAATACTGATTTATTTTTCTTTATTAATTCTTTTCATTTGGTAAAATCATCTATATTAGCAATTCATATTATATAACTAGCATATGCGTGTATGTATTACAAAAACCGTTCCTAAAACATTCCAAGCTTCGAGTGATTGATCTGAGTAAACCGCTCCCCACCCTATCACATCCCTCGGTCTAAGCTGGCGTTCCCTACTGATTTATTTTTCTTTATTAATTCTTTTCATTTGGTAAAAGCATCTATATTAGCATTTCATATTATATAACTAGCATATGTGTGTATGTATTACAAAAACCGTTCCTAAAACATTCCAAGCTTCGAGTGATTGATCTGAGTAAACCTAGCCCCCACCCTATCACATCTCAGTCTAAGCTGGCGTCCCCCTACTCCTTCCTGTTGTGGTACCAAATTGATTCATGTTCCACATTACCTCATTCCTGGACCATGCTGGTAGGAGCCTTCACTCTAGGTCTCTTTTTTTTCCCCAGTGTATTCTGCAATTCTTTTTATGGTGAGAAGTAGCCATGGGGAAGTCATTTATGTTGAGCTTGCTTCATTAAGAACTTGCTCATCCTCGTCTTGATCTTTCTCTTTTAAGAAGAGAAAAAATGTCCAAGTCTGATATTTTGTTGAAAACTATTTACACCATTATATAACTTGTCTCTCTAAGAATATAACACAAATGAGCTCTTTGATAAAATTAAAAGTAAATTTAACTGATAATTCTTTGGCTATGAGACATGTTTGCTGCTCTTTTTATACATAGAAGACTGTTGTAACCCCCGTTGTTTAGTAGGGACTCAGTTTCTTGTATTTTCCAGGCAAGAAGATGCTCAGGAATTCCTCAGTTTTGTCATGCACCAGATGCATGATGAATTGCTTAAACTGGAAGGTCAAATTCCTAATGGGAATGGGGGAAAAGTGTCTTTGGTTTCATCGGCTAGTGACGAAGACGAGGATAATTGGGAGAGAGTGGGCCCAAAGAACAGAACTGCAATTACCAGAACACAGAGCTTCATTCCGTCAAGGTTAAGCGCGATTTTTGGAGGTCAAGTGAGAAGTGTCGTGAAGGCAAGAGGTAGGTTTCTTGCAGCCTTGGTTATAAATCTGCCAATATACTTATATTTCACCTTTTGGTAGATATTTTTTTATTTAGTATTTTCATTAAATAATTCATTTCCTTGTCATTCATTTAGTTTGTGTTTTAACAACTTTGTTTTAAGTTTTTCTCAATCATGGTTTTTACACGGGTATTGGTATTTGACATTTTAAATTCATTTTTAATGAATTATAGTTTGCTAAAATTCATTTCCTCATTTGCTACTGATTTAACATTTAAATTGTGAGAGATAACATCCAGAGATGTTAAATTCATTCGGATTAGAGTCCAATTGAGTCATTTGATGGTTGCTTCCACTTCTAGATGGGAAAAGGTCATGTGTGCGACACATGATGATGAGGATGGAGAACATAATGCAATCTAGGTTTCATGTACTAAAAATAAATACTTTTGTTCTGTTGGTTCTCTGTCAACCACTCTCCTCTTTAACTTGCTTTAATTTTAAACAACCAACAAATTGTTATAAACCAAGCAGGAAATCCCTTCTGCATCCCCTCTCCATGGCAACCAGCCTTGTCTCCATCCCTGTCTTCTCTCTCAATTTGTTTGTGTTTGGGGGCGGACTGGGGAGGAGGGTGTTAAAGAAGCTCACTTTTCTTCTTCCCTGTTAGGTGAGCAACTTGGGAGGTATAGGGTGAAGACGAGAGGATGGTGGAGGAGATTACTGAAGTGAGTTAGTGGGAATGTGTATTGAAGATATTGAGCAACAGAACTTGGTTAGATATTGCACACTTAACATAAAGGAACTCCTGGCTTATAGGAATTGGTTGGATGGGCCATTTACTCTTATAAAAAAAATACTGTTATGTTTTTTTCTTAGCGCATAAAATGGATTCTGACCGTTGATAATTTGGGGGAGGTTACAGTGAATTGGTGATTGTTTACAGAGAGCTGTGTAGAAGGCTCATCATCTCCTAGATTGAGAGATTTTTTGGGAGCTTTGAGTTTGTGTTTCGTTTTTGACAAATGTTTGGACTTTGTCAAGGATAGTGTTGAATCTGATGCAGTGCTGGACAAATTGGCATAGTTTGAATGTCAGGTAAATTTTTGGTTTCTGTCCTTAATTTGTGTAGGGTGGTGGATTTGGCTGGAAATAAGTATTAGTTGTGATCATTATTATAGTCTAAACACATTTTGTGGCTGAATCAGACACTTGGTCACTTGTCCATGATCTCTTCTGATATTTGTGGTGATTTGTGTGACTCAGAATGGTTGAGTTATAGATCTTGTGGGTGTTTTTTAAGTATTCTATATGCCGCATTTGCAGTTTGACCTCTCTTCTTATACTTTTTCTGAGTACTACTCACGAAAAAAAGGCAAAAGAAGTTTATTGGAGCGGGCTTCATAGAGAGGGGGCTTATAGTTGAATCCTCTGCTAGGAAATTAACTGCTTCTAATAACCGATGATAGCTTTCAACCAGAATAACAAGTACCTTTAAATAATTTGAAGATTGCGCACCAATTATGCTTAATTTAACATGTAGTCCTAGATGCCGATTGCATCACATTTTCAGTACTTATCTCTCACTTTTTCCTAACCGGCCCTTATTTTGGAGAAATTGAATAAATGATGAAGCTACCTTCGATTCACCAGGTGAACACTAGGCAGGTTCTAGCATACTGACTTGGAGCAAGATCACAAGCACGAGAATAAATGTTTAGTTGCTTAGATTGTCGAAATATGGAACAAATTGCCGATATTTGTGTGATTGAACTACTGTAGTGAGTTTGTATGCATAGACAGCATATTGAATTGCACAGGATGGTTACCTTCTGAATCACAGGATTCCTCGTAGACGTGTTCCAGCAGCTAATTGGAGAACTTTCAGGTTCCAAAAACCAAGTGGCACAATTTATTTTCAGGCATTATTAAAAAAAAGACCTTCGCTATAGCCATGTCTTCAGTGTTGGGGATTGCCCTCTCTATTTGCCGAGGGAGAGGTGTGAATTGGCTAGGCATTTGACTCGAATGAAGAGGTTTTTTCATTCGTTTAACTTGGATTCAAGTAGAGAGATCTTAAGATGGAAGTTGGTTCCATCTCTTTTTTATGGAAGTTAAACAATTGATTGTATTGGTATCAATCAAAAGCTTTAGAGTCGTATATCTAGATCTTTTACAAAGTCTTCTTTAAGATTTTGAAAGAGTGAAGCAAGTGAAATATGAAGAATGCATCGTGCAATTTTAAGACTTGTTAGCCCACAGAAGCAAGTACTACTTCCGCCCATAAATGAGCGTCACTTTCGGTTTTTAAACAGAAATTAAGGTAGTCTTGGCTATAATCTGTATACAGTATAGCCTATTTATAACACTCATTTAGGGAAGGAGTTTGTCCTAGTGAATCCTCGTTGTCACTTATGACTTAATATAGTATATCTACCACCCCTCCCCCCACCAAACCAAGAAATTGAAAATAAAATAAAATGAATGTTCATCCTCTTCGTCTATATAAAGAATTAGCTGAAGCAGGATTTCTACCACGTACTTTCTGCTGTCTGAAAGAATGACTAGTTAGATTTCATATTCAGCACTAGCTACATGTTTGAATGAATTAGAAGTTAAAATGCCCTCTTTGTCAGTAAGAATCCGCTTTGTGCTTGACTTTGATGAAAGCCTCACTCATCGTTTTCGTTTATATCTTTCAGAGCTTTTCTTACTGCGGTAACACATCTTATGACCGGTTCTCCTTTTAATCTATGCAGGTAACAAAGCATCAGCTACTATTCAACCATTTCTTTTGCTTCACCTGAATATTTTTCCAGAGCCTGTCTGTACCATTGAAGATGCACTTCATTTATTTTCTGCACCAGAAACACTTGAAGGATACCGAGCATCAGCAGCTGGAAAGGTACAGACTTGAATCATGTACGAGGGTCTGATTAAACGGTGCTTACTAATTGTGATGTTTGCCAATTTCTGCATAATTGATTAAAGTCAGTGGATTGATTGCATGATGATCGACTTTTCTGTGAAGTATGTTCTTTATGGACCTCAGAAGAAATTGAGGAATTTCTTATTCCTACAAGACTGTTCTTTCTATTCATTATCGCTGACAAATGGTCAGAACCTCAGTTGGGTTTGAATCCTATTGAGAGGTACCACAAGCAATATGGGGTTTAAGATATAATCTCAATATAGATCGTTAGATTCAAGATGTGATACATTCACTCAAAAAAAGGGCATTGACCTCCCAATTGCGTAGTTGGTATTGCTTCTCTGTGTTATCTGGAGTGGTATGGTGATTGGGCATGAGTTTGTGCCTAGAGGTCACATTTGCTAGAACCCCAAATTGCTAGTAAGGTAGCCTAGCTATGTCTTTGAACTAAACACAAGTGCGAGTGTGCATATAAAATTTTCCATTATTCTACAATATAGTTGAGGCCTTGAGGGTATGCTTGTGTACAATTCATGTGGCTCTGCTGGCTGTTTGTTGGATTCTATGGAAGGAAAGACATGGCAGATCGTTTGAGAATGTTGAGAGGAGTATAGAGGCCCTTAAAAGGGCTATCCAGTCTATACTTTTATGGTGTAATGAGGTGGACACTCGGGATGGCATTCCATTTGTAGACTTTGTGAATAGGGCTGCTTTTAGTTAGTGGGATTCTTTTGTATACTGCCGTGTACATAGGACGAGTCACCTGGTTTGACACTTTTTTAATAATACTCTTACTTATTAAAAAAAATATATTTATAAAAGCAAGGCAAGGCAAGTCAAGTGGTATTAAAAAATACTCCCTATGTTTCATGCAAAGAGTCCACTATACTATTTTGGGATGTTTCACTCAAAGAGCCCACTTTAAAAATTTATGCCTTTAATATTTATAACCATTCAACTTTACCCTCTACATATGGTATACTATTTTGGGATGTTTCACTCAAAGAGCCCACTTTAAAAATTTATGCCTTTAATATTTATAACCATTCAACTTTACCCTCTACATGTGGTATTAGTATCTTGATTATACTCGAGCATTTTTGTAATTATGATTAGTCCTAATGGTACTTATATATCTCTAATTATTATTATTTTCAAGCATAGAATCTTTGGGTGGAACGGAAGGAGTAATACTCTTCTATCACTACCAATATACAGATGACACATAGTTATTGCAATTGAAAAGTTCTGTGATGGAGAGGCAAAGTGCCAGATGGTTATCGAACGCAGATGACACAGTTATTTCAATTGGAAAGTTCTATAATGGAGAGGCAAAGTGCCAAATGGCTATCAAAGGTTTCATCTCCGAGTCGCATTTCTCTCTCTCTCTCTCTCTCTCGTGAACACACATTTGACTGTTTATGGCCACATTCCTTCACTTCATAATCACTTGTCTCTCTCGCTTATGACATACATTTGATTCATGGCCACATTCCTTCGCTTCACAATTACCCGTAAGACAAGTTGTTATGGCTAATGTTTGTTTTTGTTTCTGTAGTTTTTCCCATATTTGATTTTATTTTTATCTTCACAATATATATAGCGACAAGGGAAGTTGGTTCCTTGGAACTCTTCTCTTTCTTGGTCTCTCTCCAATTAGCTTCCGTATCCTTTTTTCTCACATATTTGTCTTTTGGTGTTCATATATCCCTTTTCATGATAAACACCAATGTCAGCGTCTTCGACAAGACGTGCTTACCCTACCTAGCCAATCTTGTTTTTTGAAATAGGCAGGGTGTTCCGCTGCAGTTAGTGGCAAGAATTGATAGTTGCCGAGTTAACCATAATATTCTGTTATGTAATATATAGTTATCCTTTGCGTTTATGCCCTTAACTAGAAATAATACAATTAGAGTACTAAAAAATCTTTAGGACCGTAAGCCACCTCCATTTCCTAATTGAAAGGTCTTCCTCGGTGCAGCAGCGATTTAATTAACTGATTGGAGTTGAAAAGAACATTCCAAGTACGTAAAAAAAAAATTTCCCTGCTTTATTCTAGTTGTTTGCTTATCATTAGCTGGAAGATACTTTTGAGAATGTGATAATGTGATTTCTTTTTCAAGGTTCAATCATCTAATAATTGGTATATTTGAATGTAATCTGTACTCCGTAGTGGCTGTATTGTTTTTCTTGATATCTCATTTTTTCTATGTCATGTCTTCATGCCAGAAAAAAAAAAGAAAAATGGTCATAATGGATGTCATCCATTCTATTTTATTTTCACGCACTCTCTTAATTTGATGATGATTACTTTCACTATGTTAGGCTGAGTTGGTTAGTGCTAGCAAGTCTGTTCAAATTATGGAGCTTCCAGAGATAATTATATTGCACCTGATGCGCTTTACCTATGGAAGTCAAGGCAGCACCAAACTGCTCAAACCTGTGCATTTCCCTCTGGAGCTAGTTCTTGGTCGTGAGATTCTTGTTTCTCCATCTTCTGAGGTGATATTTTAATCTTGTTTCTCCTTCTCGATTGTTTAGGTGTTAGGAGTTTTAAATCTTCTGCTCAAACCTGAGCATTTCCCTCTAGAACTAGTCATTTGTTCTAATGCTCTTAATCTTATTCCAACACACACAGCCCTCCCCCCAAAAAAAGGTGGGTGGGGGGGGGGGGGGCGGCGGGCGGCAGTGATACAGTCGTACTTCAACCTGCTCTTCCTATGAAAGAAAATGTTCCTCTGGCCCTTTTTTCGGAAGCGGTTACGATTAGTATACGGATCCTGTTTACAACTTTTACTTTACCTATATGAATTGTACAATATTTAACATTTGAAATAAAGTGATTGGCAATGGTAATTATCAAAAGCTATTGAATATGTCAAGCCGTTGTCCAAATCTGTCACTAAATCATGGAATTAAACTTTTTAGTGCAAGATTGTAAACATGGCAGTGCTCTATCATGCCTTTGGGAATTCTTTAAGAGTGATGCATGCACAAATTTGAACAGTAGATGGATATTGAAATTGCCATCTGGGGATGAAGCGGCTCCACTGTTCTCAGTCATCTTCAACCAATTATAACATTCTAAAATTATCTTTATTTCTATTTACACAGGGTCGTAATTATGAACTTGTGGCTACAATTACTCATCATGGAAGTGAGCCGTCTAAGGGGCATTATACTGCTGATATCCTCCACTCCAGTGGCAGGTGGCTGCGTTATGATGACGCCTCTGTCGTTGCCATTCCTGCTAACAAGGTGCTTCATGACCAAGCTTATGTTCTCTTCTACAAGCAGTTGTAAGCTTATTAGAGGTTCTAGTTGTTTTGTTGTTGGTTTATACCATTGTATATACGTTTAGACATATGCCATGTATGCGCGCTTTGCATTATGTCAGAACATGTTCTCTGATATTGATGCAAGCAATCTCTCTCTATATTTTGGTTCCATGGTGGACGAAGGCCTCTGACTGCTGTGAAAAGAACAGAGTTGGCTGCACTCACTACATAGCTTGTTTAGACACTGTGATCTTGGACCATAAAATTATGATTGCCTGGGCCCGGGGGTCTGACATGGGATAAGCTAAGTGAACTTGCAAAGCCCCATTGGTGCCAGCCTATTGTGGTTTGAAACCAATCATGAGTTAGATCCATTCACTGCATATTGCAGCAATTCTGACTGTTACAACCAATGCCCATGTGATCTCCCTTTTAGGATTGTAAGCCAATGACAACACAAAATTTATGCGAGTGTCCCAAGGATTTGCTTCATTTTACAAAGTTCCATTTTTATGTTTGTGTTTGCTATTCGGTCCTCGAACTTAACGAATACCGAACTACTACCTTCGTTCCTGTTTTTGTTCGTTCATTTTGAGATGGAGTATTATTGGAACAAGCCAAAATTGAACAAAAGGCAAAGGGAGCCAAAATTATTTGGACTTTCTTGTCATAGCCTCTCTGCATTGCTTCATTGCAACTGTTCCGCATGTGATATGTTTTCAATGCATGATTGTATTTTCCCAATAGTTTAGGGGGTCATATTGTAATACTTTAAACTTATGGGGATCTCTTGAAAATTAAGAAAGCTAAAGAGCAATGTGGTGGTGGGGGAATTTCCAACACCATCTTTTTTTGTCTTTTCATGTTGGCCCATCCTCCAATAATTTAAGGTTTTGGGGCTAAAAAGGAAAGAAAGGCCGGACCAGTAAAATATATCTATCTATCTCTCTCTCTCTCTCTCTCTCTCTATATATATATATATATATATATATAATTTATGACCACTAGGGTTACTTAATTTGAGTCTCATGAATTCTATTGATGAACTAGTAAAGGTAATTGATAAATTAGAAATGTAAACAAGGACAATGAAGTTATGAAGCACAACGTGGTGGTAAGACGTTTCACTCATACCTAATAAGTCGTGGGTTCAAGTCACCGTGGGGGTAAGTGGGGAATTTCTAGTGACCCTCTTTAAAAAAAACAAACAAAAAGGGGATGTAAACAAGTTAATTCTAATTGTAATAGGGTTTCTTAATTGACATGTATTAGGAGTCTTAATTCCCATTAGATTAGGTTTTTCTTAAGGCCTAAATAAACTCATGTTTCAGACAAAAAGGCTATTATTTCTTTTTATGATGCTTCACGTAAAGAGTTACGACATAAAAATGTCATTTTATTACTAATGAATTTTTAATAGTGACATTTTCTTAAAAAGTTTAACTTCCAAATATGATACTCTTTGCTCGATTGGATGGAGTAGATGTTACGACTTGTGTTTGATAAAAGCCAAAAAAGTAAGATACAAATAGTGAGGGACGAATGACGATACAATTGGTGGTCAAGGGTTTTAAGGTCTTGATGGTGGTTGATAAAATAATGTGCGGTTATTTTGGGCCGTGAGAGGTGTGGTACTCTGTGAGATGGTGTAAATCCTTGTAACCTTAATCTAGGTAGGGTGAGTACATTAAAAACTCTCTATTGTAGTTTTTCATCATTTAAGCCTTTGAGTAAATTAAACCACGTATTTATTTCGTTTTATTTTCTATTTTCTTGTCATTATTCGTTCAAATACTTGATAATTTTATTTTTGATTGATCCGATTCTACATTGAAGATAGAAACTTAAAATTCTTAATCTAAGAATATCTTCGTTTTTATAACAAACTAAGTTTTGGCCCTTTTGGGTTAGTCGAAATTTTGAAATCTAAGAGATTGTAGATTTTTGGCGGATGATTCTTTTTGCAAGATTGAAGGTGTTGGATCAATAAAAATCAACACTCAAGGTGGACTGGAGTGAAAACTCTGAAGTTCACCATATTCCTAGATTGAGGAATTTAATTTCTTTGAGTTTCTTGGATTCAAGGATGTAATTACAAAGTTCGTGATTGAAACATAATTTTTTTTTCGTGGTGGATGTTTTCTTATGGGTGGAAATAAAAAGTGCAACTTGTTCTTACTAAAAAAGAGTGTCATTCAAGGTGGAGCTCACGCTATATTTCAAAATAAAGATGCCAATTGTGAAGATTTTGAAAGTTTTCGGTTTTGTAGTATTTCATAGAACGAGTTCAAGGGTCGCTTGAATTCATGTGTTCGAAATCAATTCTAGGCACTCATGGTGGGGTGCATGATGGGCGAGTAACTATGGCAATAGATGGTTGATGAAATTTGAGCCAAAGTGGAGATTTGTTAAAATATGTCTCAAATCTAAAGTCGAATCGAAGAATGTCAAACAAGTTAATTCTAATTGTAGTAGGATTTACCAATTGACATGTATTAGGAATCAGGTTTTTCAAACTGATGTTAAGACTTCGGTTTGATAAAAACCAAGATAGTGAGATACAAATAGTGAGAGAATGAACGCAATTGGTGGTCGGGGGTCTTTAAGTTTTGGTGGTGTTAGACAAAATAGTGTGATTATTTTGGACTATGAGAGGTGTGGTACTTTGTGGGATAATAACAATCCTTATAATCCTTAGCCTAGGTAAGGTAAGTATATTGAAAACTCTATATTGTAATTTTCATTATTTATAATGAAGTTGTTATTGTCTTGGAGTGGATTAAACCACAGAAAATAATTTGTTTCCGTTATATTTTATATTATCTTGTCATTATTCGTCCAAATATCTGGTATTATTATTTTCCACCGATTTGATTCTGCATTGAAGATAGAAACTTCGAATTCTTAATCCAAGAATATCCTCATTTTTATAAATTGTATTATTGTAATTAAGTAAATAAAATTAATAGTAATGGACATGCATTTGCGTGTGTCATGGTTACTACAACTATTTTAAAGATGCAGAATAAAGTTATGTCACACACTCACACTTCTTATTATTGTCAAAAGATATTAATCCTGATTGCTTTACATATATTTCATTCGTCCTAAAAAAAAATTTTGATTTTTTTTAGTTAGACATGATATTTTATGAGATTGCGGATTTTATGTATTTTTTAATTTATTTTTAAAATTATAAAACACATAATTTGTAATATTTTAAAAATATTACAAATTTCATGTTTTTTTATTTTTTTTAAAAATCCACGTCAAATTTATGCTTGAAGAACATCGTGTTTGATGAAAAAAAGTCAAACATATCCAAGATTTGATCTCATGTGATTATGAATAATTAACACCATTAATCACCGGTGGTTATTTTTATTTCTTCATACATATTTAACTATAGATTTAATTTTATGTGACATGCGTCCTATCAATAAATGAAATTTGACAAGAAAAAACTAAAATATAAAAGAAAATGGAACAAATATTAGGAAGAGTTTTTTTAAAAAGAAAAATTGTGACTAGGATGTATTCACATCCTCAACTTGAATGTGAAAAATTGACATCTTTATATACAATGTGACAACATTTGATTGATACGTTATATCTATAACTCTTATTCACGATTGCATTGAATGACTTTTTTTTTTTTGTTCAAATAATGTGAAATTTCTAAATAACATTCATTTTTTTCACATTCACATATGTATTGGCGATACTTTAAATCTTATAAAGAAGATATAGTTGGCAAACTTGTTACATGTTAAATTGTAATAACTACCAACTATTTCTAAGATTTAACTATTACTTTCTCCGTTTCGAACAAAAAGTTCTCAATTAAAAATCAATTTTTTTTATTAAAATAGCTCTTTTATGTTTTCATTTTTAAAAATTGACTCTTTAAGTGAAACATTACAAAATGAAATAATAGACTTTTTATCCGAAACGGAGAGAGTAGTTTTTAAGTATTTCTTAATCTTAGTTACAGATTATGAAATGAGAGAATGTAAAACAAAAAAAAAAAGGAACCACATCCTACATTTTTAAATAATACTCTATCTCTTTCGAGCAAAGAGCCCCTATTTGAAAGTCAATTTTTTTAATAAATGATTTTTTTAGTAACTTATTAATAATAAAATAACACTTTTATGTCTTAATTTTTGAAAATAAATTTTTTAAGTGAAACATCACAAAATGAAATAATAAACTCTTTGCCCGGAACGGAGGGAATAATTCTTTTTGATCTGACACATTGTTTAATAAAAAGTAATTAACTGTAATATAAATATTTGTATAATGTATGGTTTCTTTTAAAACTCTTGTGTAAGTAAAAAAAGTAAAAATAAAATGATAAAATTATTTTTTAAAAAGAAAATTTTAAAAAAGAACAATTATTTTGAAACAAACAACAAATGAAATGATAGAATTATTTGAGAAGATGCACGTAAATTAAAACAAAAGTGATTGAAATTGGAGTCTCTTTCTTCCTTTTGTTTTTCCTTTATTACAATTATTAATATCTTTTTTTCTTAGGTCCCTATCCTACTTTTGGAAAAATAGATAAAATAGCTGTAGAGAAATTAAAAATTATTCGGCATTAATCAACTCTTTTGCCCTCCAACGATGAACTTTTGATTATTCTTTTTTTATAGTTTTTTGTGTCACATCATCCTCACGGCAAAAATTAAAAAAAATCATTTATTCATTAATTTTTTTTGCAATAATAAATTCCTTTTACTACAAAGATGCTTTAATGTTGGGTTTTATTTTTATTGATTTTTCTTTTTGTTTTTCTCTATGAACCACTATTTACCTTTGAACTACACATTCCTTATGAATATTCTATAATAGTAAGATTCTTGAATGATTCGAATCATATCTCTATGAGCCTTATTATTTGAGATATCTTTAGTTTTGGACGGCGGTTCATCTTTTACTGCTTCGGATATATAATTACAAAAGTACTTCTTCTGTTGTTATAAAAAACTGTATAATAATTCTTAAAATTACTCACTTTCTAATAAATCATTTTTCAAAAAGTTACTTTTGTCATCATACACTTCGTTGATTTTCACTAGTCATTATAAAAAAAAATACTTCCAGGGCCAGCCCTGAGGGTAGTCTGAAAGGGCGACCACCCTAGGCCCCTAATTTTGAGGGGCTCAAACTTATAATACAGCCTTTATAGATATAAATATTATACTGTCACTTAGTTTTTATATATAATTTATTGGTCCATTGGATGAAATGTTTTGACTTGGTTGAGAGGTCATGTGTTCGACTCTTTGAAAGTCATGTTTATTTTATTTACTTTTGAACTCTTTGAAAGTTATGTAAAAATTATTTTATTTTTGAGTTGTGAATTATCAAGTATTATATACTCCCTTCCTCCGATGCGGTAAAGAGTTCACGTTAGAAAGTCAAACTTTTTTAAAAATGACATTTTTAGTAGTTCATTAATAATAATATTGCACGCCTAATCAACAAAAAGCATAATTATCTTAAAATATGGATTAATGGATTACAATAATCAATTAATCAACAAAAAAAACCAAATGAACATGTAACGAATGAGCCAAAAAATGAGAGAATGTGATATAATTTGATGATATAGTTGAAAAAGATCTTTAAAAAGTGAATAAAAGTGAAATATTTTATAGATATGTTTTATAGACATTTTATATATTTTAATATATAAGAAAATTATCAAATCAAGATAGAAAATAACTAATGTACCGGAATATGCAAACGAAGTAATTTTAAATAATTATTTCATATACTTATATATTGGTATGCTCGTATATGTTATACCAATTGAATACTTTGATCGATGAAAAATTAAAAATTTATTTATTTCAAAATTTTATTTTTTATATCTATGGGGGCCCATTTTATCATTTTTGTCCTTGACCCCAAAAAGTTCAGGAACAGCCCTGAATACACCTTCTGTGATTAAAAAATATACTCCTAGTAGTTTAAAATATAAAAAATATACTTCCTCGGCCTCAAAATTATTGACTTTTTTAGTTTATTATGATGTTTTTTGAATGTAATTTTGATGTATACAACACGTAATTTGTTTAAAGTACAAAAAATTATGTGACATAAAAAAAAGAGAAACTACAATTTAAAATCAAAAAATATCCTTTTTTTTTTAACAAGTGAGACAATAAATTTGGGACGGATGGAGTAAGATACGGAGTAGTTTTTATTTTTGGAAATTTAGTGTAAAGTTAATAAAACCACTTAAGTATTTTGAGAGAGAAAGAGAGTGTGAGGGTAGAAAAGGAAAAGGCCATGAGGGTGACGTCATGCTTGACGTGGATTGGCCATAATCACTTACGTTAGACGTCCGACAAACGACAAATGACAAATAAAATCGTGATGTGTGTAGTTATGCGGAAATTCGTGAGGGTAACCCCATCCCCAAGAATCGAGGGTGTAAAAGGGGTAAAACCGGAAAACTAAAGGGGGTTGGAATATTTGGCCAGGAGGTCGTGAGCTGGCAAAAAAAAAAAAAACAGCTCACCAGTCACCAAATTAACACGTTTCGAAAAGGGAGCACCTCTGCACCTATGGTCCCACACTCCCACATCGCATCTAGGGACTACACAAGTGAAATGAAAATTAAACTTAAATGAATTAAAATCCATTAAATCATATTACATGAGACTTATTTAAATTAATCTCTTTACCTAAATTATTTTATAGCTTTTATTTTTCTTTCATCCCACAAATATTATCTTATTTGTTAATTTTCTTTTAAAAATATTTTTATCATTTTTTCCATTTAATTATTATTCTTTAATTTATTGGATCCACTGCATGAAACCCACCCGAAAGAAAGAAATTTGAATTATTCAAGTTGTCATGTTCAAGTATTCACAATTTGTTCAAAATTTTATGGAGAATTTTGCATCTTACTTATTTTAGATAAAAGTAAAAGTGGAAAATCACAAAAATATTGATGTTAATTATTTTATTAATGTGTGTATTAGGTTAAGCATGTCAATAATTTAAGGACGAAGGATTAAATCCATTAGTAATTATTTTCTTCTTTCATAATATATTCAGAAATAATTAGCTTGATGCATGTTAATGACTGAGAAAAAAGAAATATAAAATTACTATTTATACTTAGTTAGGTTGATTTATATATATATATATATATATATATATACACACACACACACACACATTATTTTAGTGCTTTTACAATAAGATTTCATTTAAAAAATTATATTTACATTCTCCATAATATTTCAACTTGACCATTTACGACGTTTGGCATTAACATATATTAATTATACTAAAGTATTATCGTAACCATGAGCAACTCTTATGCTAGTTATATACTCCATTCGTTCCATTAAAATAGTTCTTATTTAAAAAGTCTAATGATTAAGGAAACATATTAATTTCATTGTAATTAGTAATAATTACAAAAATAGTTAAGTACAAGCAATGTGGTTATAACACAAGTAGAAGGTATAAATGAAATATTACAAAAATTGTAAGTATATTTTTGTAGATGAACTATTAAAGTAAAATATCACAAGATAGTATAATTAGCTCTTTGCCAGAATGGAATGCGGGAATACTTCTTTAAGGTAAAATAAAACTTACATAAAACGATTTTACGAATATTTTTTATAAGACGAATCATTTTTATCAACTCAGTCAACACACCATTTGTTAGGTTAAACTACGCGAAAGCATTGTTACGTCTCGGCAATCTATATATATATTTATGGTGCAGCACCATCCCTATATATCGTGTGTTTAACACACGGATGTAAAATGTAGTTAAGAGTAGTAGTGGTAGTCTTGGGACTGGTAGGCACGGCTGCACCATACAAAAAAAAAAGTTAGGCTATGACCTCTCCTTATTAGGTCTGCTTTCGTGCTTTATTTTATCAACGTGCTCCCATTGTGACAGCTTCTACAATTTTCACCCAGTGCTCCTCTGGTTTTGACCCTTTCACACCTTGCTCCCGTAAAGACCTTTTTGCCCCCCTTTCTTAATGTGGAGTCATTTTCTCTACATATATTTAGATACATGGACTCATCGTCAACATAAAATTTAACATGTGTTTTTTTTTTTTACTATGTCCTATTTGGGCAAAAAAAAATTGTTTGAAAGTTAATTTTTTTTAAAAAAAATGATACTTTAATATCTTAATTTTTTAAAGTTAATTTTTTAAATGAAACATTTCAAAATAAAATAACTGACTCTTTGCCTAGAACAGAAGAAATAATATATAAGACAGTTATAGACTTATAAAACACTAAAAACTTATCATCTTTAAAATATTGGTATCTATGAAATTAATTGGTGGAACAACATTAAGCTTGTAACATATCGTGACTATCCACTGAATAACTTGTTACAGTTCAGATATCGATATAATCAAACTTAATTTTATATAATAAGATATTGGTATAATTGGCTTTGGCTTTGATAATCTAGGGATTTAAAGAAGGAAATTATATTTGAATACGTTAAAACTTGAATTATTTTATAGTAAATCATACTCCTTTATTTTTATTTTTTTGGAAATAAGTAAACTCAATCTAATACAATTTGAAATAAATACATATAATTTTCTTTTTAATGTTAAACATTTGTTGGATTTATTTCTTTTTGGATGCTTTTGTAAATAGTTATTTATGAGAAAGAGAGAGAGAGAGAGAGATAGAAGGGGGGGGGGGATAAATTATTATGTGAGCGACGAGTAGGTGAACAAACTACAAAGTATGGGATGTGAACTGATAGGAGAATTTATTCCGTATTAAATAGAAGGTTTTATGGATAATTTTTATAAAATGAATATTTTTTATGTGATTTATCGTGTATTGATAGTTTTAGCTGTGTTACGAATTAAAATTTATAAGACTGTCTGTAATTACACCGAGACATACTCTTAATGGAATGAAAAATGTTAAATTTATATCAAACATTAAATTTATAATAATAACATGTTGGAATGTCCTTACGAGCTTAACTCAGTTGATTAAAAGCTAGTAGATTTGAAACAGGACCAAGGATCGAGTCCTAGCAATCGCAGTGTGGGGGTTTCATCCTCTTGTGGGGGTGGCTCCTTGTAGGATACTAGGTACGGGTCCTCCTAGCTACTTAATCGCTGAGTCACCGTGATTTTCTCTCTCACATTCTCATGAGGGTGGGGTGTGGGGGCTCTTGGGGGGAGAGTTTTCCCTTTTTGGAACACATGTTTGAATTAGGCTGTCAATAGATTGGATTTTAATCTGAAGCCAATCCAAAATTTCGAATATGAATTCATATAATGATACAATAACCTGAATTCAAATCCCATAACATAAACTCGACACCGATGGTTAAGTTAATTAAAAGAGCCCCCTAACAGCTGATTAAATGTATAAATTCTTAAGTGACTAGACCATTTGTCACTAGTTGATGTGGTAGTCAGAACACAATAAATGATTTGAAACCATTTTTAGATGTAAATTTAAGGAGTTCAAATTCTGAAAAAATGTATACAAATCATTACTTTGGTATCTTTTCATTAGATTTAGACCACCAGTTAATAGCCGATGATAATGTGCACTAAAATTACTGAATATTGACTCCCATAAAAAAGTGAATTAGTATTCACTGGGTCCAACCTAAAAAGTAATAGCAAGAAGATCGTTTTTATAAAAAATACTCATAAGTCATAACATACAGTCTTTTATAAATTTTTGCCAAGAGTAAGACCAAACTTATGACCCAAAAATCTTGAAAATAGTTCCAATTTCCAAACCAACCAATCATGTATATACAAACTCATATAATCTACATTCTTCACATATATCTAATTAAAGAACAAGTACCTCTAAGGAATGTCAGCCTCATGCTCGTACAGGCCCTTTGGGGTCAGGGCTAAGGTACCAGCGAGCGTACTCTACTAGGTAACTCCACCAGCTCCAGCTAGGAGATAGCCATGCTCCTCCTCGTACTAACTGTTGAAATATACATGATTTACTTAAAACCATTAAGTAAACAATTTTAAATAATCCATATTTTGAACAAACACTTAATCAGTAGATTAAATCTTTAAAATTGTTATCGGCTGACACTTTGTTAATTGAAGAGTTAATGGAATATGAAGAGCATTAAGACGTTTTATTAATATGTCCACCTTAAGAAGAAACATCAAGTGTTCTTTAAGGTACAACCAAGTAGTGTCACATGCATCTAACCCAAGCTGTCGCTCGAGGATGGTGCGAAGCACCATCCGAGCCTGCACGCGCATGTTGTATTGGACGCTTTAGAGGCCCACTTAGCACTTCGTGTTGAAGTATTAAATAGACCCCGACATCCAATATTATTAGGCTGTTACAGAAACATTTATCATCTTACTGCATAAATCCTTTCCGAGTCTTGGAAGTTCGTTCAAGAATGGCGATTAGTTCGTTGTAATTAGAGTATTGAAGTGTTGCTTACAAGAATTAGAAAGTCGTTGCATCTTAGAGACGATTATCGAGAACCGTGAGCACATTGTAAGGCAATTTCGTCTTGCAGAGATCATGTCCAACACGAATCTCGATTTCAGTTTAAATTAATTACTTCAATTATATTTCTCTTATTATTTTATTCTATTCAATGTACATTTTTTGCTATTCGGAGAAAACCTACACGTTTTATCTACAATGGCTCATTGTATAATGTCAAAGTTAAGGGAGATGTTTTGTACTACCTCCTTTTTAACCCAATGGAGACACCCCCTCCCCCCAAAAGACTATTATGCCATTGACCTTCATCATCGGAAAAAAAAAAAGTTTTTGTTTTTTTTTTAAAACTGCCTAAATAAAATCCAACAACAAAACTTAATTTTTTTTAATAAAAAATGTGGGTTTGAAAAGAAAAAATTATTTTTTTTAAAAATTGGTTTGAAAAAAAAATAAAAAAAATACACTAGTGTGTTTAGCTCATAGAGGCGACACTAGTGTATTTAATATTTTTTAAAAGTTGGTTTAAAAAGATTTTTGTTAATAAAAATAAGCTAATGTCGCCTCTATGAGCCGCCACACTAGTGTTTTTTTTTTAAATTTATCTCTTTTTATTTTTTGGCATTAAGAAATTTTTTAGAAATTAAAAGTTGGTTTGAAAAGAAAAAACAATTTTTTGTTGAGCAACACTAATTAATTAGTGTGACCTCTACGGACAACACTAGTATTTTTCAAAAAAAAAAAAAAAATTTGTTTTCAAATATGAAAAAACAAAACAAAGAAATTAAACAAATGCTTTGATTTCCCATAGCTGTAAGCAGCCCCTTCGAATATGAAAAGTTAATCCGTGCCCCTTCTAGCTTGTGTTTACAAAAATGTTTCCTCTTTTATTTGTAAAAAGTTTACAATAATATTATTTGAATCCAATAAATGCCTCAATTTGTATACAAAAATGACGAGATATCGTATATTTCATCTTATTCGACATAAAAATAAAACTATCAAAGATGTCATATCATTCTGTACACAAAATTATACTCCATCCGTTCCTAAACAATCGTCCTAGTTGACCCGGCGCACGGTTTAAGAAAAAAGAATTAACTTGATTATTTATATTTGTTTAATGTGTAGTTTTCTTTAAAACTCATGTGTATGTGACACATAATTATAGTAGTGTGAAAAAGTAAGGGTAAAGTGGTAAAAGTGATGTTTTAAAAATATAAATTTCAAACTAGATAATTATTTTGGGACTGACGAATAAGGAAAGGAGGATGGTAATTTAGGGACGGAGGGAGTATAATCAAACAAAAAACCAAATGATAAGCACAACTCTGACATATTGTGTTTATGATGACACATGGAGGTTGGACAAAAGGACCATTTGGGAATATGAAAAATAAAAGTTTCATGATCATTGTTTCCATGAACAAAATAAATGGGCTAGGTTTAAGTAAATTACTAGAGTTTTAACATATTATTGTATCATATTGTCGGCAAAAAAATAAATATCTACATTATAATTAACAGATCAGAATTCATTTTTATCAAATATAACTATCGGTAGGTATTAAATTTTTTGAAAAGCTAACTATTGGTCAGAATTCATTTTTACCAAACATAACTACTGACTAAGTGACTATGATTAAATCTCAATTTTCAGAAGTGTTTGTACAATATTTAATTCTAGCAATAGTTAATTATTGATTGATTGTTTCGACCTAGATTTAGTTTTTTTTTTTTAAATGTTCGTAAGTTTTGTAATTAATTTTTGTAATTTTAAATATTTATATTTTTAATTTCTTTCTTATTAAAAAATTTGTGCTAACTTTCCCTCCAGCCTCTCGGCTCTCGCATAGAGTACAAACGCACAACCTCGATCTCTCTCTCTCTTGCTCTCTTTTCAGTTTTCACTCATGTATTTCTCTCCTACATTCGCTTTCTCAAACTCTCACAATCTGAACTATTCCACATGGGTTTTGATTTTGAAGTTTTCTTTTTTGTTTCAACTTCCCTTAGGCCTCACACTCAGAGTGAGCATCTTCAAGAACGAGCTACATCTTTTTCTTCGACTTTGAGATCTGGCTTATTTTGTTTGAGATTTAGGTTCATTTTTTTAGGCTTTGAGCCGTAGACTGTACTAGTTGCTGTAAGAATTTCATGGACTTATATGTATGTGCATATGATAAATATGTGCATTTGGGCATACAGACGTATATGCACTGCGGCTTAACGTATATTTCATGTTATCTAAAGTTAATAGGCCTAATTGAAGTGATTTACTAAGTTAAATGGACCTAAGACATCTTTTTTATAAGTATGGGGTATTAATTGAATATGTGTAGAGATCTCATGGGTGCTAATTGTCAACTTATAATGGGCTGGTTGATAATTAGATCAAACTATTCCTATAAAAGGTTATGGTCCCCAATTGTACGTAGGTTAATAATCTTTTCTCTCTGCCGTCCCATTAGCAAGAGAAACACTAAAAGATACTACGTTACAATTGGAAGACGCATAATCAAGGAACAATCATTTTCATGGATTCAGGTACGCTTTCGCATCTAGTTTATTGTTTCGGGTAATTCCTATGTGAAGATTATAATGTATGGGTATTAGTATTGATATTAATTCCATCAGTTACAAATTTACAATGATAGAATCATAAAATTAAAATAAATTATAATTTTGCGGCTTGCCCGTTTTGCCGCGGCCCAACACCGCAACACGGGGTGGACTGGGATGAGGTTGAGGAGGTGATGTAGGCTTGGGAACTTTATCTGAATAAAGGACGTAATAATCGAATTTACCAGATCCAAACGCTCAGTCAAATTGAGCCGGTAGATCTCTTTCCTAGGACTATTCTGTTCACGGGCTAACCCATACTGGCCCGTTTCATTGTGGTTTTTTATGGTTTGCCCCGTAGGCCCGTTTTGACAGTTCTAAATATCGTACTTAAGAAATGAGAAAAATCTGACAGAGCCGATCTTGACAATTAAGGAACAATTTTTTTAAAAATGGACTTTAGCAGTTAAAAAAAGGGAGTGGAACGATTAAATATTTGAAAAAATTTACTAGCTAACCATTTCTCCTAGTTTATTACTCACATCGGAGTTGAACGCAACAATATTAGGGGTGAAATTCAGGCAGGTCCCCTACAGTGAATATATAACTGTTATAATCCATAATTTTTTTAACCGATAAAAGACATTTTTGGTGCAAAAAAATGAGTATATCCTTAAATAAAAGTCGATCAAGCAGGCATTACATCGAATTTTTAAGTGTCATCGCAATTCTAATATTTGCATTGTAAATCCAATTTATGCATCACAAATCAATTTGTGCAGTGCAAATCCATTTGTGCATCGTAAATTTGATGTGTACATTACGAAATCCAATTTGTACATTGAGATTTACTTTGATATTTTAAAACTGAATTGATGCATTGCAATCCAAATAGTTGCATCGCAAATACAAATCAAGGCATCACAATTAAAAATATGTGCATCGTCACTGACAATTTCGCCTACAACTAGTTTGGTTTTTGAATTGGTAATCAAAGACTTTATAGTCTCAATCGCAAACTCTTTTCGTTGCTTTACTCTTCCCCGAAAGCAGCTTCAAGCCCTATGGAAGAAGAAGAATAAGAAGAAAACATCATACTAAGATCTTTAATCCATCACTTACAAAAAGAAAAGGTCCTGACGCCTTAACATTTTATTTATATTGTCTGGGATTCCCCCGGATGTTTTCATTTCTGAATTTCTGTACAAGAATAAGGCAAACTTGGAAAAATAGATTGAGAAATAGGGAGAAAGCCGCCTCTACTGCCTTTCCCTTTGACCCTTTCCATCCTCCTTGAGAGTAAAAAACGGGTAGACCTTGCATTGTTAGGAAATAAGATGTCATTTCAGGGTGACCAGTCCGCCTCTTTCTTCTACCTTCTTCTCGTTTTTCGGTGAAAACACCATATGTTGACTGAGACTGCCTTACTGCAAGAAATCGCGAAAATGGGATGCAAACCTTTTCCTAGCCATTTCTCCAATCGTGATCGGAATAGCCTTTCCCTAGCCTCTAGTCCCCAAATCTTTTCTTTGACCGGAGAAGGAATGTGAACCTCCCTTGATTAACAGATGAAAGCGACAGACATTTTGGGAACCATACTTTAAAGAGTGAGGCTAACGCAACTCAATTTCTTATCTCTGAATCTTATGTACTGCATTATAGAGCATATAGTACAATATCTTAATGTAATATTTGAGGTGTAGAGATAGAAAATTAGGGTATGATTAGCCTTACCTTACTTTTAAAATGTTTTTTAGTAGTTTTAAAAGAACAATGGATCGGAAGGGTTAAAAAGTTATAAGTGGACCTGCCAACAATTTTCTCTAATACTCACTCCGTTCCACAGTTCCACTCAAAGAGTTTTAATGAAAAGTCTAATTATTAAAGGATATATTAATGTTATTAAAGTTCGTCATAATTATAAAAAAAGTTAAGCATAAAAAATATGATTATAACACAAGTGGAGACTAAACATAAAATACTATAAAAATTATAAACATATTTTTTTAAAATAAAACATTTCAAATTAGTATAGTAAACTCTTTGCAAAAAACGAATGATAAATAATGGGTTTATTGTAAGTTTGGTGTAAAGGTCAAAGCCCACTTGACTTGGCCCATATAACAAAGCATGATAAGGGTATGCAAACGTAGCCGTCTATGGTCATTGTGACGCAATGGATGTAGCCAGTAGGGAGATTATTTTACTTCCTCCCCTTCCCTTCCCATCCCAAAAGAATACTAGACACATTTTGACAAATAAAATTATTTAAAGTTATAGTTTTATAAGTTTGAATTTTATTTGAATTGTATTACAAATCAAAAATATGAAGAAAATTTTAGTCATACTTCAATAATTTGATGTTTCAATTAACAACTAATCCTCCAGACTTTATTACGCATGGTAAATCACATACTCTCCTCTGTTTTGAATAAATATTTTACTATTCTATTTAGAGATGTTTCAATTAAAGAATGCACTTTCAAAAATTTAAATATAAAGTTGTCATTTTGTTGATTTATTAGGCCAAGTAGTAGCCGTTCTAGCTCAGTTGGTAGAGCGCGTGGCTTTTAACCACGTGGTCGTGGGTTTGAGTCCCACGGATGGCGGTTTGTTTTTATTTTATATAGAATCAAATGTTTTAGCATTACTTATCAAAAAAAAATATTATGTCTAACAATTGGATATGTTGAGACGGATAACAGGTTGGAGCACGTTACAGCCCGAATATGAAACGAGTTGAAATGTGTTAGGTTGAATCGGGTTGTTTTATAAACTAATAACAGTTTAAAACGGGTCGTCTCATCTTGATCTGGATTTCTCCCCAAAAAAATCAATTATTTATAGAGTAAAAACTATCGAGTCAAATGGAAAACGAGTTCGACCCGATGTAACCCGTTAATATTTTTGGATCTCATTTCGATCCGAAAATATTAACGGGTTACGACGGATAATTATCAAGTCAGGTTGATTGAGTTAACGAGTTCTGAGTTTGTTATTGTCAGGCTTAATGCCCATGAATCCAAATCCCTCGATCAAAAATACTAACAAATCCAGGCAGTGATCGAGACTAAAAGTTTTAATCGTGGATAAATATTTTGAGTCATGCCTGTTCGTGGTTAGATTTCAAGCCGATGCTTATATAACTCCAATTGAAACTCTATGCATCTCACCATTAAATACTAACATTGAACAACCTTTTGTGACTTTTAGATTACTGAACCTGTTCCGATCTAGCCGCAATCCTTCTGTAACCAAATGCAAGTGTTCCTTTGGCAATGTATTATAAAATTAAGGGTTAGTACTCTTCTCTTTAATACGTCTCACAGATCTTTTATTCGTTTGATGAAACTTCACTCTCTTACAGTATAATCCACCAACACATTTTGAATTAGCTTAGGAGGATCCGTCTTATAAAAAATATATGTAAGACCATTTCACCCAATTTTTTTGCATATAATTAATGTAAACCACTTAGTTATATCATCTTATAAACTTGGTGTGGATAGTATTCTACAACTTCAATTAATTAATTTCACTAATATACACATATTGTTTATAGTAAAAGAATAACTATAACTCAAATCTTTAATTCTTTATGCATGTATCTATAAAATATTTTTTCTATATACACAATATTAGTGTATGCATGTATATGTGGACGTAGACGTTTATATTGCCGCACAAGTTTTAGGATGAGGCTATTTACACCTAAAACTCCTTCAATGTACAACATAAAATACAACATTTTGATGCAAAAATAAGGTGTGAAGATCAAAGTTTAGGGTGTGGATAGCTGCACCACTAGTTTTAATCTACTTTGATATTGTTAGAGAATAATATATTTATTATTTATTCTTATTTATTTGTAATTATTAATTAGTTGTAATTACATTGTATACTTTTTTTCGTTTTATGTTACCTTCCTTGTATATGTTTCTTGTGTCATACTCCAAGTGTAATCCTAATTGTAACTCTTCCTATAAATATGTGATTCAATCAATGGAAAAACTATGTCGTTATTCCTAAACATTATTAATTTTTACATGGTATCAAAGCTTTGCTCCTAAGATCTTCATTTTCTTCCTCTAGCCGCCGCCCTTACCACTTTCCGCCATGGCTACCGGAAATTATTCTCTCACCATTAAAAACCCCCTTGACCTCATACAAACCTTCGACCTCATCAATATCTCTCACCACAACATCACAAAACTCACCTACACAAACTACATAGCTTGGAAACTCCAAGCTTCAGGCCACCCCCATTGACTATGACCTCTACAAGTTTGTAGACGACTCACATCCATGCCCGCCTCATATCGTCCTAACCAAGGATGCCCAATCATCCAAGGACGTTCCCATCTCAAACCCACACTACCAACCCTATATTCAGCAAGATAAATTCTTGTTCGGAACTCTTGTTGGTTTCCTATATGCTCCTCTGGCTCCGATGATCCAACCGTGAAGCATAAGACACTCTGGCTCACACCAATGCTCGCCCGACTCGCAGCCACATCAAGCAGATCAAAGACTACCTCAAGTGGTCATCCAAGGGCTCTCAGTCGGTCTCCGACTAAATGCAGTCTGTCAAAAGTCGGGCAGATGAACTCACGACTCTGGGTAAACCGCCTGACCACGAGGATCTTATTGAGACCATCCTTGGTGGTTTGGATGATGACTACCGCCACATCGTGGATGTGGTGGAAGGCCGGGACATTCCCATATCGTTTGATGAGCTCCATGAAAAACTCATCAATCGCGAACTACTCCCGAAGCAGTCCCAACCCGCGTCCTTCTCGCATCCTATTTCCGCCAGTATTGCTACCTCGAGGAACAATAGCTCAAATTCTCGAAACTCCTCCTCACAAGCTTAGATAGCTCCCGCTCAACCTCGGCAACCCTCTCAGCAGACCTCAACTTCTGGTTCTCGCCAACAACGACCTTATTTTGGTAAGTGTCAGGGTTGTCGCCAACAGGGACACACGGTTGCTCGCTGCCCTAACTTTCAATTGGTCGTCACCACAACTCTGCCCACTGCCTCCACCTCGGCCAGTAACTATTCAAGCCATCCACGGGCACACCTTGTGACCACAACGGACATAGGGACTCCGGGCCGGCTTCTCGACAGTGATGTTTCTTACCATGTTACCAACGAACTTGGTAACCTTCATCTTCACTCCAACTATACAGGCACGGATGACTTGGTCATTAGTGATGGTACATGCATACATATCTCCAAAATTGGTTCTTCTATCCTCTCAACACCTGCACATACCTTTACTTTACAAAATGTCATGTTTGTTCCCAGCATGAAACGTAATCTCATATCCATATCTCAATTCTGTATATCCAACAATATGTCTATTGAGTTCTTACCATCTTCTTTTCATATGAAGGATCTACTAACATAGAGAATACTGTTGATCAGACAGTCTAAGGATGGTATGCATAAATGACCGACCACAGTTCCCTCTCCTCGCCCATCTGCTTGTGTCAACTCCAAAGTCTCCTACCATGATTGACATCATCGCCTTGGTCATCCGTCTGGCCCTATCCAAAGTCAGATACTCTTTAGCCTAGGTTTAGCATTAGACATTGCTGGCACTCATATTCAATGTAATGATTGTCTTTTTAATAAAAGTCATAAACTTTTTTTTTCATCAAAATACTATTGTGTCTACTCTCCCTCTACAAACTATTTATAATGATGTTTGGACCTCCCAATTCCCTCTATTGTTAGTTTCAAATACTCTGTGATATTTGTTGATCATTATACCCATTACATTTGGCCTTACCTGTGACGACCCGACCCGGACTCTAATGCGGAATCCCAAGGTCGTGCCGTCAAGACAAGCTAAAAGACAGACAAGCACCCGCTAAGCGTAGTGGTGCGAGTCAAGAGTTGAACCAACAAACTCTAAACTGGAATGTAAAGTCATAACGGCAGAAACCGAATAACCAAAAACTAAAATCTGCGGAAGCACATCATAAGTGGGACCAAAGCCTATAATTATAAACTAAGGAATACAAGGCTGAGAGACGACTATCTCTCGACAAATCTACGACTCGCGTGACGCAACATTGCGCACAGACAACAAACCATCGGCAACCTAAGGCCGGCGAAACAACAAGAACCCAACCTGATAAACAACAACTCTACGGCTATAACATGCCGGAGGAATAAATCAACTAAAAGAGTAAGAGATAAAATATTAACCACCAAACCAATGTCTCTTGACTAAAGTTGTCGGGGACAGAAATAGCAATAACATAATACTAGAACAAGCGAGCTAAAACCTTGCTCGGAAAGACAACGGAATAACTTCTAATTAAATACAACAGCTCGACCCGACAAGTCGGCTCCCAAAATAAAACAATAATAAGATACTAACAACTACCCAAGTAAAGTTTACATAACTTCACGTCCGTATCTCACAAGATAACAAATACAATAGTACTAATAACCCCAAGCTATCGCCCGGAAGACCACCTGTTATCGATCAAGCGCCCGAAGCTTCAACGCGTACTAACGAGCTTACTGCAAAAACTAAGGAAAACAAACACACGGAGTGAGTCATAATGACCCAGTAAGTTACTAAATGCAAATGTATGGCATAGCATGACGTGGCATGGCATAATGCACAAGCGTATATAAGATCATGGTATCTTAATAGCATACCAACAATAAACCACATAGCACGTTATCTTTCATATAAGTGCTTATACATAAGCACGTAAAACCAAGACCTGGGCCTAGCCCTCAAATGATCACAAATTTGCACTTAGCACGTTATTCACATAAGTGCGAGTATTAAACATCACAATAGGATATGTTATGGGCCCGGCCGCTACGTAGCTCCTGCAAGAAAACACTGTTATACGGGTTTGTGACTACGATGCTCGTGTCTTCGCATCGATATACCGAACTCCGCCGGCTGATAGCAGCCAGTGTCGCACGTATTGTTACGGCAAAGGGGCTACTTCCCCATTGCGGCCTACAATGGAGGGGTGTGTGAGGTCCCAGGTACGGCGATCCATAGCGAATACGAATCTGACGATTCGTATAGGCGATGTATCGTCCCACCCTGACATAAAAATCAAACCAAATAGTGCCAGCTGGACTTAATGAAATGCACAAGTAGATGTTTACTCGTAAAGACCAAATAAGGATCGGATTCGACAAGAGCGAACCCGTCCGACCAAATGCTCATGTATGTATTTACTCAATATAAACAAATAAGGAATGAATTCGACAAGAGCGAACTCATCCGACCAAATAGGTTATTATTCTCTACCATAAATCAATCAAGGCAAATACATTGCTCACAACCAATTAATCTTAAAAGATCTCAAGTCAACAATTAAATCAAGAATAGTATAAACCCACCAAGAATCATATTATGAGGTCTATAATGGTCCTCTATTTGAAATCAACCAAAGACTACACCGTAGTCATAACCCACAATACGTTCATGCACAACCGATCATTTCCCAAAAGTGAGAACTAACTCAATAATTATCTTCAACCATACTCAAGACCATAGGTTGGCCTTTAATGTACCGTGCTCTCCCGAGCACGCTTCCAAATAAATCCCATAGTAAATCTCTATAGAGTAGGTGTCTCAATTGGACACAAATCAAGATGCTCGAGTCCTCGCCATTATAACCAACCAAACCCCAACATCGTAGGGTTTCAACCAAAGGCTCATTATCATATTATGGATCTTACAACGACCCCGTTGAGTCTTAATTCTACCTTTCGTTCTTTATGTGTTTCATAAACCCACAATTAAACATTTCCTTCATAACCAACATAATTCCAAAATCCATTCGGGCTTGATTCCCCAAGCCTAAAAATCCATATACCTCTTCATAATCATAATCAAACAAAACCAAAATGTCGTAGGACTTCAACCCGAGTTCATTAACGCATTATTGAACTAATAACGACTCCCTTGAGTCTACAAACTAAGTTTCTTTATTTACACATTCCATAAAACCCAACATTATCATCCTCTTCAATTTATAACAAGTTCCAAAATAATTCGGGCTTGATTCCCAAGCCCCAAAATTCATAAAACCTTAACAAAGGGATAACCAATTTCTCCCAACACACAACATCATCCAACTCAACCTACACATTAATGCCCACTTTAATTAACAACAATTCCTCCAATAATTTGGGCTTGATTCTCAAGCCCTAACATTCTTAAGACTCTACATAAATCACAACCCATATTTTACAACACATAATAACATTCAAATCATACTAGTCATGTTATTAACAAGTTTATATTTCAAAAAATTCACCAAATGGGCATACAAAGCATACAAGGTGTTCATTGCCCACAAATAGCACATATATTGTTTTCCTTAGGGCCAATGAACCAAAATAAAAATAAGGTAACTTACCTGTTCTACACCAAAGAAAGCAAATGAGAAGTTTGATCGGATGGAAATGCTCTACTCTTTGAGCTCTACACTTTTGATGAAGGAGTCTTGAGCAAATGGAGATTGGATGAGGGAAGACCAAGGGCAAAGCTTCAAGAAGCCATGGGAGAACTCTCAAGAACTCTCTCTCACGTTTTTGGAAATGCTCTCAGCAAATGAGAAGTCAAATGGCTGTTTTGTGGCTTATAAGAGGTTGAATGTTGAGTGGGACAAGTGTCAAGACCTTGTGGTCTATTTTCTAATCTGATTTGTGGCTTAATGACTCACTAATGCACTCTTAATCCACTCTAAAAACAAGTTAGATATGTTAGGACACAAGTGAGGAGGGTTAGGGAGGTTTAAGAAAGGTTTAGATAGGGGGTTTGGGTGTATAAGTCGTTCAATATCAAAACAGGGGGAAAAATCCCGTAAGTGAACCAGATGTTGAGGCGGGCGCCTCAGCTGCTCCCAGGCGGGCGCCTCAACTACAGAGGCTCTCTCCAAATTCTGCTCATTTTGTAATTGTTCCCAGAACTTGAGGCGGGCGCCTCATTGAGGTGCCAGCGAGCTCGGCCTCTCGAACCTCCAAAACTTGGTCTAAACAAGTCCTAAATGGTCCCAAACTTATGGTCAACCATTCTAAGGTCTAACCCAACTCAAAACAAGTCAGAAACACACCCGAAGAACTCCCGAGACAACTCGGAGCGAAACCGGGAAGGGGTGCAACAACGTGCAACCGGAACGACGAACGAACTCGCAATCGAACTCGCAATGAAGGGAGACCTTTAAGGAAAGTCTAAGGGCTAATGAAGAAGCTTAAATACTTCTAGAAAGTTGAATAACAACTAGGGAAATAAGAATCCCAAACGAGAGACGATTACGCGACTCGATTCCCGAATTACGCGATAGAGACGAACGCTATCTCCAAAGCTTCCAAAATCATCGATAGACTTAAGGAACACCTCCAACTTGAAGACTAATGCATCTACACATGTTAATAAACCATCTTAAAGAGGTCTAGGACCAAACCGAGGTCACGAACACAAAACGCAAGCAAACCCTCAATCGCGTCGCATTCCGACTATCGTCGAGTCACGACTTGTGACTTTAGCAAGTCAACAACTATATGGAGTCTCTTAATAATGTTTTAGTCTTAATATGGTCTCTCATACATATCTAGACCCTCTCTCAAACCAAACATACAATCAACAAAGGAAGAAGGGCAAGTATAGCACGCAAACCGCGCTAATGAAGGAGCGGGGTGTCACACTACCCGCTCAAACTCAAATCTGAGGTCGTCACCATCTTTCCCAAGTTTAAAGCCTTGGTCAAAAACTATTTAAAAACAACCATTGTAACTCTTTACTCAGACAATGGAAGTGAGTACATGGGGATTGCCTGGGATTCTGGCTTGGCCACTTACCTGTCCGCCTATGGCATCTCTCACCTCACCTCGCTTCCTCACACCCCAGAACACAATGGGTTCTCAGAACGTCACCATCGCCACATTGTCAAAACTGGTCTCTCCCTCTTCTCTCATATATCTTTTCCGCTGCCTTTCTAGTCATTTGCCTTCCAAACATCGGCCTACCTCGTAAGTCGGCTACCAACACCCACTCTTACTCACCAGTCTCCCTACTATAAACTTTTTGGATCTTTGCCCAACTACTCAAAACTTTGTGCCTTTGGTTGTCTTTGCTACCCTTGGCTCCGCCCTTACTCCGCTCACAAACTCGCTGCTCGCTCTACTTCGTGTGTCTTCCTTGGTTACTCACTCACTCATAGTGCCTATCTCTGTTATGATCCAAGCACCACCAAGTTGTAAATTTCACGTCATGTTCGATTTTTCGAGTCTACCTTTCCTATGTCTACCCTGGGCATCCCCCCTGCTCACCCAGATACCTACACTAGTGTCTCTTGGCTACTTCTTCATGAACTGCTCGAACACTCGTACACACCGTCGGCCGCTTGCTTCAGTGCCTCCCTGCCAGGTTCCCCTAACACTAATCAGAATGTGGTTGATCTCAGCTCACCCATACACTAGCCTTAACCACCCTCACCACTGCCCGCTACTAGTCCTATGTTAGCTGCTCAACCTTTCTTGGCAACAATCTCCATGCTCGAGGATAACACTATGCCCACTTGCCTCGTGCCCGCTGACCCTGTTTTTGTGCCTGCTGCTTCTGGAACTTCATCCATAATTACTCGCTCTAAGAACAACATCTACAAACCCATCACCAAACTGAGTCTTTCGGCTCACCTGGCAGCGGACAGTGAACCAACATGTGTCATTCAAACTCTTAAAGATGTGAAGTGGCGTCAGACGATGTATATGGAGTTTAATGTACTAGCTCGCAATGGAACTTGGGATCTGGTCCCTTCGGCAGATGCTCACAATATTGTTGGCTTTAAGTGGATCTACCGCATTAAAAGACATGCTGATGGCACTATTGATCTCTACAAAACTCGCCTAGTGGCCAAGAGATTTCACCAGCGACCAGGGGTTGACTATCACGAGACTTTCAGCCTGGTTGTTAAATCGACCACTGTTCGTCTTGTTCTCTTGCTGGCCATTTATCAAGGATGGGATCTTCAACAACTGGATATAAACAATGTCTTTCTTCAAGGCAATCTGTCAGAGGAGGTATTCATGGCTTAACCACCTGATTTCACAGACAAGCACAAACCTCAACATGCGTGTCGGCTTCACAAGGCTATTTATGGTCTCAAGCAGGCTCCATGAGCATGGTACAAATAGATGCGTCAGTTTCTACTTGCCTCCGGCTTCAAAAACTAGGTGGCCGACACATCACTGTTCATCTTTTGTACTGCGGGAAACATCATCTATCTCCTTGTCTATATGGATGATATCATCGGTACTGGGAACCAGCCCGCTGCAGTTCAGACTTTCATATCTCTGCTCACTAATCGTTTCTCACTCAAAGACCTTGGTGATCTTCACTATATTCTTGGGGTTGAAGTTGTTAAGCGCCCAAGTGGTCTTCTGCTCTTTCAGCGCGGGTACATTTTTGATCTCCTTGCTCGCACAGACATGATCGATGCTTGCCCAGTAGCTACGCCCTTTGCTACCTCACCTACCCCGACTTTTCATATATGCATTGCTCTCACAGATCCGATAGAATTTTGAGCAATGATCGGGAGTCTTCGATATCTATCTCTTACTTGACCTGATATTGCCTTCGCTGTCAACAAACTCTCTCAGTTCATGCATATGTTGACTACTGAGCATTGGAATACGGTCAAACGAGTTTTCCAGTATCCCTGTGGTTCTATTAATGCGGGCATCCTCCTTCATCGTCAGTCTCCTTCTGCTCTCCATGCTTTCACTGATGTTGACTGGGTTGGCAATAAGGATGACTATACATCCACCAATGCCTACATTGTCTATATTGGAAGCAACCCGATCTTTTGGAATTCCAAGAAACAACTCATTGTTGCTCGCTCTTCGACTCAAACTGAATACCGGGCAGTGGCTGCCACTGCAGCTGAAGACAGGTGGATTGTGTCTCTTCTTGGCGAACTTGGTCTAACCTCCTCGACTCAACCAGTCATTTACTGTGACAATATGGGCGGCACTAGTCTCTGCTCGAATCCGATTTTTCATACTCACATGAAATATGTGGCTCAAGACTTTCATTTCATTAGGCAACAAGTTCAGGATGGGCTTATGTGAGTTTGCCATGTGTCCTCGGCAGATCAGTTGGCCGATGTCTTGACCAAACCTTTTGCTCGCCAGCGGTTTCATCAATTACTTTCTAAGATTGGTCTTTCCTCTACGACGTCTTTCTTGCGGGGGCATATTAAAGAATAATATATTTATTATTTATTCTTATTTATTTATAATTATTAATTATTAGTAATTACCTTGTATACTTCTTTCCTTATTATGTTACTTTTCGTATATACGTTTCTTGTACCCTACTTCAAGTGTAACCCTAATTGTAATTCTCTCTATAAATAGACGATTCAATCAATGGAAATGTTATGCTGTTATTCTTAAACATTATTAGTTTCTACAAATATACTCAATCCGTTTCGGCAAAAAGTACATAATTTCATTTTGAGATATTTCACTTAAAGAATCAATTAAAAAATCAAGACAATGTTATTTTATTACTATTGACTACTAAAAGTGTCATTTTATTAAAAAAATATTATTAAACGGAAACTCTTTATCTAAAAAATCGAACAAATAATAATAAGTGTTTTTGAACCACCGTAAAATAAAAATATTGAGAATCGTTATATAGACTCTAATATTGAACTTGTGGACTTCATAAAGTGTTTGGTATAAATAAAATATTGTTTTAAGTAATAAAAAATTAAGTGATAATTTGGATTTCCCACAAATATTTCATGGTATGGGCTGGGCTGCCAATGAGAAAAAAAGGATTAAATCCAAACGTTTTTATCTGGGGATTGGTTGGGTATATTTACTTATACTGTACTAGAGGAGTATTTTTTAAATTAAGGAGAAAAAATGGGTGTAAATATCTAGGAGAGAAAAGAGTACGGGGAACTGTCGCAGCTTAGCTGGAATTAGCGGATCGCAGCTGGCACTATGTACGGCGAGGAGGGTGGTGGGTGGGAGTGCGGGAGCGGGACTAGTTAGATTGGGCAGCTAATACTCGTCGCCGTTTCCCACTTTTTTTTCTTATCTTAATTTTCTTTAAAAAGGTAAATCTCCGTTTGTCTTGGTAATCATAATTATTCCGAAGATGGATACAATAACTTCGGTCGGGGTTAGGCAATCCAATTTATATAAAATATCCATAAGACAATTTTTTTTTAATTTTATTATTATTATAAACTCAATTCAGATAAAGAGTTTATTACTATTTTTGAATGTTTGACTTCAAAAATCTTACTCTCTCCGTCCCTTTAAAACTTATATTTTTAGAATATTAATTTTATTATTTTATCTTTATTTTTTCACCCTATTTTAATTATGTGTCACATATATATGACCTTTAAAGAAAATTACACATTAAACCAATATAAATAATTAAGTCAATTATTTTTTCTTAATCCATGTGTCGGATCAACTAAGAATATAATTTAGGGACGGATGGAGTATTTCAAAACAATTATATTTATCATCTCCATAACATTTTAACTTGACCTTGTGTATATAATATTAATATATTGATTATTCTCAAACATTTTTGTAATTATGATAAACTTTAATGTTAGTTATATATTCATTAGTAATTAAGTTTTTCAAACATAAATTATTTGGGTAGAACTAAATAAATACTCCCTCCGTCCCTAAATTATTATCCTTCTTTCCTTTTTCGTCCGTCCCAAAATAATTGTCCAGTTTGAAACTTACCTTTTTAGAACATCACTTTTACCATTTTACCCTTACTTTTTCACTCTACTTTAATTATGAGCCATATATACATGTGTTTTAAAGAAACCTACACATTAAACCAATATAAATAATCAAGTCAATTGTTTTTTCTTAAACTATGCGCTGACTGAGTCAATTAGGACAATTATTTAGGAACAGAGAGAGTATTATTCTAGGTTTAGTAGTTGATTTCAGTCCAAATTAATACACCACATTAAGAGGGTAAGAACTAAGAGGACACTCCTTGGCTCAGCTCGGCCCGGCCTCCCCTATACGATAGGTTGCTCCGTTTCGTGGCTTGGATGTGCTAACCCAATGGGTTAACCATTAACCCAACTCATGAAATATTGTTCAACCTATACTTTAATTAAAACTAATATACTTTTTAATTTTTTATATTTCTAAATTATTATCATATTTAATATTTTTTGAATCAAACAAACTGTTATTCAACTGCAAATTTGATATTTATTTTTTTCAAAATCATAATATATGTATGTTTTTTCTTATTTTTAAAGTACTACAAATTATGTGTCTCATAATTCTAAATAAATAAAAAATGTATGCATCAAATTTACTTTTAAAAAACAATCAATTTGACTCAAAAATAGTCAAATAAAGCAATGATTTATGAGATAATGAAGTATTTTTTTAAAAGTAGAATTTTCATCAACAGATAACGTAGAATCTTTTTACACAAACGGTCATTGGAATATAACTCGTGTCAATCATAACCTTTTTTTTTCTTTGTATTTTTAGAGTGCTACAAATTACGTGTCTCATAATTATGAAATAGATAATCAATTTAACTCAAAATAGTTAAATAAAACAATAATTTAAGAGATAATGAAGTATTTTTTTAAAGTAAAATTTCCATCCACTAGTCGTGTAAAAAATCTTTTTCACACAAGCGATCATTGAAACATAACACGTGTTATTTATAATCTATGAGCTTGTTTGGTAGTCGGACAAGGATAAGCAGTATTATTAATCCGAGTACTATTAGTGTTCTCGCTATTAATCCTCACTTATATATCGAGGGTAATTTTGAGATTACAAATGTTAATCCCATTTTTTTTTAGTGAGGGCGCTAATAATACCACCCTCTCCCTTGGTATTAATAGTAAGGGGATAATGATTTTATTCGGATAACTCGTGTTATTAGTCCAACCACCTATTGCGTACCAAACATCAGACAACTCGACTTATTAATCCTATCTGACCTTAAACCTAACTACCAACGACTCCTATCTTCTTTTTTTAGTTGGTCATATGTCGTAAACTCGTAATTCAAAAACCGTTTGTATAAAAAAGATTTAATACCATAAGTGGTTTTTTGAATGTGTAAATTTAACCTCAAGTGTTCATTATAAGAAATTATATAACTTAAAAAGTTGATATAAATTAATAATAGGGGAGGGGGGCCCAGGAAGAGGAGAGAGTATGTCCAGAAGTGTGGACGGGCTGTCTTGCAATATTTTAATGGTAAAACTAAACTTGTCTCTGCCTTTTATATGAAAAGTGAACTAAAGCTACAACCCCACCCCCTCACCGACCATTGTCCCACATACTTTCTCCTCTTTCATTATTGTCTATTTTGTCCTACTCTTTTTATCTTAATTCCCAATGTGTCTTTATCCCTAATTACCATTCCAATCCTTGCATTAGCTTTGCATGCTATGTGGTGTGGGGATCAAATGGGAATATGGTATCATTCTCTCCCCTTGTTTACATATTTTATACTACTACAATATTATTTACCTAAAACTTTTAAAACACCCCCAAACTATCTACAAATAGCATATATTCCCTTAAACTATCAACTCCACTGCACCCATCCTTTGTAGAATCTCTCGTCACTATCACTAACTAACACTAAAAAGGCAAAGCAAACACCATAGCCCATCTAAGTGAATTGATATATAAAGAGGTTTCACATTGATTTTAATTGTTTATAACCACCCACTTCTACTTTGGAATCAAACATAAACATGCATAGTTATCAATTTAGATCAAAATTACCCTTTTAATATGTCTTTTTTCATCCCCGAAACAATTAATAACGCCCTATCAAATTCTACTCTTTATTACATCAAAACATATGTACTTTTAGATCCTTCCACTCCCTCATTATGCATTTGTAACGATACCTCATTCTCGAACCTATAATTATGATTTATATATCTTTTAGATCCTTTTGCTCACCTTTCGTCCAAGTTCAATTTTGAATTAACATGATTAATTAGGGTAAATAGGCGGCCCACTTTCCCCTTTTCCCTTATTCCTTATTCATAAAATTTCAACCCTAGCCAATCCAACACACCAAATGACTTTAGGGCTATAAATGTGTCTTTTTGTTATCATTTCAAAAACTTTAAATGACCAAACACCTCTTATTAAATCTCATCATATCATCCTCCACACTCAAAAACCATTGTTTTTGGTGTTCCAAGGCGACTCGCTTCTCTTTGTCGAAGTTTGATCAGTGGATTAATCTTCGTTGATGGTATTCTAAATTTTCTCTTCGCACATGTAAATATGTTTTCTTATATGTTTAATCTCTTTCTTTCCACCATGATTTATTATATGATTGTACTATTTTCCTAAATAAACCAACGATCTCCATGGTATTTTCTGCTTTTAGACTAAACTAGACTTTTTATATTTACTTAATTTTTTTATTTATGCTTCATTGCTTCCTTTTCTATCGAAACGGCGATGGGAGATACACTTTTCTTTCAATTAGAATTGTGTTGTTTCTCAATCCATCTGACATTCAAGCCTCACGATCTCAAATTTCATGTGCTAGAATGCATATTATATATTTATTGTGTTTTTATTAAAAGAGGAGAATAGAAACACACTTTTAAGAGTTACGTGTTAACCCTCTCAAACCTATGGTTTCTAGGTTTTTCTTATGTTACCCATTGATTAACATAGATGGCGACTCTTAATATTTTCACGTAGTTGAGTACCTTTGGGAGGATGATTGATAGGCTCGTCTTTCCCATACGTTTTAGATCGGTATTCTCACAATTGTTACTTTCTTCCCCCTAATTGTAATTTTTATGACTAGATTTTTATTTTATTTTATATATGTAGCGACATCAATTGTATGTTACCTTGGCCGGATTGGGGAGACACAGCTAATAGTGGTCTCTAGGTTCTCATAATCAAATAATCACCACAAAACGGCTTAGTTTGAGATACATATATGATTTGGGTTGTTCAGTGTGAGTATGGAGGATAGTTTGTTCCTCGATTTTCTTATAACATATGTCTCAACAAAGAGATCAACTTAAGTTGTTATGTTAAACTCATGTGCCTCTTTCTTTTAACATTTTTTAGCTTTTTAAAAGGTGTGTTAAGAGAACCCTTGGTGGAGTTTTGATGTAGGTTTCCATGGCTTGTTTTACTGGTTGGTTCATAGTTTGGAGAATGTTATTTCGAATATGTGACTTCGTCAAGTTAGGTCTTCTCCGTACACTTTGAAAACCATCTCTTTTTGATCCATTTGAAGTCTTTTGAATCATCTTTCAAACCTCTTGTGTATCATGTGAGTTATCGGTCGTGTTCGATAACAAGACTGGTTTTTATATTTTGTCTTTTTAACTAATTTTAAGGGGTTTTTTTTAGATAGGTCTAATAAACTAGCTGTTGAGACACTAAACCCACATTGAAAATATTCCAGCCTAGCAATCACTTAATAAAGATATTTGCCTCACACATCTGATAGCCAATTGGTTTTGAGATGGACCTTCATGCTTAAACACCAAGCTTTGGTTGTTACTTTTAAATTTAATGTCTTCTTTATAGAAAATTTGAGAGTTATCAATGTTAGTCATTTTGAACATTCGGAAAAAGCAAGTTTTTTACCTTTAGCTCATCTGAACTTTGACATTTGAATGATTGACCAACCTTTATATTGAAACAAATATTTGAGGAGGCATAAGTATTAATGTAATGAGATGAATAAGGGCCTTGGTAATAAGAGTCTCTATAATACTTTTAAAAGGTTTTTCAGTTAAGAAATTTATTACATAGACAAATCATCACTAATGCTTTGACTATTGCATATCTACTATGTCAATATGTCAAATATAAATCTTATGAAATTACATAGATCTAGAAGGAAATGGGGAGCAAAATTAGATCACATGACATTGTTGTTTAGTAAAAATTTGGGTAAGAAAGTTTTACCAAATTTATTATGTGTTGATGGGTTAAACTATTAGAGAGTGAAATCCCATCTTATGAAATAAGATCTATAAGATGATTTTATATAAGACATACTCTTGTTGTTTTGACCATTATCAAATATAGTTTACATTGACCAGAGTATATCTCAAATTTACAGATCTACAAAATGTGACACCTCTAATTTCCATAATCTACAATATGTTGACATGTTTTGTGTAAGATATGATAATACACGTAATGGACATTGCGGTAAACAAGATTCATAAAGAAGTAGCTCAAGGATTTCGAAAATTTGTTACCTTATTAATTACTAACTTATAAGTTTGAATGAAGAATAAGTTTCCTATAAGACCGTCTTACCGATTTTAATTTGTAAGGCGGAACTCCACTCTTTCACAACTTAACCCACGTGAGTCAGGTAAAGTGGATCAATCTTACAAAAAATATTCGTAAGATCGTTTATACAATTTTTGCCTTGAATGAATGCTCATACTCTAACAGACGTTACTTTATTTTCATGTAATATTTTTATTAGGAGCAACGTGCTTAAATTTACTAAAAAATCGCTTCCCTACGTGCTCTCCCACCTTGATAGCAAGTCATTCTCCTTGGCGTAGATGTACTTAAAGATTGTGAGTCCTTTTCGCATAATTCATAACTTCAAAATATAAATACAATTTTATGATAGGATGTACCAAATACTTACCAACATTTCACGTATAGATGTTACTTTTGGTTATAAATTAAGGAAAAAAAAAGAACAAATTAAGGTAACTTCAATATAGATACAATTTCCTCTTTAGGTTGCTTTAATTTTTTTTATTTATCAACTTTCAAAATTTTCCTTCTTTTGAAGCTATCCATCTTTACCATTTCACAATTGATTTAATTTTATTTCTTTAACTGACGACCTCATTCTCATACGTGTATCTTTAAAAAATACAATTTATCATAATATTTATGATAGTGTGAATTATCATTTTTCTTATAGTAGGTCTACTGTAAGATTTTAATTCGTAAAACGGAATCTCACTCTCTCACAATTTAACCTATCAACACACCATGAGTCGAGTAAAAGAACCCACTTTACAAAAAATATTTATATTTGTAAGAGTGTCTTCCTTATTTTTTTGTCTTTTTCTTAATCTGTGAGCTGAATCAAACCCAACTATATTTAGGAAGGAATAGAGTCAAATTATAGTTTGGGAAGATTTAATTGGATAACAAAGAAACACTAAATATGTCAAAATGATAAAATGACATGTGATGGAAGGAGGTCACTTCACACAAAAACATAATACAACATAATCATATTTATATTACTTTAATAACAAAAGAAAATCAAACACTAATGAATTTGTCATATTCGTTGCCCCCATTGGAAAAACGTCCCTTTTCATTTCTTGAAAGTAAAGTCAAAATTCGTGATCAAAATAGCACGTCTTTTAGCAAAAGTAACAAAATCCCAAAAGCCAATGGCAAAACCGTAATACTTTCCAACTCAAGTGTCAATTTGTCCAACATGAATCTACACTTCCCGTTTCAATTCAAAAACGGTCAAAAACACAAAATCACGGCTTAAAAGGTAAACAAATCCGTCTTTACATTACTAGTCCAAGGGCAAATCCGTCATTATAATTCTCCTTTATAAGTATTCAGCAGTTCGCTTTCCAACGCTACTTGACTCACTACGACTAACACCGCGCCCCCCCCTCTCTCTCTCTCTCACTGGAAACTTTCTCTCTCTTAAACATTTATTCAAACGACTCGTCTGCGACGAACGTCTGACCACCGGCGACTACTCGCCGGAAAAAATACGCCGGATTGATAAACACCCTTTTCCGTCTTGGAGGGTAAGGAGGTGTTTAATATCCGAGATATGGCGCGGTCTCGATGGGTGTAGTGATTGATTTGCGGAAGCGGATATGAGGGGGAAGGTGATGGGGTTGGTGGCAGTGGGGTGTGCGGTGGCGACGTGTGCGGTGGCGGCGGTGATGGTGGGTAAGAGGGTGAGGAGCAGAAGACGGTGGAGGAGGGTGGTGAGGGTGTTGGAGGAGTTAGAAGCAGGTTCGGAGACAGGTGTTGGGAGATTGAGGCAGGTGGTTGATGCTATGGCTGTTGAGATGCATGCGGGTTTGGCATCTGAAGGTGGTAGTAAACTCAAGATGCTCCTCACTTTTGTCGACAATCTTCCCAATGGGTCTCTTCTTCCCTCCCTCCCACTCTCTCTCTACTTTAATTGTATTTGTGTTTTTCTTTGGAGGTTTCTTTGTGTGGTCCGGGTATGACCTGGAATGTTCAAATCTCTCACCGTTTTGTGTGCGTGTATGTAAGTGGTTAATCCTATATTCTTATGCTAGATTGTTTGGATTTTCGTGGTAATGAATTGGTGTTTTGTAGCTCTAATTGAATAGCACTTCCTGATTTTTCGTCTGTGTGGTCCTATATACGTATATGGTTTTCGAGAGTTTGATTGTGTTTTAGGCTAATGGGGTTGGTTTGTATTGTTCATTTGTTGTATGTGAGGTCTCTCTCTCTCTCTCTCCCTCTCCTTTTCTTTAGTTCAGGATTAATAGGACACATTGGAATGCAGTGGATCAATCTTTATCTCAAGATATGGTAGTGATGATTAAATTGCGCATTGGATTTTCTGTCTATGCTGATTCTTTTTATTTATAATAGTATTTAAAATGTGAGCTTGATTTGAGTTGGGTTGCGGTTTTAGGCATAATGGGGTTAGTTGAGTCTTTTGTTATTATGGGTGCTCTTTTGTTCCCTTTGATAGATTGGCTTAAGTTGGCACCATGAATCTTTTCCCTTTTCAACTTTATTTGTGAAAACTGAATAAGATTTTGGCATACGGGGGATTAATGGGGCATTATTGAATCGTTTGAGTTGGGCTTAATGGGGCTATTTGAATCTTATGCTGCTATAATGAGGGCCCTTTAGGTTCTTTTTCACAGGCTGGTATAATTTGACACATTGAAATAATGAATCTTTTGCCTTTTATGACTTTATTATTTGTGAAAATTAAATTAGATATTGGCATACGGTGGATTAATGGGGGCTTAATTGAACTGTTTGAGATGGGTTGCCATTTTACGTTAATGGTTTTGTTGAAGCTTTTGTTGTTATAATGGACTGGCTTAATTTGACCCATTGGAATAATGAATCTTTTCCTTTTGGAAACTTTATTTGTGAAAATTGAATTAGATTTTGGCATATGGGGAATTAAAATTTCTTGATTCTTGGTTCTTTAAGATTGTTCTCTTGCTTGAATAATTTATTTACTATTGACTCCACAAATGGGATAGAGATATATTCCCTTTATTTAAACACTTAACAATTGTTGCTACATCAATGTTGGTCCTTGCTCTAGTCATTCGTTTGAAGCTACTATTTGTAGGAAGAAACATTGTAGAAATCATTTAGAATTTTTCCATAGAATATTATCTCTATATACTTGTTCTTGGATGTAGTCTTTGAAACTTTGCAAATATCAGTAATTCATTGCTGGTTTCAAATTATTATGGTTGCTCTACAGTCACTCACTGTGGTTGCTTGAACTTGTGGTTCTTGGTAGGATTGTGGCTTGCAGTCTGGCACTTGCCATGCTTTTAGAAACAAGCAATTATTTGTGACTTATGGTCAGTAAAACTTGTACCTGAACTCTGATGTTGGATTGTGCTTCAGGAGTGAGAAGGGGACCTATTATGCCCTACATCTCGGAGGTACAAATTTCAGGGTCTTGCGAGTTCAGCTTGGTGGCCAGAGGTCTACTATTCTTGGACATGATGTGGATCGGCAACCTATTCCCCAGAATATAATGACCAGCACAAGCGAGGTGTCCGAGTTTGTACCTCACATGTTCTACTCCAATTCAGCATGAGTCTCACATTTTAGTTGTTGTACTGATATTGGAGTGGTTTGACATGATATATTTTCTGATGCTGGCAGGAGCTCTTTGATTTTGTTGCTTCATCACTGAAGACATTTGTTGAAAGGGAAGGAAACAATTTGGAACCTTCACAGGTTAAAAGAAAGGACCTTGGATTTACATTCTCATTTCCTGTGAAGCAAATGTCCGTCTCATCAGGCATTCTTATCAAATGGACGAAAGGATTTGCCATTGAGGATACGGTTAGTGCTTTATGTTCTAAGATTATTTTTGTTCTAACCCTAGAAGGAGTATTCCAAACACTGTCAAAGGAAATACTTAAGTCAATGGGAGTGTTCAGTTTTTTGAAAAGAATTTCTGTATTCATTTTATGCAGTGCGAACTTGTTGTCTCTTTCATTACATGTAGAGCTGTCAAATTGGGCTAAAGCCTGCGGGCATGCCTGCCCGCCACCTAAGAGGGGCTGGTTGGACCAATGAAATGGAGGACCATTTGGGAACGGGCCTCATGGATTGCGGGCTTGAACGGGGTGGGGTGGGCTACCTGTCATTTTTTGGGCCTTTCTAATTCTTCTAGTCTTTTTGAACAAGCGGACAGGCCCAAAAAGAACTAGACTAAATTAAAAATAAAACTAAAAGTCTAAAAATATAAAAGCTAAAAGTTAACCTAAAAGTCTGAAATCTGAAATGAGTGAAATCTCAATTCGTCTTCCTCCCTCTCTCGCTCTCGCATAGACACGGCTGCCGCACTGCCTGCATCTCAAATCTGAACCGACTGCCAGCGTCTTAGATCTCAGTCTCACAGATTCTTCTACAAAGTTATAATGTCTGCCCGTTTGGTCCGTCTCGTTCGTCTTTCTCTCTCGCTCTTGGTCTCGTGCTCTCTCTCTTCCATCCTGCTTCCAGATCTGGCACGGCGGCCGCGCCTCACCGTCACAGCCTTGCTGCCGTCAGCCCGTCACAAGCACATGTGTCATATTTATCCTGTTTTATGTCAGCCAAGTTTTGTTGTTATTCTACCATTCTCCAATTCTTTGATAGACATTTTCAAATGTACACACAGGCTATAGTGGTAGCATATTTATTTCTGTTTTGACTTCAGTCCATCATAGTCTGTAGCACCGATTCAATCTGCTATTTGGTGTGTAGGGGAAGATTTCACTTGAGCTTGATAAGTCTGCAAGTATAGATTTTGCTTCAGCTTGATGGATTTGTTAATTTGTTAGATCTGGGATAGTCAGGCATTCTGTATTTGATAATAGATTAAAAAATTAAATAAATTCATTTTTTTGCGGGCTTGCCGGTGGCCCTATGCGGGCCGGTCAGCCATGCATGTCCATGGGCTTTCCTGTCCCGGACTGGCTTATAACGGGCTTTTTGGGCCCCGGGCAACCCCGCCTTGCAGGCCTTTTTGACAGCTGATGTACATTTTCCCATGTAAAACTGGTTGAGCTATCCACATGCCTACATAGTGTTCAACTTTCTTTCTTGGCACCAGTTCCTCCATAAATGGTTAGACTTATTTGTGGCTGTTCAAAGTGCTAGCCAGCTTGCTCTTGTTTAGGGCAACTCGGTTTAGGGGCACCAGTCACCACTTAAATCCATAGGCGGTGTTAGGCTAAATCATGGGTGTGCCAGTTGCTACTCCATCTCATCCTTATAAACGATTCTTTTTTTGTTTTTTTGGTCAGGTGGGGAAAGATGTTGTTGAATGTTTACAAGAGGCACTATCTAGAAGAGGCCTAGATATGCGTGTGGCAGCACTGGTAAGCACTATCTAGAAGGGGCTGCTGTTTGTTATTCTCTTATATTTCACTACATTGCAATTTTGAGTTCTTGAGGAGTTATAACTGGATACTCCCCGATGGAGTTGGGGTTGGGGACTTCCTTGGGAGGAGTCTTCCTTCCACATTAAGACAGTGCAATCTTTAAGCTTTCAGTTACTGCATTCAGGTGAAGAAAATGAAGCATCCATCCTTAGTTATTACTTCATGTGTCTATATTTTACTTGGTCATAGGTTTGTCCTGCATTTGGGCTCTGTATTAGAGTTTACTATAAGCTTTCAGGTACTGCATTCAGGTGAAGAAAATGAAGCATCCATCCTTGTTATCACTTCATGTGTCTATATTTTACTTGGTCATAGGGTTGTCCTGCATTTGGGCTCTGTATTAGAGTTTACTATAAGCTTTATAGCACTATGAAAGAGGAGTCTCCAATGGGGTACTTCTTAAAATGATAAAAAAGAAGAGGACGAGTGATTTCACCAATGAAACATTCGTTATGATATATCTTATCAGCCAACAGATGTATTTTCTTAATATTATTTTGGTAGTTGCACAATGTTATATAAGCACATGTGCATAATATTAGCTGATTTTCTCGTGTAGGGAGTTGCTAATTTGAACATATTCTTTTAATGTATTTCCTTTCCATACCAACTTCTTGTAACTTCATTCAAGGGATAGTTATCTGAAAGCTCTATGTGGAGGGTCATTTTGGCTGCTCTAGTTGGAAATGGAATTAAATAGTGTTTTATGAAATTGTGTTGTACCTCTTATTTCTCTCTGATTCCAATCAATCATTGCATTTTGGGGTTTCTATCGATATTCTGTTATGGTTCACAAAACTGCAAATTTTGGTTGTTGAGTAGTTAGAGAACCTTGACAAACTCTTGGGTTGTTCCACCTGATCTTTATGTATCTATGCGTCTATCACCGGCTAGATGGATGCCTCTGTACGTGTATTATGTTGTCCTTGTTTATTTGATACTGGCAGGTTGCTCATACTAGGTAACAATTTAGTAATGCTCTCTCCTTTTTGTTCCTTGTAACCAGGTGAATGATACCGTTGGCACGTTGGCTCTTGGGCATTACCATGATAAAGACACTGTTGCTGCCGTAATAATTGGGACTGGTACCAATGCCTGCTATATGGAGCGGGCTGATGCAATTATTAAGTGTCAAGGTCTTCTTACTACTTCAGGAGGCATGGTATTCTTCCTTAACTTATCTAGTTACGTGTAGATTGGGAAGGAAAGAAGATTCTATTACTTAATGTTTCATGATATTTTTTGTTACTTAGGTAATCAACATGGAGTGGGGTAATTTTTGGTCATCACATTTGCCAAGAACATCATATGATATTGATTTAGATGCTGATAGTCCAAATCCTAATGATCAGGTTATATTTGGTTTTGTGTTGAGCATCTCTCTGTCGATAACATCTGCATTTCAGTATGCACTTGCTAATAATCCGCTGAATACCATATAACTACGAATATCATGCTGCAGGGTTTCGAAAAAATGATATCAGGATTGTATTTAGGTGACATTGTAAGAAGAGTGATTCTTAGGATGTCACTGGAGTCTGACATTTTTGGACCAGTATCTTCTAAGCTCTCAACGCCCTTTTCATTGAGGTATGATTTTATCCTCTTTCTTACGGGGACGTGCCTGGGTAACTGTCTAGAGATCCACACATAATAATTCAAGGGTGCTTTTGTAACTCAAATTCAAACCTCATTGGTTGTCTTGCTGAACCATTCGTACGATTGGGATTCAATTATAATTCTGCATCCTTGATTATTCGGATTGCATATAAGTGGAAGAAAATTGAAACAAGATTTTGGTTCCTCATGAATTCAGTGTCCGAGAAAGGAATATGTGAAATCAAGGAAAAAAACCATCAGAAAGGAAACAAATGCCTTTGCCGAGTTTGATAACTGTGATGGGGTATATATAGTGTCCTGACATGAGCTTCAGTTTGAATTGGGGATGGTACAGCATGACTGGTTAGATATAGCAATCCCAATCCATAACATTAATCCTTGCTTGCTGTTCAGTTTGCTCAATGCATGAGCTTGAATTTGTATGGTACAAGCTTTCAGTTTACTGCCGAAGATAAACACATAACACTCATGTATTGGGCAAAACTGAATAGCAAGCAGGATTCATGTTATGGATTTGGGTAGCTATACATAAGCCACTCATGTTGAAGATGATCTAGCATAAATTGAACAAGTTCAAGCTACTGATCTAAAAACTTAGAAATATAAATATGGGGGTGTTTGCATAATGCGTGCGACTGATTACCACTTCAGTACTAATGATCTCTTAATTTTGGATATTGGGTGTTTTGTTGTTTCGCTCTCCTTCTTCATAATCTTATAATGTCTTTCAAGCTGATGAATATTTAACTTCATTCCTACTTGTCAAAAAAAAGTAACTTCATTCCTATGAAAATGAATATACTTGCATCTTTTTACCTGGTAAATAATAGGGTTGGCAATTGTAGCTAGGAGCTGGTTGTTATTCGAACTTGCCAGGGCTCATTATGATTTCATTTAAATAGAACTTTTTTTGTTACCGAGTCAAGCCAAAGTGACGAAGCCTAAAATGTGGTTGAGGTCATATTACCAATCCGATTCACGAGGGAGTAAGAGCTAAAACTTGCCTGGGCTCATTATGGTTTCCAATTAAATAGATAATTTTTTGTTACTGGGTCAAACCAAAGTGACGTAGCCTATAATGTAGTTAGGTCATATTACTGATCTGATTCACGAGCGCGTATTCCAGTGAATCCAACATGCAGCCATTATGTTATTATGCGAAATGTTTACTTTTTTTTTTTTTTTTGATAAGTAATGCGAAATGGTTACTCTGTGTCCAAGTGTGTGATTTGGGTTGGGGTGGTGGGAGGTTGTGTCAGCTATTTCATCAATTATCTTGGGGTTCTCGGCAACTTTTAATTAGAATGGGATCATCATCAAGTTTTATATACATGGAAAGCAATGCTATTGTGCCAACTTATCAGTCAGCTTTATGTTTGGCCCATGAAATGCTACACTTTAACCTATTATATGTTTCCATTTGGTTTGCCTCGGATTTTTATGAACTCTGGAGTTGTTCTTGAAAGCTGGGTTTATGGATAACTTTCTTGTAGATTTTATGAACAGCTTTTCTTTTATTTAGGGTCATCATTCGTATTCTTCCTATGTACATAGGAACGTTGACGCTTGTTTATATTACTCTTACTTATCCAAAAAAGTATTCTATGTTGTTCTTTTCATTCAGGACACCATTAATGGCAGCTATGCATGAGGATGATTCCCCTGATTTGAGAGAAGTTGCCAAAATATTGAAGGACACATTGGAGGTAGATGAGACGACATTTGTTCCAACTTTTGCTTACAGATTCTTGTACTGTGATTTCTCTAATCCCAGTGTGTTGTTGGATACCTTTACATTATTGGTTTGTTTTTGCCTTCTCAGATCCAACAAGTTCCATTAAAAGTTCGGAAACTCATTGTGAAAATATGTGATTTGGTGACACAAAGGGCTGCCCGATTGGCAGCTGCTGGTATTGTCGGTATATTGAAGAAGATTGGTCGAGATGGAAGTAGTGGCATTACGAGCGGAAGAATCAAAAGTGGAAGGATTAGTAAGATGCGAAGAACGGTTGTGGCAGTTGAGGGGGGTCTTTACACAAGTTACGCCATGTTCAGAGACTATTTGAATGAAGCAGTGGCAGAGATATTAGGAGAAGATATCTCCCCATACGTCGTTCTCAAGGTTATGGAAGATGGATCAGGCATCGGGACAGCTCTTCTTGCTGCATCTCATTCAGCCTCCTCAAGTGTGGATACAGTACAGTTGCTATAGATATACATATATATAGATATATATACACACAATATCATCTATATCTAAATATATATATATGTATATATATATATATAGCCCCTGTAAATTGTAGATTCATTTTCTTTGATTGAAAATGTGAATAGAAGGGAAGGTTGTAATTTGTAAATATGCCATATAGTAAAGTAGGTGGTTCTTTATAGATAACGATTTGTGGTATTCATTTGTTAGATTAACTATTTATGTGATGGCCATACATCTTCTGATCTTCTTAGATTGTTCTTTATGGTTTGGGGCTTGATTGGTTTAGTAGAATCCGGCAAGAAAGGAATAAATTCAGGGTAGCTTGTTTCACAACGACGAACCTTGTTTGTTCCTTTCACGCTGTGTATTTGGATCCCGTCCAGTGTTATGGCTTTTATGTCTGCTGCAGCACATCTGTCATTGTTTCCCATGTTTATGTCTGCTGCAATGCGTCTGTCATTGTGTCCCATGTTTGCCATGGCCGCTGTTTCTATGTGTCCCATGTTTGCCGTAGCGGCTCTTTGTGAGTCTCATTTTTACCCCCACCTTGAAGGCCCTTGTTATTTCTCTAATGTTCGCCATAGTGCCTGTCATTGTGTCCCATGTTTACCAGAGTGGGTCTTTCTGTGATGATGATTGAGTTTCTCTCTTTCTCTCTTTCTCGCTTTTACCCTCTCCTTGAAGGCCCTTGTTATGGCGATCTACCTCATTGAGCTCTCTTGTTTTACCCCCTCTTCGAAGGCCCATTGTTTTTCTCAGCTCTGATCTCTGTCATCGTTCACCTCCATTACATTACCCTTCTTTTTTGCTGCAGCCTCTAACACCATTTACCGACTAGATATTGTCAAATGGAGGAAAATCTAGCTACCTTCAAGTTAAAGCTTACCGTGGGAGTTGAGATTACTAATTAATGTGAGAATCAAATCAAAAGTAAAATGATAAAGACAACATTAAAGAGAAGATTAGGAATGGGACATTTTTTTTAACAAAAAGAAAAGATAACTATGTTTTTATAGATGAAGCAAAGGAGTTTAGTACATTTTTCTAGGTTTTCAAAAACCTAAGACTAATCCTGAGCCGATTAGGACCATAAGGACGGTGAAACTCTTCTTACCCAAGTTTTAATGCAATTTGTCTTTCCATAGCTCGAACTACATGACATTACAAACTACAAGTATTTAGCAGGAGGTTACCCCCACACCAAAAGGCCAATAAGGAGAAACCAGACAAGAATCGGACAAGATTAGAACCAAGGCTAATTGAAATAGAGTACTGTAGAGTCTAGCCCATAGCAAGGCACTTATCGTAGTCGTAGAAAAGATAACGTCGATGTATTGTTGGATGAATCACATTCGTGACCCTTGCCACTGCTGGGTGCCTTACATCAGCCAAGTTGAAATAACGTACGTTCATCCAATAATAATGAATTTCATCAAATTATTTAAAATCAACATAGTTTTGAGGTGCAACAACATATATGATTTACTTGGTGCAAAAACATACTGATTTCAGCTAGTTAATGTGTTGTTGGACACATTGGACACAGTTGGAAGAACCAAATGGAGAGAATAGAGGAGATCTAAATGGAGAGGTTCTGGACACTTCAATTTGTGGACTTGAGTCCATTCATATTCTTGCCTTTGATTTATGCTTTGGATACAGAATAAAACATGTTTGATTGACATGTTAATTATTAGGTCTACCATTGAGTTCCTATGTACATCGATCTATTTAGTAGAATGTCTCGTATACAACTCTCACCAGGTACAAATTCCCATGGAGCAGTGACAGACTTAGTACCGCAAACGAAAAATTAGTCTCAAAACCCAATGTAGTTTAGGGACGCCACATAAAAGAAAAAAAAAAGATAATCAAACATGCATTATTTTGAAACTTTAAATGATGAGATTTAAAACTAATATATTTGGCAAATATGTGCACTAATAACACATATCAAAGATCTAGCTACAATTGCCTATCTTTTAGTAGCTTGATTTGTAGTTTTGTGCTGTTCTCATCAGTTTTCTCTATCTTTTTTTCAATCATTATCTAAAAATAGAAAAACTTAAAGCTCCAAAATCAAGTCACTAGATGGCAAAGTCAAACAAAGTCAATAAGTTTTGTTTCAATTGCCACTTATCTATAAGTTCCAATGTCATTGTAGGGGCCAAACTTAAAATATTGTGATTGTAGGGGCCAACTTTTCCATTAAGGTAAATTAATTAAAAAGTGAAATTGGGCCGTCGGCTATAACATTCGAATCCCATATTGTTGGGCTTTTTCCGAAAATCCGACCCACGTAGTAGCCCTACCCCTACTAGGCCACTACTCGTACACGTCTCTACTTCTCCGGTCCGGCGAGAAAAACCCATTTTACACCGACTGAGGAGTGAGGAGTAAGCAACAAACAGTCTCTGTTATGTCGGGCAACGGCGGCAAAGGCAACAATAACAACAAGGACAACAAGAAGAGGAAGCGTTATCTACCTTACAATGTCAGTCATGTTTGTGTGTGTGTGTGTGTTTCAATTTTGAATTTGCTGAAAAGGGGGGAATAATATTTGTACGGGTATTGCAGAAAGCGGTGAAGAAGGGAGGGTACCCGTTGAGGCCAGGGGTACAGGGCTTCTTTATAACTTGTGATGGTGGGAGGGAACGCCAAGCTTCTCAAGAAGCCATTAACGTTATTGAATCGGTATGTTCTCTCTTCGAATTTGTATATTAATTAACTGCCCCTTTCTCTCGTAATTTTTTCCAAACAATTATGTTCTCATAGGTGCTATAATAATGGTTGTAGTTTGACTTCAAGTCAATTTGATCCTTTTTCGAATGAATTGAATACTCCCTTTGTACCAATTTGAGTGCCCCTTTTTTTGAAAAAAAGATATCGTCCCAAAAATGCCAAAATGAGTACTCCGAAGTTACTAAATTCCCATATATATATTTTTTAGTGTGGAGGCTAAGGCATTCATGTCTATGTAGTACTCCCTTAAGAGTCCCATTTGAAAGTCAAAACTTTTTAAGAAAATGATACTTTTACTTGCTTATTAGTAATAAAATAATACTTTTATGCCTTAATTTTTTAAAGTGAAACTCTTTAGTGAATCATCCTAAAATGGAATAGTGGACGATAAAGTTGTCTTGGTTGAGTTGGTTATAATGTTATATTAAGGTTACTTTCTACTTATCAAAAATAAAATAAAATGGAATATTAGACTCTTTGCCCTGAATCGAGGGAATATTATTTAAATAGCTTAAAAGTCAATTTCTTTATTTCTGTGATACACCAAGTAGAGACTCATTTTGGTTTGCCGTATTCATGTAAGTAGTTTATAGGGATTAATAGTTAGTTACAAGTCGACCTGAACTAAATGGAACAAAGGTTGAGTTGAGTGTTATTATTCTAGTTACGCTATAGAACTATGAACAATGTTCAATTTGAAAAGTTAAAATACAACTTTTTATTTTTAAAGGTAGAGGAAAGGGGGCGCAGGCGTGTTTTTGTTAGCATCTATGAGTGGCTTCCTTTCCTTCCTGTATTTTCCGCCGAATATCTGTTCTGTTTTTGTAGTTTATGTTGTCTCACTTCAGAAATTTAAAATTTGCACAAAAAAAAAAAAACAGTTCATTTGTAAAAATTGAGTCTTTGATCTTTCAAAGCAGATTTATTTAGTATTAGAAAGTAAACTAAAAACAGTTCATTTGTAAAAATTGCAAAAAAAAAAAAAAAAAAAGAGAGACCATGAACAGAAAGCTGTCTGGGTTTGTAAAAGAAAACAGAACTTATTTCAAATATCATTTAAAAATGGTCAAACTGGCTTCCAAAAGTCAAATTTGGACTCTTTTATGAGACGGTGGGAGCATATAGATTTTCCTACGTATCTGTATATGGGATTTCAGAGTATTTCTAGTACACCTGATTTCATGTCTACCATGGAGAAATGTGTGCCGCTATAGGTGTAACAATGTCATTTTTAGTTGAGTGGGTTTCTATTGGTAAATGGGGTGGGGCTGAACTCACATTGGGAGATATAAGTGTTTCATAGGGCTCTCAATACATGATCAACTGATTTTGGTATGAATGCTTGAACTTCAACATGGTTTCAAAATCTGTTTTTTTTCATCTATTTGTTTTTACTAACTTCTCTTAACGAGCTCCACATCACCCAGCAGTTTATTGGCATGTTTACACCAGTTCTTTTTACTAGTGAGATATTGGGCTGGGAATATCCTACCCAAACAAGACAGCTTAAAGCTATTCAAACAAGTTGAAAATGATATACAGGCTTTCTAGGTCAGATATAGCTGTAGGGGATTGTGTGGACGCTGTTGGTGAATTGCTGATAAATTTGAAATGTGATATTTAAAAAAGTGGGGCAATTAGCGTGATCGTACAAAGGCTGATTAGAGTTGAGGTAATTATTGCTATTCAATTGTGATTGATGAGAAGAAGGATTTACAGGACTGCTTTTTGGTTCCTAAAACATCAGCTTATGTAAAGCTAAGAGAAGGAACTACATTATCTGGCATGCTTTCTACAAACTTATGTACACAGTCTATCAACTTTTAACTTGAAGTCTATTAAAAATTGCTGAAGTGGGGGTGGGTGGGCAACCCTCGTACATACAGTTCAAGTAAGGAAAATAGCAAGTAACAACTCCTCTCAAAGTATATAGAGCTCTTCCTCCGCTTATCTGAAGGAATGCTAATAGACTCCACAAAACAAACTGCAGAAGGGACTCAAGAACAAGAGGTATCATTTCAATCTTAAATCTTTGACATCTAGAAAGATTTTCTTACTTGTGTAAACCTAATAGGAAATAACTAAGCATTACTTGGAACCAATATTCAAGTAAAAATATGAAACTACTAATGGAACTAAGACGCCAAATTTTACATGAAACACCCAATACGGGAGTGAAAAACCACGGGTCAAAATTCTCCACTATCAACAACAAATATTTAACTGTATCACCTGTCAATTTTAAATATGAAAAGCCAGCTTATCAATCAAAAGCCATCTTTTCAAAAGCCAACTTTTCTTAAGCTCCAGCAAACGAGGCCTCGGTATCTGTATGTACAATTTTTCCAGCGCTTCAGCATCAAAAGTACTATGCTATTCAATTTCTGAATTCTGAGATTTGCATTATTTTATTAATGGTTTTGAATTTTGATTACAACATCTTGATTCTTTCTCCAGCTTTGTATTGGTCCTTATGTTTTCTTTTCATTAACATATGTTTTCCATCAGTTTTCTTAATCTATAGATTCTATACTGTTCTTTGTTTTCACATATCTTGACACTATGCCCCTAATCAGTGAATGCTTAAAATGATAAAATTATGTTATTTGACTTGTACCAATGGCATTCTTAATGTACTCTCTGTCACGATATGTTATGCCTCAACTTTGATTTTTGCGCTACACTAATTAGCAGTATGACGCTGGCATATAAGTTGGTTAACATGACAATAGTGTACAATTCTTAATTTTTCATGTTTGTTTGTTGATAATATCAGGTTGCTTCGTGTGAAATGTGCTCTTTTCTTTTTACTTTTCTAGTCATGCTATGGCTTCTCTTGTCTGAGCTACTAGGTTGTGAACTCTGATATATAGGTCGAATATCTTCTTATTATTCACATGAAAATGTATTTAAAATCACAAGTACACCATGCATTTAGCTTGTGATCATTAATTACAAGTACACTGATCACATTTTCATTTGTATTTGATCCAATAGTTTTTTGAAGAGCTTGTTCAGGGGAAGGATTCAGATGTAAAGCAGTCAGGGTTACCAAATAAGCCTTTGAATAAGAAAATTACATTCACCTACTCTGATTCTGATGAAGATGATAGTGACGGCAATGATGATATTGATGATCTGAAGGGTGACGTGGAAGATAACTCAGTCTCTGATAATATTGGCCCTGCAAATAATGAAGGTCTATCACATGCTCACAATGTGGAAGGTCGCTGCCCTGAGAATCAAATTAAACAGTTAAGCAAAGATGGTGAGAAGGACGACGAGTGCCGGCAAAATCAAGAAGTTGAAGATGAGAGGCAACCAGCAAAGAAGCAATGTTTAGAGGCAGATCCACCCAAAGATGAAAAACTTGTCAATGATAAAGTGGACGAACAGTCTGTTGATAAGTTAATTGAAGCGGAGCTCGAAGAGTTGAAAGACAAAGGCAAGGTGAGTCAGCAGCATCCAACTAGATTCTGATTCTTTAACTTTTTCTCTTTACCTGTTGTAGTTTAGCATTAGCCAGGTATTTTGCAGTCAATTATACTGGAAATATGTGGATTCTTTCCCATGATCCCATTTTAGAGTTCCTACTTATAAAAAAAAAAGATCCCATTTTAGAGTTCCTATGAGAAGCCTGATTGGGGTTCTCACAGTCAAACGTAAAGCTTAGAAGTTTCACCAATTGTCTAACTTTATCCTTCATATATATCAGATAAAGTCGATTAGTCTTTGGGGTAAAGCGCATATAGTCACATGCTCATCTATATGTTTCGCGCTACTGGCCATTTTCTAAGACTGTTGGGCTGACTAGTTCTAAAGCTGTTCAAATTGGGTAGGGATCATAGCCATGCTAACGAGCCCAAGTAAATTGGACAAAGGGTCAAAGGCTGAGTTGAGTTTAGGTTGTCATAGCCATGTGGTGTCTCAGGAATTGATCAATTAACTTTCATTTGGAATGAATATCAAGTGGTAGTATCAGCGCCTGGGTTAAATACAATCAACAGGTCATGGGTTCGATTCACGCAAGCTCTTTTCCTGACTTTGCCCCATTTGGTTGGCATGGGGCAGTTGGTGGAACTGCAGGGTTTTATCCCCATAAGTGGTCCAGTGTGGCCCTCCTGTGTAAGAAGTCCCCCCTTATTTACAAAAAAGAAAGAAAAGAATATGATATCATCAGAGTATATTTCGGGATCATAGTAGAGAGTATTTCAAATATATATACCTGTTCTTACTCCTTTGGAACTATCTAGAGTCTAGACAACAAGAATCATTTGTAGACAACAAATGATTTTTTGTTGTTGTAGATAACTGGATTATAATTTGTACTTTTGTTTATTCTGTGCATATTCCTGTCAAATTGGGTATGCAAATACTTTTAGCTCTTGATATCAATTATCTGCTTCCAGTTGTTGGATTACTGATAGCAATTCCAGTTGAGGGATTACTGATAGCAATTCCAGTTGAGGGATTACTTTTAGCTTTTGTATCATTGCATTTTTTTAAAAATTTCAAAGCCATAAAACATGTAATTCATTGTACACTTAATGGTTTTGAAAAAAAATGAAAAAACACACGTCAAATTTTCATTTGAAAACCAATCAATTTGACTTAAAAAAGTCAAAACAGGACACCTATTTAGAAACGGAGGGAGCATATTGTGATGTATCCTTGCGACTTTAGTGCTACATGATTATGTTCTGGGTATGGCTTGAATCTTATGCTTAACTATAGATTCTTTTCTTTTTCAAACAGCGGCGTTTTAACAACCTGGATTCGGGTTGCAATGGTGTAATCTTTATCCAAATGCGCAGGAGAGATGGAGACCCTAGCCCCAAAGATATTGCTCAACACATGATAACATCTGTGGCTGCAACAAAGAAACACATGTCAAGGTTCATTTCTTACACTCAATATTGAATTATACTTACTTTTCTTTGAATGTTTCTCTAGCAAATAACACATATGGTGTATGAAATTCTTTGTAGTTTATTAAGTTGTCATGGCTTTCCTAGGTTTATTTTAAGAGTGCTACCTGTTGAAGTGACATGCTATGCCTCAGAAGAAGAGATCACTAGAGCAATCAAACCTTTAATTGCACAATACTTCCCTGCGGAAGCTCAGACTCCACATAAGGTACAGTGTATTCAGTTTGTTATGCATATATGTGGCAAAAACAAGTCTATTTTTATTATGCTAGAGTGCGTTCACATGTGAATAGGTCGTTATGTGATAAAAAAGGATGTGATAAAGAAGATATTTATAATATGCTAGTGTGTGCACTGCCTTGAGGTAGTAATTAGTAATGAAGTCAAGTTTTATTTTTATACTCTTAACTATGAAATTTATAAATAATCAGTTATGCCTAAATGTTTTTGGTCGAGTTCAACCTCAGACTGAGCAAGCAGATAGCAGAACCTCCAAAAAACCCTGAGCCCGAGCCTTCCTCATCCTGCTGTTTTCAAAACCCCATCACCTCCAGTGAGACCCTTCTAGCAGCGACAACCTGCGATACTACCCAATTTCTCCTGTCATCATCTTTCATTCTTCTTGACTCCTGCCTTCGCCCCAGCCCTTAGTTGGAAACATAGTGCCCCTTCAGCTCGCTGCATTGAAGAACCCCCCCCCGGGACCCGGGGCCCGGGGGCATTTCCTTGAATCTTTAAAAGTTAAAACTGAACCCATTACGTGCAAAATTGTAAAGTTGTAAAACTTTGGCATGTCGGACACCTGGATTTGCACCCATATCTGAGTCCATGCGACATGGCCCCTCGCCACGGGCTCGAGTTCAACCTTGATTGACTGTTCTCAATGGAGGTGCTAAACTAGAAGTTGTTGGTTTTCAAGGTGATAATCTAGAGGTCCACCTTTACTGGATGCATTGTTTAGATAGAGATGTTCTTTTGCTTTTATTAGTTATGGATTTATGGATATTTCATTATATCATAATTGGTAGTGTTAGCTTAGCCTCGTAGTAGTTTGGCTCTTGCCCTAATCCTAGTAACATGAGGAGTAGTTGTAGTCTATAAATAACCATGTTATGCTTCAAAGTTTTTTCAGTAAGAGTTGATTACTGAATTCTCAATGGAGGTGCTAAACTAGAAGTTGTTGGTTTTCAAGGTGATAATCTAGAGGTCCATCTTTACTGGATGCATTGTTTAGATAGGGATGTTCTTTTGCTTTTATTAGTTATGGATATTTCATTATTTCATAATTGGTAGTGTTTGCGCCTAGCCTTGTTGTAGTATGGCTCTTGCCCTAATCCTTGTAATATGAGGAGTATTTGTAGTCTATCAATAGCCATGTTATGCTTCAGACTTTATTCAGTTAGAGTTGATTACTGAATTAGAAGTTTTGAGATAATTGTCTGTTCTTTTCCTTTCTCTGTTTTCCTTCTGTGAGAATTACTTTTAGTACTATAATTGAGTTTTAGTTAATAGCGATATTTTGTTTTCTTTTAATTGGCAGTGTTATCCTAGGCGTCGTAGTTGTAGTCAGTTCTAGCCCTAGTCCTAGTAATATTAGCAATCATAGCCTATAAATAAACATGTTATGCCTCAAAAGTTATTCAGTTAAGAGTTTATTACTGAATTAGAAGATTAGAGATAATTGTCTGTTCTTCTTCCTGTATCTTCTTTCTGATCATAATTCTACTAGACTAATCATAATTAAGAAAGAAAGATGGATGAAATTCCCAACCATTTATGAACTAATTTTAGAATAGATTATATCTTTGCCACAGACCAGGTTCAAGCCTAGGGCAATAGCTTATCGAATCTAGAGTCATACTAATTATTGTTTTTGGTGATTTTCCTATTTCCTATTTTTGATTTTCGTTGTTTTACTATGCCGAGTTTCGTTTTTCACTTGACTGGTTTTCCTTGATTAAGCCTTTGTCGTAGATGGGATATTCAATGAATGGAAGTTCCTCTCCTTGTTGTTTTCAACCAAGTCTATTCTTCCCTGCCTAAGCTGATGCTCTCCTTTTATAAATCGCACCCAATCTAACCGTCACTCTATTTGGTTTTCTCCTTCTGGTGTTTTGTTTGTAATTAACTAATTAAGTTGCAAAGAATAGCACAACATAAGATGCAAGACAATTTACTATAAAGGAGCACTCATCTCTAGAATGTTTTTAATGCTGCTGCAGTATGCTGTACTTTACGAAGCCCGTGCAAATACTGGTGTTGAAAGAATGAAGATTATTAATGCTGTTGCAAAATGTGTTCCGGAGCCCCATAAAGTTGATCTGAACAATCCAGATAAGAATATTGTGGTTCAAATTGCCAAGGTACGGAAGTTCTTCTCTTTCAGAATTTCTCAAATTGTACCTATTGGAGGGCACTAATTTTTACTTTATTAAATTTTTTCTTATGTTTTTCTTTTTTCCACTTTTTTTGTAGCCGCACTCTTTGACCTCTGAAATTTTAGTTTTCTTTTCTCTGTTAGTATAACTTTCCTTTTGTATTTTAAAAAATGAAAGTAAGAAGAAACCATTAGCACTACAAGAATGTTTGAGATGACGGGGGTACACATTTGGGTTAGATTGAAAGTGAAATGAAAGTTCAATGGGTATTTGAAAGAGAAAAATGGCATGGATAAATTGAAATGAAAAAGCTAAGTGCAGTGGTCAAAATTGCATTTGTTCCCTTTCTAAATCTTCATGTTGACGATTGATCAGTTTGTTTATTAACTTTTTTTTTCTTCAGATAACGCCCTTATCTCTTTTTTTTTTTCTTTTTGAACAGACTGTTTGCTCTATCGGGGTTGTTGAGAAGTACAAGGAATTGGCTAAATATAACTTGAGGCAGCTGACGGCATCCAAATAGTAGTTCCTGGATATTATGGAAGCTGTTAAAACCACTTTGAAATATTGCCTTGTTAATTTCACTTGTGCATTACTGATCAACGAGCCCATAGTTTCTCATGTACTTGTTACTGAATTTGCAGAAGAAAAACGTAACCTAGCTATTAGCATCTTTTACGGTAGAAGATTGAGTGCTGGGCACTAGAGATCAACGAGTTGAGTCGTACTTTCTCATGGCTGAAACTGCAGAATGATGACATCATGTTGCTATTAGTATCTTATCTTTTTTGATAGAAGTTTGAGGCTAGCTATAGTCTTTCTTATATCCTTAGTAAATAGATTTATCATTTATGTTACCTTAAAAAGCTTGGTTTGATAAATATTCGAGAATATTGAGCACAAATATAGAAATTGGATGCAAATGAACACTACTCTTTTATATTTCAATTACATATTTATCTCTATCTTCATCACTTCCGCCTCTGTTGATGGTGGCTCCATTATCTCCGGCAAGCGTCATTTCACAAAGGGTAGGGTTATCGACATTTCAAAATTTGCTCTTCACATCCCACTTACTGTATTTAGGTGTTGTACCTTGTGTTTTACATTGTAGGAAAGAGGGTGTGGAGAGCAAATTTTGGGTTGAGAATAGTCCCACCCTTTCACAAATTACCACACATGCTATATTAGTACATAAGCTCTAGTAATGTTATTGTCATACTAAAAGCATCCGAGTGCTTCTTTCCACTATCATATGACAAACTAAGAATTGGCGTTTAAAGGCTTTGATTACATAACCAATTTGTTTTTTAGTTCTTGGTTTTTACTTTCTCTCTCATTGTTTTACTATTTCTATTATCTTTTTTTATTCAATCGGTACAAAATTACGAATTACGAAACATACAAGAAAATTTCTTTCATTTTACCCTCACCATCTAAATACACCCTACACTAAACACCTCTTGCAACACTGTCCCTCTCTCCCTCCCTCCCTTCCTTGCAAACTTTCCCTCTTCCTATTCTCTCCCTACCACCACCGTTATGCTCCTCTTAATAGAAACTCTTTCTACCCTTTCCTTCCAATGAGATTGCACTCTCCCTATTTATTAATTTTTTAAAAAAATCTTTTCTTCCTCCAACTTCCACCGAAGCAAATATTTTTTTTCTTTTTGATTTTGATACCGTTTCGACCCTGGTTCTGTTCTTTGGTTACCCTAGCCGAACAACGCTTGGTTGTGCGGCCAACCATGGTCGAACATAACATTGCTGAGTTTGTTGAATTGAAAAATGATATGAAGCTTAACCTTGGCGTTGAAGAACCAATCTCGCCATGACCAAGACACTGGCGAACATAAATCTTTCTAAGTTGGGTGGCCATGGTTGAGGAAGAGGATTGGAGTGGAAGACAGGGGAAATAAAGGGGGAAGGGGAAAACATAGGTGGGTCACGAGAGGGAGGGAGAAGGGAGAAGAGAGAAGGGAAAAGTGGGGAAGGATTGCCAACTTGTCACAGCTTGCCGCCATGAGAACTGAGAAGGGGAGAAGGAAGGGAGGTGAGGGGGAAGGTTAGTATTGGAACTTGGGATAATTTCACTTTTGGTACCCCAACTAAGGGTCAATTTCACTTTTGGTACCCTCGTTTCCCAGATCATCAAAGTTCATCACAAACATTTCCCAACTTCATCATTTTTTGTCCATTCCATCACTTGGCTGTCAACTATTAACGGCTAACCTACTAGAACATGTTATCAAAGGTTGGGAATCGGCTAAACTTGGCAACAAGCTAGGGAAAGAGGTAAGTATACAAACTCCTCTCAATTTTCCCCAATTTCTTCCCCAAACTCTTCTCCTTTCTCACCTAATTTCTTCTCCCATTTTCATTCCAGCCCTAATTTCTCACCCAATTTCTTCCTCATTTTCATTCCAACCCTAATTCCGTACCCAATTTCTATCCTTTCTCATACCGAGTCATAGCAAGTCTAGCATTGTTCGAGTTTTGAGATTGTTCGATGTTATGTCATGACTTCCTAATTAGAAGAAGCCTTTAATTATGATGCGCCACCCCACAAGACGTTATGCTTAGACTTCCTAATTACTTTAATTATGTTTTGTGTTTGATAACTATGTTACCCCCATAGCACCTTAGCTTAAATTTGATTTTGTATGTCATAGTTTCTGTATAATTATAGTACATTAGCTGAAATTTTGTTATGTATGTAATTTCTGTATAATTTGATTTTTTATGTCATAGTTTCTGTATAATTATAGCACATTAGCTGAAATTTTGTTATGTATGTAATTTCTGTATAATTTGATTTTGTATGTTATAGTTTATGTGTGTAATTGCAATGGGTGACACTACAACTTTAATTGCAACTGGATTTAATTATCATGCCAAGTTATGTATAATGTTGTTGTGATTTTTTTCTTTGCTGTAGACCTTGAGACTCAGATGAGACATATGTCATTATGTTTTCACTAAAAAATTCTCATGGTGGTATGATGAAGCATGACCCTAAGGACTATACTGGAGGGAAGATAGGTTATTTTGATTGGGTGGATGGAAAAATGTTTTAGATGATTGACTTGATGGATTTTTTAGATGAATTAGGCTATCAATTTGAAAATGTTAAGATGTGGCATGAAATTGACTTAAGAGGTTTTAGACTAGTTGAGACTAATATGGATGCAATTGGGTTATTGATGTCCATACCTACTAAGAAAGAGGTTAAAATCTTCTTAGAGCATCTTAATCCCAATCTTAATTCCAATCCTAATCCTAATTCCAATCCCAATCCTTATCTTTCTTTATCTCTGGTTCTGATAGTGATGAGTATTATGAATCTGAATATGATATGAAAGATGATGATAATGAGTTTTATAAGTTTGTTGATTATGATATTGAATTTGATGGTGGTGTGGGCAAGGGAAAGTCAATTGCAAATAAATATGTGAGTGAGAAGCTTTTTTCTATGATGAAGCAGAATTGTGATAAGAATGCATATGATAGTAATGCTTTTGAAAGTGTTTATGTTAGTGATGAGGAAGTAGATAAGAAGTTTCCCAAATATAATCCTAAGTCTGATAAATATAAAGATGTTGAGTTGAAATTGGGAACCATATTTAGTTCAAAGAAGGAAGTGAAAGATGTGATTCAAACATTTTTGCTTTAGAAAAGGGATGTGCAACAAGTTTGATAGGGATGATAGCAGAAGGTTGAGGGCAGCTTGTAGAAAAAATGAATGTGATTGGTATGCTTATGTTTTTCTAATACAAAATGACAAAACATGACAATTGAAAGGGTATAATCCAAATCTTAGAAACTGTTCCTGGAACTACAACAACCCAAGCCTCAAGTCTGGTTGGATGGGGAAGACCTTCATGAAAAAATTCAAAGAAAATTCAAAGTTAGGAACCAAGGAATTTATGAATGAGTTGTCTGCCAAACTTAAGGCCAATATTTCAAAATAACAGGCAAATATGGCTAAAAAAGAAAATCAAAGAACTTTTGGATGATATTTTAAAACAACAATTTCAGCAAATAAGAGATTACTGTCTAGAGTTGTTGAGGGCTAATCCAGGGTCAACTTTGGTTCTAATTTCCGAAGTTGTCTGATGTGGAATCTGGTCAGCCTATTTTACAGAGGCTTTACATTTGTTTTGAAGCTTGTAAGAAGGGTTTTAGGTTTTGTAGGAAGATAGTAGAAGTGGATGGGTGTTTTCTAAAAGGCCCTCAAGGTGGTCAATTGTTGACAGCTGTTAGAATTGATCAAAACAACCAAATGTTTCTTATAGCTTATGTAGTGGTTAAAGATGAAACTAAGGATTATTGGACATGGTTCTTATCATTGCTTGAAAGTGACATAGGGATTGAAAATCAATTTGCATGGACATTCATGAGTGACAAACATAAGGGATTGATACCTGCCTTTGAAGATTTATTTCCTGATTCATCAAATAAATTTTGTGTTAAACATTTGCATACCAATATGAAGAAAGATAGTTTTACAGCGCAATCAGTAAAGAATGCTTTATGGGCAGCAGCTAGGGAAACCAGAGTTGAGGTTTTTAAGGCAAGAATGGAACAATTGAGAGACTTGGATGAGAATGCTTATAAGTGGTAGATCAATAAGCCTCCCAGTCAATGGTCTAGGTCACACTTTACTACTGACCCTAAGTGTGACATCTTGCTTAATAACATGTGTGAGAGTTTAAATGCTTTTATTCTTGATGCAAGAGACAAGCCAATCATAACCATGCTTGAAACAATAAGACATTTGTTGATGACCAGATTGCAAGTGAATAGGGATAAAGCTATGAAGTGGGATGGTAGACTGTGTCCTATAATCAAACAATTGGAAGAGAAGAATGCCAAGGAGGGTGCTGAGGGAATACCAATAAAATCTAATGAATGGCCTTTTGAAATAACTGGCCCCTTTGACCAACACAATGTGGATGTTGCTTAGTATATATGCAGTTGTTGAAGATGGGAGTTGACTGGCATTCCATGTAAACATGCTTCGTTTAGCCATTTGGTGTAGAGAATAGGATCCTGCAGTCTATGTTAATGAACGCTACACATTTAAGACTTAGTCGGGTATATGAGCATGCCATCATGGGAATCATTGGATCTGAGGTGTGGCCTAAGTGTGACTTACATACCCCTTTGCTCCTAAGTTATGAAAACAGGCCTGAACGACTAAAAAAAAAAATTAGAAGAAGACATCCTGATGAGCCACCTGCATCTTCTAACAATCAAATCAAATTGAAGAAATTTCAGAAATCCTTGAAATGTTGAAAGTGTGGTAAAATTGGACATAATTCTAGAACTTGTCAAAAAAGAAATGCAAATGCAAAACCAGAATGTAGACTATATTTCATAGTCAACTCCAAGCCAGAATATAGACTATGCTGATGAGATCCCATTATCTGGACCCAAACTTGTTTTTGGTGGCACAACAAAGAATACCTAACCTGAGCCCACACAAATATCAGTATCTAAATTACCTGTAAGTCTTTCAAAGTCAGTCTATGTTATTACTCTTGAATTTTTTTGTATTGTATAGTATATCATACTATACTAAATTTTTAATTTGAAATTGCAAGTTAAAAGAAAAAGGGGTTCAAGCTCAAGCACTGTGGGGGTGAATGTAGGTGGAAACACAAACAACATATCCTCTTTACATGTAAGAATTTTTATATACTCTGTTTCTTTAGCATATGTTTTTGTACATTGTGATTTCAATTGACGATGAGATTTGTATGTTTTTGTATTGTGTAAGTCCAGTAGGCAACAAAATAAGGCTTGGGGGGGGGTGAATAGCCTTTTAAAAACTTTAAGAGGTATTTTGAAAACCTTCAAAACTGGCAGCGGAAAGAATAAGTTATCAGTAGATAGACAAACTGTTCTATCAGCTAATGAACAAAATACTCTGTGTCAGCTGGTTGACACATGTTTAAGTAGAAAAAGTTTTAAGCAGATCACTTAATATAAGAAATGAATTGAAAGACAATATATGAAACAATTAAGTAAATGATTTAAGAATATAACTGACTGACACTTAAGTAGATTGAAGTTGTTTAAGTGTGAGAAACAGTTCTATCAGCTGAAAAAGAATTGACAGAGTATTTATGAGTGGTTCACAGTGTAAAAATGGCTACGTCCACTACCAAGTTGGTCAAACTTAGATTTTTGAAGTGCACTAAGATTATATATATTCTAAGTGATGACTAACGGATCAGTGTCCAATAAAAACCACGGTTTGAGGAGTATGATTGAGAAACAATCAAACTCGTGCAACAATCAAAGGTTCCTCAAGGATTCGAAAGAATAAAGGAATAATCTAAACATTGATTGTGTAAACAAGAACTAGAAAGAGATTGTTATATGAGAGACTATCTAGTAAGTGTCTGAGAGAGGAAGTTTTTCAAAGAAAGATTGAAGTTTTAAATCGAATGAAGGCTTCAACATATTGTCTCTGTCAGTGTGCTTTGAAGATTTTTGAGATTTATGAATTCTGTGCACGTAATTCTGCAAAAAAAGGTGTCGCTTATTCAATCCTTGCTTCAGACATTTTATAGAGATCTTCAAGTTTGGAGCCGTTTGAGAGAGTAAGGTTGAAACTTGAATTTCTAGAAGGCATGATGATGAAAAAAAAATCTCATTGAATGCACAGAGATCTTTGCAGATTTGTTAGAGACAAATGATATCACCTAGTATAAGAATAATAAAGAAAGTGGTTAGCTAGGAGATATGATATACTTGAACAACATTTATGACATACACGAAAGTCTTTTATTGACAAGATAGACAAGAAAAAAGTCTTTTGTGAATAGTTCGTTCGTTTGAAATATAATGACCAAATAATAATTAAATATAAGAGTGTGAAGGCCAAACATTTTAATAATGTATAATGTTCAGCAGATAGAGATTTTTAAACGTTAAGAAGAGGCTAACACTGTGGTATCAGCAGCAGCTGCTAGCTGCTGATGACTAAACTTTAAGCAGATGTGATATTTTATTTAAAGGAGACTACTTAATGAAGTTTGAGAGACATCTATCTGGTGAAGGTTTCAGCAGATAGATTTAGACTTGCTAAAGTCTAAGTAAAACAGTCTAAAGATATTAAATGCTTATATATAAGACTAGTTGTTGTATCCTTAATGGGTTTAAGTAAATTTAAAAGCATGCAAGTTTCTACATATTGTATAGGTGAATCAATCATCAATTATGAGTACTCCAATAATTTATGAGTGAATTACATTACCATGTCAAATATAAGGAATGCAATAGGAACTTCAAGTACAGCTCGGAAATCAAAGGGCAAGGAGAAAATTTAATATTTGAAACTGTTGGTGTTGTTCATGAAGTTGTAATTTGGTGTTAAACAAACAATAGTTTCTTTGGGTTTTATTTTGGTCCATTGGCATGACAATGCACTGAACATGGTAAATTACATGTAGTTTATTTGGGTTCTAATCTGGTCTCATGGCAGTGTACTAAATATGTTCAAACAGTAGTTGGGCTTTAATTTGAGTTGTATTTGGTAATTTGACAATGTACTGAAGTTGTTCTTTAAGTACTTGGTGTAATCACTATTGGGTAAATACCTATACAATCTTACAGAAAATAAAATATAAAGAAACAAAACCGTTAGAGTTGCTAATTGAAAAAGACGGGTGAAGTCTGCTGGTCATTCTGTACGTAGTCTGTTGGTGACTTGAACCAAAGTCTGCTGGTGACTTGCTACGAACTCTGCTGGTGTTTTTGTTCCAAGTCTGCTGGTGATTTGCTACGAAGTCTGCTGGTGGCTTTGTTCCAAGTCTGTTGGTGACTTGCTACGAAGTCTGCTGGTGGCTTTGTTCCAAGTCTGCTGGTGGAGGAATGAAAGTCTACTGGTGGAAAGAAGACTGTAACCGAGGCCTGTGTATCACACAATTTCCTTGAAACGTTATTCATCCCACTCCCTGTAAGTGCGTGGAGTTCTTACACGGGACGATCGTCTCCCAGGATACAACGGTGGTACCAGATGACTTATGCACTGGAAGTTCTAGTGAACTAAGTAGGTGCCAAAAATCTATCACCAAGTAGGAGGCCAAGAAAAAAATACACAATATGAAATGCAAGTGTATAAGAGGAATTTCGTAAACACATTTTAATTACTAAAACCGTTTTGATTATGTCCATTAACCACTCAATTCAAACAGACATTAAGACATAATTAATTTGCTCTTTAATGTTGGAGTTACGAAAATTGAATTTAAAATTCAAAAGAAAAAATGAGCAAAAGGTGGTTTGTCTAGGTTGCACAATTTGATCCGACATTCGTGTCGGTACACGAGTATGTCGGTCCAAGCCAAATTGGACGTAGATTTGAACCCCCCCCCCCTGCGGGCACGGGAGGGATTGTTCTTTTTATACAAGCTTACACAACACAAGAGAGCCTTTGTATATAAACCCTTCAAGCCTTTCATATTTTTTCAATGTGGGATAACCCACTTCCAACACTTCCAATGTCCTACTTTAAACATCTATAACTTATTCATCCGATATCTGAAATGGACAAATAAATATAATATTCTTATGTACTCATGGAAAAGAACATAATTCCATAATTACCATAATCATTACATAAATGACTCACAAATAAATTAGTGCCTCAAAGCCCCAATTTACTTTACTTAAAAACACTAGTTTTCCAACAATCACTTGTTAGACTCTGTTTTTTTATTGTATTTGGTAATTTGAGTTATATTTGTGTTATTCCTTTTATTAATTGAGAAATGTTAGACTGGATGTTGTTGGTGTTGTTAAACAAGAAAAAGTTACAGAAGTTATAACCCATTGAATTGTTAGACTTTGTTTCTTCATTTTAAGTTGTTGTAATGTAATCAATTGAGTTGGTGTAATCACTTGTTAGACCTTTTTTCTTCTATTTGGACAATTGAGTCTTCTATTGAAACAATCTTTGCACAATACAACATATTGTGCAAGGCTATTACAACAACATAGATTGGTTCAACAATTGAGTCTTCTATTGAACCAATCTCTCATGTAGCGCACAAGACTATTACAACAACATAAGAATTGTCATTTCTAAAGGTTAGCAATTGCCAACTACATCACACACATTACAAATACACATACTTCAATCATTGCAATGTCATTGCAATCAAAGCACTGCAAAGTTGCCAATTTCATTACAATCATTCCAAATAAAAATGATCTTCATTTGATCTTTACATCCAAAAAAGAGAAAAATATAACTGTCATTGCAATGAAAATTCTAACTTTTTTTTCATCTTATTTACTTCAGTCTTCATGTCCTCAAACATGTTATTTGATATCATCAACTCAGCTTGCATTTCACTCTCTTCAATCTTCAGTTTCTCTATTTCAGCTTCAAATCGATTCACCTTTGCCAACAATCCCGAAATGATTTGTTTGGACCTTTGACATATTTCATCATACAACCATATAAAAAAAACCACAATATTCATCTTTCTGTAATAATGTAGACAATATTTAGATATTTTTGCAAAATAAAACAAAAATATAAGTCAAATGAAAAAAATCACCCCATATTTTGGGCATGCTCATCATCTTCTTCCAGGATTATTTTTGCTCCAAGAAGTTTTCAATGAAACCTTTATTCCATACCCACAGTACATGTCTTCCCATGATACAACATTATTCCTTGAGATCAAACTACAATTTGAAGAGGATGGATTCGACTTATTCATTCTATATCGAAAATCAAGGTGAGAGAGATTGGAGAATTAAATTCTAAGATGAGAATATGGAGGAAATTGGAGAATAGTGAAGAAATTTGAGAGAATTTAGGGCTCAAATCAAGGTGAGAGGTTGGACTCGACTTAAGGCTCGAATGAGAATACGGAAGAAGTTGGAGAGAATTTAAGCAACAACGGAGGGATTTTGAGGGTTAGGGTTCGAAGAAGAAGAGAAATTCATGGGGAAGAAATCGGGGAAGAACAATAGCGGGAATGAGAATGACACATATTCATCTCACCTGTTGACAAGCTGTAGTCGATTCCCAACCTGTTCTAACAGGTTAGCCATTAATAGTTGACAGCCAAGTGACGGAATAGACAAAAAATGATGAAGTTAGGAAACGTTTGTGATGGCCACTTTGATGATCTGAGAAATAGGGGTACCAAAAGTGAAATTGACCCCTTAGTTGGGGTACTAAAAGTGAAATTATCCCATTGGAATGGAACTTATATAATTGGGCGGGGGGATTAGGTGATGAAGGGAAAGAGGGGAGAGGGGTGGGGGGAAGGGTTGCCGGCTGCCACCATGAGAATTGAGAAGGAGAGAAGGTAGGGAGGTGAGGGGGAAGGTTAGAATTGGAGTTCTTACAAAATTTGGGGACGGGGGTGGGCTTCAAAAAACCTCCCTTATTCATTCTCTATATATCTATAAAATTTTGGGATCACTAAAAGAGTCAAATCCAAAAAATTACGCTTATAATTTTCACAACATTTTCATCTTTTACAATTCACTTGTGTCGTAAGCATATTAGTTGTGATCAATTAATTTTGTCCTTGTGCAACACACCAATAACATTTATATATCAATTAATTATTACTCTTTTTAAACATAGACACTTTCAAAGTAGAGAGTAAATGTGCCCAAGCAGTAATACTCCGCAAGATTCATTAAAGATAAAATTTCAAATAATCATAAATATCAGTATCATCATGCCAAGTTCAAACCTCTGTAAAGACAACATACAAAAACAGGGGGGCCAGGGGGATTGGAAAAAGCTCGCTATAATACTACTATCAATACTATCAAACTCATCATCCTTCCCTTCAAAAGCAACTGTTTATCTTCTATCTACGTTGGCTTGTATAGCTTCTCCACCATCTTCCTGTATTCTGCAAAACAAAACAACCAAAAACAGCCCCACGAAGCGTTTATGAACCATTTTGCAGGTACCAAAAAAGGTAAAACTCGAGAAGAACTCGTAGATCATTCTACCTTCTTGGTTTTCCCATAGAGCGGCGGCTTGGGTATTCAGCGGAGAGCTTGTATTTGGTTCTGCCATTATGCGACGCATCAACATGTCAGATAAATATAAAAAGATGTTTAGTAGTCAAATTGATGCTAATTTTTTTTTTTTCAAAAGCGAGTTAAGAAAGTATATTTACCTCCCAATAGACTCTGGATTGAAAGCAGTATAGTCCTCACATCATAAGCAGAAGACCATTTATCCTACAAATTAAACAAATAACATTACCAAATTTCATACTAAAAACAAGGTTGAGACAAGGCAATGCGACTGTGTAGATAGTATCTTTGCTGCAACAAGTCAACACTTACCTGAAGTATATCCAAACAGATGTTTCCGAACACATCCACGTTTGGATGGAAGCAGCCAGTCTCGAATTTCACCTTTGGGGACTTGAATGGGTAGTCGGTAGGGAAGGAAAGGGATAGCTTATATTCTGTTCCTTCAAATACTGTATCTTTGCTCCCAGAAATTGTTCCTTTCCAGCAGAATATGTTGTCTTCTTCAGGAAAAGCCGATATCCCCGAATCTCCACTCATCTATGTAGCAAAAAGAAAACCCCACATCAATATAGTTAACAAAAACATGAAAATTCTCAAAGAAAACCGTTACGAAAAAATCATCAAAAATAGAAGAAACAAATTGAAAATTTGGTTCTCACCATCAAAGCCATCAATTCAGATTGCAATCTGTGTTGTAAAATCGAAAAAAACAGGAAAAGGAAAAGCCAGAATTAGAAACCCAGAATACAAAGAACAAATCAACAACAATTAATGGTAAGTTGGTATCCCAAAAGGGGGATATCAGGTATCAATTAAAATCCAAGAAACTCTATCAAAACATCAAACAAATTGGATGCAACCCAATTTTTTATCAATTAATGGGTTCACTCAAAAGCGGTTATTTATCAGAAATCCAAGAAACTGTATTGAATAAAATTTCAAAACCCTAAATAATAGGCAATTTCAATTGAAATCCAGATCCATTGACAACGATTTAATTTTATCATGGAAGAAGATTACTGAAATTAAGAAGCAAATAAAACCCAATTCAAATTTACCTCTTAAGAACAGATTGTGTATCGACACTCTTTGCAACAAGGAGGGGTTGCTTGGAGGCATTAACTGGCGCGGTAGCAGTTGCTTGCTGCACGTTGTCTTGATTATTCATGTTGTTGTTCATCGTACCAGTAGTCATCTCGATATAAAAATATACCCAAAACAATTCAAGCTTGCAAGAATTGGAGATTCGTTCTGATGGTTAGAGAGAAAGAAGCAGAAGAAGAAGAGAGAGAAAGTAATCGAAAGGGAGTGTCTTTCCTTCTTCTTCTTCTTCGTCAAAGGTAGGAGAGAGAGACAGAGAGAGAGAGAGAGAGGATAAAAGTGAAAGGAACGGACAGAGAGAGGGGTTTTAGTAGAACATGGAAAAGGTTTTTCCGAACGTTGGAGACGACGGCACGGATTGTGTGTGTGTTTTTCTTTCCTTTTTTGGGCAACGGCTAGTTTTAAGTTCAAATTGGATCAAGTAGGTAGGGTTATGATCCTGGCTCATATGGGCCGATTAGGCTTTGAATGTTGGAAAAATTGCGGTCCGATCAATTTTTAAAAGTTTTCAATCGCTCTAGTTTCGTGATTTATATTTTTATTTTTTTCTAACTGAAAAATAACATTTTTATGGGCAAAAAGACTATGATACATTTAATGAGCCTGAAGTGCGTCACGAAAATAAATCGCGGTGCATTGATTTTTGCACTGTGCTGATTCACTTTAAATGAAATTAGTACTCTTGCCCGTACCGATGGCACGACATCAGTTTGAGAATTTATCAATAAATGAAGCAGATACTGTGGAAATGAACTACTAAAAATATTATTATTTTTTTAAAAAAATTGACTTTCAATCTGGGCCTCTTTGACCGGAATGGAGGGATTAATTAATAATTTGTATATGAAATTACGGGTCGGAAAAAATGGGCCGGATAATAGTTAAAAAGAAAAAAACAACAAATATTTCAAATTACAAAACTTACGATTTTTTAATTTTTTTTAAAATTTGTATACGAAATTACGGGTCGGAAAAAAATTAAATTGATTAAGTTAATTATGATAACAATTAAAAATAAAAAATACAAATACAAATTTTCGCAACCATAAAATTGTAAAACTGTAAAACCGTAAAATATTAACTGTAAAACCGTAATATCTCAGTAAAAGAGTAACTAATTTTCGCAAATATAAAATAATAACTGTAAACTGTCTTGTAAACCGTAATATTTCAATAATTAAAATAGGGATGGAAAAAAAAGGTAATAAAAACGGTTGAGATTGCGAAATTAAACGTGATAGAGAGATATTCTTTATATTTAATATATATCAATATTACATTGAAATGAATGCCCGCACATAATTTTTCGTTTAAAAATTTTACATTCGTCAATAACTTTAACTTATACTTCCTAATTTAAACATGTGCTACCATTAATTAAGAATATTTCCAACATATTTATAAAATTTTAGGAGAGAAAATTGTAATTTTTTAAAAAAACTATAATGAAAATTCTTTAAAAAAATAGAGAGACATTATTTGGAAATTGGTGTTGCAAAATAATTTTTTATTCAATAGAACTTGTTGGATGAAAAAAACGGGTCAGACAAAAATTAAATTGATTAAGTTAATTACTATAATAATTAAAAAGAAACAAATAAAACCGAGAAAGTTAAAGGCATCGTGCTCAACTAATACTCTCTCCGTTTTCAAAATATTATCTATTTTGATCCGGTACACCATTTAATTTTTTTTGATTGTATTGTAAATGACGAGATACTCAACTCCACTGGAATTATTAGAAAATAAAAAAAATAAAAAAGGTAAATTGATTAATTTGGAAATTGGTGTTGCAAAATAATGTTTTATTCAATAGCCATAGAATCTTGATAAAACAGTAAATTGATTAATTTGTATACGAAATTGTGGGTTGGAAAAAACGGGTTGGACAAAAATTAAATTGATTAAGTTAATTACGATAATAATTAAAAAAAATAAAACCGAGAAAGTTAAAGGCACCGTGCTCTACTAATACTCTCTCCGTTTTCAAAATATTATCTATTTTGATCAGGTACACTGTTAATTTTTTTTTGATTGTATTGTAAATGACGTGATAAAAAAAATAAAAAAGGGGAATAATGATAACACATGTCGAACACGTCACCATATTAAGTGAAAAAAAATCATAAAACTATAAAACGGTAAACCATCTTGTAAACTTGGTAAAACAATAAATTGATTAATTTGTATACAAAATTGCGGGTTGGAAAAAACGGGCCGGACAAAAATTAAATTGATTAAGTTAATTACAATAATAATTAAAAAGAAAAAAAATAAAACCGAGAAAGTTAAAGGCACAATGCTCAACTAATACTCTCTCCGTTTTCAAAATATTATCTATTTTGATCTGGTACACTGTTTATTATTATTTTTGATTGTATTGTAAATGACCGGATAAAAAAATAAAAAAAGGGGAATAATGACAACACGTGCCGAACATGTCACTATATTAAGTGAAAAAAATCATAAAACCGTAAAACAGTAAACCGTCTTGTAAACTTGGTAAAACAGTAAATTGGTAAACTGTTTTGTAACCGGTTTCGCACATGTGAAGATAACTTTTAATTGTGACCGTAGAATCTTTGTAAAACAGTAAATCCTGACCCCTTTTTATCCCAAGTCAATTGCAAGCGTGCGACTATGAGTTGTATTGTATTATAGATTTTTTTTTAATTACAAGATCCAATTTTTGCACCGCGATATATAAGTTTTAATTACCTAATCTAATTTTGCACCACGATACAAAATCATAGTGAACCAAACCATATCCTCCACCTTCTTCTTCCATCTCCTCCGTCGTAAGCCCGTTTCGTTGCGCAACAATGATGATTTTTGAATCCAATGTGTTTACCGGAACTGTTGAAGGAGGCGATGACATTTTTGGAACAATATGTCGAAAAAGTAGTCTTTTGCGGTTGAAAAAAAGAACAGTGAGCTTTTGGAGTTAAAATTTTTAATAAAGGGACCAGCCAGAATTTTCTCCAAAAAAAATATTGTTCTAAATTTTGTTCCAAGCCATGGGGGGGGGGAGTGTTTTTTTTTTCCTTTCTAAATTGTTCCTACAACTTGTTCAAAAATGCTCTCATTTAGAATAAAATTCCTCCACAAAGAACACCAACTAATTAAAGTTATGTACAAGTCGATGGAATAAATTATTATTTGATTCTTCATGTAATTGATTATCATATGAAAAATTACTTATTTGACCTTAATTAATCATGATTTTATTTTTAAAAAATTAAACTTAGGGTTGTTTTCGTTCAAACATTATTTTTTTATCGTGATGAATTGACATGTTTTGTCCTTACATTAATTTGTAAGAACAACTGACACTTTTATATTATAGATAGATACTAGTATACGTGCTCGTACCATAGGTACGTTGTCGGTTTGAGATCAGTTTAATGAAGGTTTTATATGTAATTGTAGATGAGTAATTCAAACAAAATCCACAACTGAAGGTTTTATATGTAATTGTAGATGAGTAATTCAAACATAACTCATAACTGAGGGGTTCATTTGTAACTCATATACTTACGAATCAATCTGAACCGTCAGTTGTGTTTAGCACAATTCGATCAGGGTCGTTAGTTAGACCTTGAGTTCTTTTATTATATAAATGGCTGGTTTGCTTTTGGATTAAGTTTGATACATGAAGATATTAAATTTAGTGGAGATAAAAATGGTAGAGTACTATGTAAAGTTAACTGAGATAAAAATGGTAGAGTACTATGACATCATTTGAAAACTTTTTTTGTTAATGTATCAAATGGGTAGCTTATGCCTTTTTTTAATTGATTTTTAATGAATCGAGTAACAAATGAAAAACACATTTTGCTTCCCCATTGTACATGCTCTAAGATCCTTCCTTAAATTCAGGACCAAATTGGTTTCCACTTAAGCCACCAACTTTCTTTGTAAGTTTGCATACAAGTTGTTTCTTTTTCTTAATTTCTCAAAATTTCTTTCAGCAAGCACGCAGTCCATATCTCAATTTCATGATCCTTCTTGTTAACTATGTGCACCAACCTATGTTGCACGGACACGCCAAACCCTTGGTGTATTCGTGTTAGATACAGACGTGGTACAGTTACTCCAAATACAACTCCAAAGACGTACAAGGACTGAATTTTCATTTTCCAAACTTCCGACACGGACATGCACGTATTAGAGATACGTTTCAGGGATTCGTGGGGGGCATACCTTGACATTTCAACTTCCATTCCTTTCCAAATCGATGGAGACGCAACCTAGGGCTTGGAGTTTTCTTCACAAATCGACCTCGAAGAGAAAATTAACATTTTTGACTTCAATTCCTTCACAATAGACGCGACCTAGCCACCTAGGGTTAGGGGTTTTTTTTTCGCAAATCGACTCGCTCAAAATATTGATATTTTGATCCTTATATTTTAAATATTTATATAATACCCCCATACCCGTATCCTATATTTTTGTATCTCCTTATCCCGAGTCCGCCCATCCGTACCCTATCTTTTTGCAACATAGGCACCAACTAGTCTAGAACCTTCAGTTTTACAGTGCACCAACTAGCCCCATGGGAAGGATTGGTGATGCCTCCTAGTATGGTTATGAATCCAAGGCTACAACAAAATCAACAACTATGATGATGATTTTGAGTTTGAGACCAGCCGAGAGATTGCTAATGGTTGAAAAGTGCGAATCAAGTCCAACATTTGAGTGCCCCCTGTCCTGGATAATGAACATGAGTACTTGACCAAAAGCATAACCAATTCCAGCAGCAAACTCATTCTCCACCATGGCCATTGCAGATGAACTTTTCTCTAATGGCCAGATCTTGAAGGAGTCTGTCATATATTTAGGAGCCAAGACAAACAAAAGCAAAGGGATTCCCTTGGAGTATTAAGCACAAATGATCAGATGAGGGAGGCCAAGGGATCAGCAGCGTATGCTAGATGGGTTATTGGGGAAAGTTCGAAAGGTCTAACAAAGGCCAAGATATCACTGGAGGTCAGGCAATGTAAATGTGAAAAAGGCGGTACGGAGGCGGCCGCTTCAGTCGCCTGATCGCAAGGCGAGAGGCGAGAGAAGGCGTCGCCTTCGGCACAGACCGTAAAACGACGTCTTAACCCCTCTTTTCTTTACCAGACGACGTAGTAAAAGAAAGAGAAGCAGCGACCGAAGAGAGAAGCAGCGACCACAAACCCTAAGTAGATTCGATCACTCTCCCACAAACCTGATTGCGTCGAAGAGAGAAGCAGCGACCGAGAGTGCGACCTCGAAGCGACATCCGGCGACAACGAAGGAACAGGAACAGGTACTCGTGCACACCTCTCGTCCCTATGTTCTCTACTCCGCTTCCTTTTTCAATATTTTTGGTTTACTCTGCTTGACTGCTTCCGTTGTTCTCAGTCTATTTTTTTTTTTTTTTTTTGTTTTTCTATTTCTCTCTTGGGCTGAAAGCAAACACAAAGATTTGGATTTGTAGACTGTAGTTTTTCTTTTTCTACTTCTTGTTCTTGACCCATGTCTGCTGTTTTTCCTTTTCTACTTCTTTAATTCATGATTTGAAGTTGGGGTGGACTAACCACACACCACAACATGCTCTATTGCTCTCTACACACCATAATTTTTTTTTACAAAATGGCCATCATACCAATTTACCTAATAAACCTCCCGTTTCTTTCTTCCATTCTTCATCTGCCTCCTCTCTTTCTCTCTCCTTCCTCCATTTTTTCCGGCCAACATTTCTTCTTCTTCTTCCTTTATCCTCTCTACTTCCTCCATCCTTTCCTTCCCACTTCTCTCCTCTTTGTCACGTCTCATCATCTCCTTCCATCTTCTTCATCCTTTCCCTCTTTGCATAAATTTTTATGGGCGGAATCGTGTTCAGCCATCGTTGGCCGCACACTTCAATGGATGGTATGTGGTAAGCACCAGCCGCACATCCACTGAAGTGTGTGGCCAACGATGGCCGAACACGATTCCACCCATATAACTTTCAATGTTTTTGATGATGGAAAAAGAAGGAGGAGCAACTTGAAATTATAAAAAGAGATAAGGATGGATGAAGACTGACCATATTGAAGATGGCAAAGATGGAGGGATAGATGTTGTTTGTCAGGTGGGGTGAGGTATCGTGGGATGCTGGGAAAATGAGTGGGGTGATGTGAGGTAGAGAGGAAGAAGGGTAAAAGGGGTTAATGGTAGAATAAGTAGTTTATATGGGGTGTAGAGAGTAAGGTGGGAAATTAGATTAAATAGGTGGGGTGTAGATAGAATTGGGGTGTAGAGAGTAGATGTTGGTGTGTGGTTAGCCCATCCCTTTGAAGTATTCTTTTTTTCTTACTTTGTTTCCTTTCTCTTCTCTTTACTACCTTACTATTTTATTTTGGTTCCTGAATGTTGAATGTGTTACGGATCTTAATTCGTATGACGGAGCCTCACTATCTCAACCTACTAACACACGTTGGATCGGGTAGAGAGGATCCGTCTTACAAAAAATATCCGAAGACTGTCTTATCTATGTTTTTGCAATGTTGAATTTGTGGTGTTGAGTTGTTTCTTTTATATGTAAACTTAACGTGTTTAATTAGTGATAATAGTCTTCCTTTTTCCTTCTATTTAATTAGTGATAATAGTTCGTACATACTCATACTTTGGATTTTTTTCTTTGTACTTCATGTCCTTTTTTCCTTTTTATTTTGTATTTATTGTGATCTTTACTACTTTCCCCATTTTTTCCTTTTCTTTATAGGCTATAGCGTGGTTAGAAATGTCGACCTCAACCTCAAATGGAAAAGGAAGCTCGAATAGTATCGATCCAGCATGGAAACATGTCAGGCAAGAGGGAGGTTGGGAGGAGAATTTGAGAAGTTATGGCGACGATGATGATGAAATTGCAACTGAAAGCGAAAGTGAAGAGGTTCAATTGGCAAAGAGGACAAAGCAAAGTGGCGCAAGCAAAAGAGGATCGATGGATTTGTTTGTAAGTCACGGTCAACAACAAACTTCAGAAAATATGAAAAAACAAAAGGATGAAAATGAGGAGGCATTGAAATTGTTGAGGAATCAGGCATGTTCTGCTATAGCAAGATGGATGTATGATGCCGGCATTGCTTTCAATGCCGTTAATTATGATAGTTTTCAAGAGATGGTTAATGTGATTGGAGAATATGGTTCTGGAATGAAAGCTCCAAGTTTCCATGAGGTAAGAGGTCCCTTGCTAAAGAAAGAGGTGGAGGTGGTCCACAAACAAATCAAAGACCACAAAGGAGAGTGGAAGAAACATGGTTGTACGATTATGTCGGATGGGTGGAAAGACAAAAGAGAAAGGACTTTAGTTAATTTCCTAGTGAATTGCCATAAAGGAAGTATGTTTGTGGAGTCGGTTGATGCTTCCGAGTATAGCAAGACGGGGGAGAAGATATTTGAATTGCTTAGTAGCTTTGTGGAGGTGGTCGGACCAGAAAATGTGGTTCAAGTTGTTACCGATGATGCTTCAAATATGAAGTTGGCAGGTAGGAAATAGTGAAATACTTGATACCATTTTTTAGTTTATAATTGATAACGTTTTTTTTTCGGTCTTATTTATTCTCTCCTTTTTTTTTTTGTTCGCAGGTGCGTTTTTGATGGTAAAGTATCCAAATTTATATTGGACACCTTGTGCTGGACATTGCTTGGACTTGATGTTGGAAGATATATTTGAAATACCAAAGTTCAAGTCAGTTTTTACAAAGGCTAAGAAATTAAATAGGTATATCTATAGTCGCCCTGGTGTACTGAATTTGATGAGGAAGTTCACTCGATTAGAGTTGGTTAGACCTGCAAAAACTCGTTTTGCCACAGCTTTCCTCACTCTTGGAAGGATCAATTTTGTAAAGAAACGCTTGACGACAATGTTTCAGTCAAGTGCATGGAGAAACAGTAAATGGGCAAAAAAGGTAACAGGTAAACAAGTTTGGAAGACGGTTATGGATGCCATATTTTGGAAGGCAGTAGGAGAAGCCCTTAAGGTTGCGGGTCCTCTTGTTAAGGTGCTTCGAATTGTTGATGGTGAGAGCAAACCTGCTATGGGATATATTTATGAGGCTATGAATAGAGCGAAGGAGGCAATTGCAAAGAGTTTTGACGATAATGAAAAAGATTACATTGAGTATTTTCGAATCATTAATAAGAGGTGGGAATCTCAACCTTTACATGGAGCAGGCTATTACTTGAACCCCGAATTTTTCTACAAAAATGGGGATATTAAGAAAGATAACGAGGCTATGGGAGGGTTTTTCAAATGTATAGAGAGATTGGTACCGGACCTTGAAATGCAAGATAAAATCACTAGCGAGATGATTGCTTATGAGGATGCTAGTGGTCTCTTTGGGTTCGAAATAGCTAAAAGGCAAAGAACAAGAAGCTCACCAGGTAGTTTACTAGTTTATGACATATTTTTTATATATATTTTTACTGTGTATTTATTAATGAGAGTAAATTTTATTTACTAGTTGAGTGGTGGATGAATTATGGTGGGGGGACTCCAAGTTTGCAAGCCTTTGCTATCAAAATACTTAGCCTCCCTTGTAGTGCATCCGGGTGTGAGAGAAATTGGAGTTTCTTAGAGCATGTAAGTTGTACTTAGAACCAAAATACATGTAATTTAGGAGGCTGTTTTAACACAAATATATAGAGTTTTAAATTATATAGAAACAATTATTTTGCATACGCTTATTTTTTAAAATTATATGAAAAATGACAGGTTCATAACAAGAAGAGAAATAGATTGGCTCAAGCCAAGTTAAATGATTTGGTGTTTGTGAAGTATAATAGAGCATTGCGGCGACGTTACATTAGTCAAGAGCGCATTGATCCAATTGCCTTGATGGACATTGATGATTGCAATGAGTGGTTGGTTGCCGAAGATGTGGAAGTGCATGAAGGTGGAGAAGAGGTGCACGATGAGGACATCGATTGGGAGGTTGTTAGTAGAGCTTGTGAAGATGAGGAGGTCGCCTACTTTTGAGGAGTCCGCCTACTTTACTAGAGACAGAAGAACATTAGCTACGAGTGCTACTAGCTCGAGGCCTCGAGCCCACGGCAAAGGGTGGGAGTTGATGGGATAGGCACTTCAAGTATGTCTGGCACACATGACATTCAAGTTTCAGCTTATGCAAATTCTAATCTCTCTATTATTTAATCTTCATGGGAGATTGAAAACTAGCATAGATGTTATATATATAATCTGAAGAGCTAAAGAATTGGTAGATGTTATGCAGCAATCTATTTGTCACTTTTGCAACTTTGTTAATTGCCTTTTGAGTGGATATTTCATTGATATGCTAAATAAAGGACTAAAAATTACTTTGTGAAAGAACAACACCCCAATATTATTACTGGAACAGACTCCTTTTTATGCTCATCATGTTCAGCTTTCGCATCAAATTAGAGAAGGATAAGGAAACAAAGCAAAAGTTTTTCAGACCTAGCTAATGTCATTCTAGTTTGCATAGATGTGGATGCTAGTTGATGGAAACGAGTTCCATTCTTTGTATATTTCCATTATTTGAGCAACGAGAGCTCAATAAACACGTCATGCATGCACAATCTGTACTTCTCATCAGAACTTCAGAAGTATGTTTGTAGACTTGATGTCTCGATGATAAACTTGTACAGAGGCTGCCAAATGCAAGTAGGAAAGAGCTGCTGCAATTTCTGTGGCAACAAATGTAATCTGATTTCCCAGTAAGTTAGATGTTTTCATTCTGCATGGATGTAGTGGTAAAGGGTTCCATTACGGATGAAGTCTAGGCCAGCAGGGAACTTCCATATCCAAATAGCATCATTTTTTTATGGTAGTTTGTAATAAAATGACGTTATTGTTAACGATGAGTTAAAGTTTGTGTTTATCCTCTATTCTGGACACTTTAATTGCTAAAATTCTTCCGTCCGTTAACATTCCTTTGTAAAGAGTATCCTGCTCTCCCGGACCTAGGATTCGATATATTGCTCCGTAGCATTTTCTAGCTCTTTATAAGTTGACAGTTTACTTTCCTCAATGCTACATACCTGATGATAACAGCTGTTGCAACAGCAAACCACCATTTCACTTGAAGAATTTTTCCTTGAGCAAACTTTTATCAATGCTTAATGGCCCTTTTTATTTGGAAATTTTGCCATTTTCTTCTTATTATCATTTTTTTTCTGCTCGAGGATAGCCTTTACAATGGCACTAGAATTACGCCTCCCCGTGAGATGTGAACTTACAAGCAGATGCAGGTGGGATGAATCCTTGATCCCAAAATATGTGAGTTTATCACCAATACTGTTAGATTCATAACCATATGACAGATGTATTTTCTTACCTACATTGTCTTCATCAAGACTTTCCTGTCACAAACTTTAGGCGAATCAACTTCCATTAAACAACGGAGATGTTTGTAATTACCAGAAACCACTAAAACGCTCCATACTGTAATGTTCATACTGTAATGTTTGTAATTACCAGTAAATTGCGTACATACTGTAATGGTCATGAAAATAGTAAGCATTGATTACTAAATTTCAAAAAGGAAGACAGCAGTATTATTGTATTCAGATGGTGTCTTCATCTGAAGAGACTTTGATATTATCCCCAAAATAGTAAGCATTGATTACTAACACGAAGTCCTGATATCTGCCACTTTGGCTCGGCACTTCTCATCCAGAAGTATGTTTTTGGACTAGATGTCTTGATGACAAGCCAGCATGGAAGCTGCTGAGCAATTTCTCTGCAATCTGATTTCCCAGTAGGAAAGGTCGGCTGTTAGAGATGCTCACAGACCAGCAATTTCTCCAAACAGCATCCTTGTAGCATGACCACATTTCTATGGTTAATTTGTGATAAAATGACAACCTTGTTAATGAAGTGTTCAGTTTTCCTTCATCCTCTATTTTGAACTTTTAACTGCAAAAATCCTTCCATCTTGGCATTCCTTTGTATACGGTACCCTCAACGTTACATTCACCTGCAGATCATTGTTGTGGCAAAAGCAAACAACCATTTGGCTTGATTTTTTTTTCCCTTGATATTTATCTTCCTCTGTCTGATTACTTTCCTCTATCACCAAGCCACAATAATTATCAGAAGTATATACGAAGACAACATACAAAGCCTTAGTCTCGTAGATAATGCTATCTAAGTTAGCAGCTAGTCTGGGGAGAGAGAAGCTTATACGGTTATACCCTCTTCTACATTTTTACACAAGATAGGGGAAATACAAAAGTAATGGTGCATTATGATAAGAAAAACACAGAGAGATGCATCATTTATTGCATCTTCTGACAATGACATACTTGTATCTGTGTATGGCCCCATCAAAACGGCATCGATCCCAAAGCCCTATTGGTTCAGCTGCGCCTGCGTTTGCTATTGACCTTCGCATGTTTATGTTCAATGATATTTTTTCCGTATGATGTTCCAATTCAGCTGCAGCTTCTTTCAATATTTTAGGCCCTTTTCTTCCATTCAAGTTTAGGCATCTTTCTGCAAGGTCAGCTAACTCCATGATGTTTTCTTTTGCACCTCGTTCAGTACTCTATCGTCAACAATATCAAATAAATGATTCTCCTCGATCGCCAATAGAAACTGTGCTGCTAAGCTTTGAGTCTCATCCATCCATTAAGTCATTATTATGAAAAGAAGGACAAAAAATGCAGTGGCCATCTAGACCATTGTCTTTACTACGACTTTTCTGTTTCCCATTTTATTCTCCTTTGGCTCATAATCTAGACATTATTCATGCAAAAGACAAAGATATGTACCTCGTTCTTTTCTACTTTTGTTATTTCTCGCACAGCACACTTTGACATCGAACTGCAGTATGAGCCAGGAATGAAGACACAAAAATATTAAAGGACAAATCCCAAGAGCTTGATGAGGATGAAACCAGTACAAAGAAACCTAGGAATTGGGAACTGAAGCTTGGATGTCTTTGAAATGAGGTTTGGGGTCAACGATCAAGATGTTGCGACTCATGCAATGCCACTTATCCTCCAACCTATTTGATGTTTTTAAGGGACGTAAAGCTTAAAGCTTGAACTGTTCGAATAGGTAGGATTACTGAGTCCACTAGACAGATTATTATTGATCTGCAGTGGTGCATGGTTGAAGACACTTATTAATTGCTTTATTGAATTGCAGAAGGTGGCCTTTATTAATGAGCTTCAATGGCAAACTTAAAGCTCATCAATGATAATAAAAAATGCAGCTCGCAATGACCTTCGTCATGTCAATGATCTGTACTCTAGTAACTCTACAAATGAGCTACACAGGCCAGACCTCTTCCTGTTTCAAAGTATAAAGACCTATGAACTCTACAGTGTAATGTTGTTCATTAGACTGTTCCAGTGACTTGTAATTCGGGTAAACATGTCTCTCTATTTGTATTTTCAGAGAAATTAGATGAGCTTTTCAAGTAGCCTGAACATCTGTTTTCAGTGACTTATGCTAATACAAATTCTTACAACTGAAAATATGATAATTCATAATGAATTATGATTACTTAAACAACAGAAATCAGGCATCTGAGGCATTTGTATCTGTATATTTCCCCATAAAGGTAGACATGGTATCCCAGGAACCAATTAATTCAGCTATACCTACATCGTAATTGACCTTCTCATGCTTTTGTTCGACAATGTGAGTTCCATCTGGTGTTCTTATCATTTCCAACTCCATCACAACTTCTTTCATTGTAGGCCTTTTTCTCCCATTCAAATTTAAGCATCTTTTTGCAAGGTTAGCTAACTCCAAGATCTCTTCTTTCCCACCTCCTTTCATTACTCTAGCATCAAGAATACCAAACAATCCATTCTCCTTCATTGCCGTTATGAAATATGTTGCCAAACTTAGGATCTCATCTGATTCAGTCAATATGATTGGCTTTTTACCAGTTAAGAGCTCAACAAGAACTACTCCAAAACTATAGACGTCACTTTTCTCTGTAAATTGGCTTGACCGGAAGTACTCTGGATCCAAGTACCCAAATGTCCCTTGTACTCGTGTAGTCAAGTGAGTTTTATCTAGAGAAATTGATCTCGACGTCCCAAAATCGGCCATTTTAGCCCTGTATTTCTCATCGAGAAGTATGTTTGTGGACTTGATGTCTCGATGATAAATTGGCATGGAAGCTGCTGAGTGCAAGTAGGAAAGTGCTGCTGCAATTTCCCTAGCAACCTGCAATCGAATTTCCCAGGTAAGTGGGAAGTCTTCATTTTGATGATGGATATAGTGGTAAAGGGTTCCATTAGGGATGAACTCATAAACAAGCAGGGGAACTTCTGTCTCCAGACAGCATCCATGGAGCTTGACCACATTTCTATGGTTAGTTTGTGATAATATGACGACCTCGTTAATGAAGTGTTCAAGTTTTCCTTCATCCTCAATTTTTGACTTTTTAACTGCTACAGTTCTGCCATCTGACAACATTCCTTTGTAAACAGTACCCTGCCCCCCTTGCCCTACGATTCTGTTCTTGTTATAGTTATCTGTAGCTTTTTCCAGCTCCTTCGAAGTGAACATCTTGGTTTTCCAGACATTATCTTTACCTGAAGACATTTGCTTTTGCAACAGCAAACCACCATTTTGCTTGAAGAATTTTCGCTTCAGCATATTTTTCTTCTTCTTTTTGATTACTTTTATCAACCTACTTGCTGCAACAAGTAGAAGTAGCAGTCCAAGTTCAGTGCTAGCACCTGCATTCAAAAATTTGAGTCGAAGGAGCACTTTATTGAATCAAGTGATGGATCCTTCCGATTGTTTGGTTTCCTTTCTTTTTCTTTCCTTGTATTTTTCTCTTTTCTTTTGTGATGGATTTCTCATCCATCTTCAGTAATTTTCTCCTCTTTCAATGTTATTCTTTTTTTCTTACCAAAAACAAAAAGAAAGACCATCCACACTATTCCATCAACAAGATCAAATATATTTGAGAGATTTTACCACAATGTAATATTGCGGTGGGATTGGCTGAAGTAAAAGCTATACGAGTTCATCTTAATTGAGAAAAGTAAACTCGTGCTCGGTCTGGTGGTGATAGGAACCAAAAGCAATAGGTATAAATCTTATTTGAAATTGACAGGGTCATACCTGCAAAGACCATCCACATGCTGATGTCATCATCCAGAATACGAAGGCAGTCATATTTCTGAGATTGGTAGTACCCTGGAGTACAGGAGCAGTCGTAACTCCCTGGCGTATTTGTGCAAATCATCGAGCAATGATTCAAAGAAGGGGTGGCACATTCATCAATGTCTGAATCACAAAAATTTAAACATGTAATTAGATTAACACAAAACCATTAAAGAGTGACCGAGCAGAATATAAACATGCATACAGACTCATACTATTCTTCTTACTTATTTGATCATGTCTGACTCTTTGGTAGTAGGCGATGTTACTTTCATTCGAGAAAGAAGAAGGTTTGCTTATCTTGCTAATCTAATGGTGAATTTATATTGCTTTACCTTGACAACCATCTGGCAGGAAAGGGTTTCCTTCATAGCCGTCAACACAATTACATATTTGTCCGTATGAACAGAAAGCATTGCTCCCGCATAAGGAAACTGACTTATTAATAGTGATGCTATGAGCATCAAAAGTATTGCAAGCCCCATCAGTACTCCAATCCAGTACAGCAGGAACATGCTTTATATCTTGGAGGGATAACTTATCTGTGAAATTAGTAAACCAATCTTGGTCCACTATAAATGCAGACTTGCACTTGTTATCAGATTGCCTGGAATCAATGCTTGTAAGAGACGTGCTGAGGTACTTGAGGAAGGGAGGGATTTTAGTCTGACAGCACATGATTCCAAAGCACTCACGAGGACTAATGAATAAAACTTTTCCAGAGTTACAGGCGGACATGCACCCTCCAATAATTGATTCTCGACTGCTGATTAAGGCAAGGTTGTCACAGCCCATGGCTGTGAAGCGATTGTAGGTGTTTGAGAATGAGAAAAGGCTATTCGACAGGTCCACAATTAGACCATCATGAGCCCCGTCGACACAATCTTTTGTGATTACTGGACTGTTAACACGAACTGTGCCGTTAAATGATATTTCCAGCACCTCAAGATTGATGCTAGTAAGGAAAGGTCTTGGCGGAGTGAATGAACTGTTACAAGCTATGGTATAACTCTCATGACCCGAGCAAGTTGCTCCAATTCCAAATGGGTAGGGAATGGTGACATTCCCGCATCTATCTTGACACCCTAGCTTTGCTAGAGATGCTGCATTTCCTAACGAGGTTTGAACTACCCACAATGCTACCATGATTTCAAGTACCAGCTGAATAGCCGCCATTCTCTCACTCTCACCCTCACCCTCACTAACAGCTCTTTGGTCTTTCCTACTTGTATTATGTTGATTTAAATGTAGGAATTATAGTATGAAAATGAATATAAGCATTGTTCTCTTCAATGGGTTAAAGTTGAAGGAATGGACATGGTTATTATCGTGGATGAGAAGGTAACATAGTAGCCGCCTAAACCATTGTCCTTTACCAGGATGGGTTCTCATTTTGATCACAAGTTCACAACTACTAGAGACAACATAGAAAAGGTTGAAGAACGTCTCGTCAATTTCCACTCCTGCTACTGTGTGGATGAATCTATTCTCTCTCTCTCTCTCTCTCATTTCCGTGGATGAGAAAGTAACACAGTGGTTGTGGAAACCATAGTTATTTTATAACGGTTCATGTTGGGCGTAGATTCTCATTCAGATCACAACTAATAGAGACAATTTAGAAAAGGTTGAAGAAACCTCTTTTCTTTTCTACTGAAGATACTATATATTTGTGGGAAAATTCATTTTGAGCGGTATAGAGACTCCTTTCCACCAGTCATTCTGATCATTTTCTCTGTTTTTGATGCCTTCCCAATGCACCAATAGACTCCTTGGCAACCATCATATATTCGTAGTCTCAAGGTTTAAAAGTTCTGGTGTGCGACTTATAATGAGTCTGATTGCATTGGAGGAGTTCGGATTAGGCTGGCCACATCCAATTCCCTTATCAATGATTTCCTGAACTCTCTTTCCCCTTCTTCCATCAGCCCCGAATCATCTGTGTATGGCCTCATCAAGGTGGACTTGGTATTATCGTTGAAAGTAATGCCATTAGCAGCTGCGGCCGTCTAAATGACTGTCTTTTCTGCTGATGTTTCTGTTGGACATTGATTCTCATTTCATGTCATAGACATACACACGAGGAATGATATTACGGGCTCGAGTTTGTAGTATATCCCTATGAACTATTTTTACGAATTTTAGTGTTAGAGCCGTTGGATGGTTAAATTGGTGATGATTTCGAATGTCCATCTCATTATTTACAAAGTGCCAAATTTGATTTGACGTCGTAGAAATTTAAGTAAATTTGATTTGATGTATGGCCGGATCAAGGATTTTGGCATCACGTGGGCTAATTATTAAAAAATAGAAAAAATTACGGACCGATCCACTTTTTGAAGTTTTAATTCACTCCAGTACCGTGTCTTTTTTTCGAACCGAAAAACCGAAAAAGGACACTTTTGGGGGCGATATAAATGTGATACCCTTTATGAGCATGAGTCGCGTGTAACGGACGACAAACCTTTGAATAGCAGTGCATAGGTTTATGCATCGTGGTGCAAAACATATTCTTCAAATTTAATTTGTATCGCTTTATATGTGAACCGCGATATATAAATATGTAAACAGTGTTACAAAATACATGTTTACTTCAGTTTTGTTCTTAAACTTAAATAATGTAAAAACTAATGAATGCTAATATTATATATCAAAATACATTGAAATACATTAATAATTGAACTCTATCAAGAAATACATCTAAATGAAAAATTTTGAATACTAAGTGAATTATTAGTAAAAAAGCTACAGAGAGAGACCAAAGTCTAGGCATGTATCAAAGTCAAGAAATAATTCATGTTAGGTCAATAATGAGTAACTTTGTTCCGATGGTATGCCCTAGAGAAATCTTCTTTGTGATCGAGAAATAATTCATAGATCAACTCAATGTGGCTGTTGATATTATATATCAAAATACATCGAAATAATTTATATATCATCTTCATGTGGTTGTTTATCAACAAGTTCCTTCTCAAGCTTTTTTTGATCTAAGATCAATATGTATTCGAGAATCATAAAACTTGAGAAGGAACATAATGATAAATAATGGCTGGAATTGGAAATAAATCATATGGAGTGAGCTATTGATGTTATAAATAAAGAAGAAAAAAATGACGGTAGGTATTTAAAGACAAAATAATGAAGAAAATAGTTATTTGTCATCAACTTCTAGCTCTTTGATATACGTGTTGGGTAGTTTACTTTATGTTGATATTTTGCATCGCGGTATAACAGTACGTGAATCGCAGTGCAAAAATATGTGGACTGCGATATATATATTTAATGTCGACTGTTGATATTATGTATCGTGGTGTATAAATATGTGAACCGCGAATCCGCGATGCATCCCTTGGTTATTTCATAGCGTGTCTCAAACTCATTAAGGGTATCGTAGTCTTTTTGCCCACAAAAGTGTCTTTTCCGGTTAAAAAAACAACATGAGACTGTAGCGATTAGAAATTTCAAAAAATAGATTGACTCGAATTTTGCCCTAAAAATATTGTAAATGGTAATAACTGTACAAAATAACTTTATTAATCGAAAAAAGAAGTTTTTATATGTTGTGCACATCGGTTCCCGAATGACGACCGCTTCATCTTCTAAGTCTTCTTGCTAAAGTGATGCGGTCGCCTGACGCGACTGTTTCAAGTATTGGGAGTCCTCTGAAACCTGACGTGGTTGCCTTGTCCTTTGTGACACAACTGCCTTGTCTGACGCAATAGCCTTGTCCAAACATGACGCGATCACTTTCGTGCAATTAACCCAAAAGTTTGTACTAGTGGCGGACACAAGTGTAGGGGTCTGGGGGCAGTTGCCCCCACTTTTTTTTTTTGTTTGTTGAAGAACTTAAAAAAAAATAATTCCGTAATGTTTTGTAAATTTTACAATTTGCCCCCATTTCTATCAAATTTGTACAAGTTGCCCCCACCTGAGAAAATCTCTGCGTCCGCTACTGGTCTGTACCACGGGAGCATAGCTCGTCGCACTTCTGTTTGAGGTCCAACCAAGTCCTACACACCTGTCTGGCGAAGTCTTCCGAGCTTTAATGTTAAATAGTGATACTTTTAATGCTCAAAAGTGTCTCTTTTTTAAGGCAAAAAGTAACATTTTCATTTATAATCCAAAGTGATAATTTTAATAGCAAAAATGACACATTAAAAGCCACTAGTGACACATTTAAGACCAACAAATGACATTTTTTAAGGGAAAAAAGTGATAACTTTTATGAAATACGCAAAGTGAAACTTTTAATGCTAAAAATGATATTATTCATATATAAACGTGATGAGTGATGCAGTAATTTCCAAAATCTGAGGAATGGCGCTGCATTTTGTGAATTTTAACCTATTTAACATGGATATATTAGTTTTTACGGATTAAGATTCGTAAAACCATCTTACATAAATTTTTGCTTAATTTCATCAATAAAATTGTATGGAAAGGTTTATGCCATTATGACAATTCAAGTAAAAGCTTCTTGTCATCAACCACAACCACTTGACAATTATCGGCGGGTTCATGGATGCTGGTTTTTTTTTTTTTTTATTTTTTTTCTGGAAGTAATGCAATTATTAGAAGAGTGACCCTAAACGTAACACCAAAATTCCTAAACGTAACAACATTTAATGCATAAAATGACCTAAATACCCATTTTAACATTTAATAGATACTCACTTTTGGTACACACTTGCGGATGTTTTATAAAACATCCGCTAGTTTGTAGTGGTTGTTTTGTCCGAAATAGAAAAAAAATATAAATCAACGGTTTTTTGTTCGTAATTAAAAAGAAAAAATAAACCGAATCAAAATCAATCTAATTCATATGCGATATCATGCGAATTAACAATGAAAATCAAATCAACAATGACACGTAATCAAAATTATGTGAAGGGGGAAGGAGGGAGGGGGTAGTATAGTTTAAAGTTTAAATGTGAAGAGGGGTAGTGAAGTAATTTTACTTTTTAAATGATGTTACGTTTAGGATTTTAATGTTATGTTTAGGTGTTCTATTATTAGAATGGTTCTTATTATTTTATATGATTTTTTATCAATAAAGTTTATGTTGTTGCATTAGTATATAAATTACTAATAAATAAAATATATTTTTGAGAGATAAAATTAAGAAATAGATAAATTATTTCGTGGACAATATATATTTTTAAATGATATATATTATTTTTTTTTTGAAAATGAATATATTACTTCTAATATATATTGTAAAAGAATAAAATATTTAGTAATGCGTTCATAGTATAAAATTTTTATAGGTTTATGTAACATTTGTCAAGGATACTATTGAGAAAACTGCAAATTCATTCAAGTTTGTGCTCTATTAAGGCCAAATATAATATTGTTTAGCTAGTTTAAGTTTTGTAATTTTAATTTATATGGTTTCTATTTGTTGTACTATGAGTTTATGTGATATTTTAATTGATGTAATTTTTATTCACGTAATTTATGTGTATTTTTTATTAATGTAATTTCATATTCATGTAATTTATGAGCTTTTTTATGAATAAAAATTTATTTTTTGAAAGATGAAATTAAGAACTAAATAAATAATTTGGTGGACATAATATTTATTTTTTATATTTTATAATAATTATTATTTTTAATAATAAAAATATTACCTCTCAAATGTATATTAGGAAAGAATTAAATACTAGTTAGTTCTCATACATGCTATTTTACATATTTAATTTGAGTAGTTCTCCTGTTAGCCTATTTTAGGGATCGTAATTGGTAAAACGAAGCCCTCTCTTTCACACACCACTACTCAATCAACCATTAGTTGGATAATGAATAACAGTTTAAAATACTTGTATTTTTTTAACTTTTGCCATTTAATTTAGGTAGAGGGGAGAATAGGCTCATAGACCCGGGTAACATTGTTGCCCTCCTAACAATATAACGGAAACTGGGTTGGCACCCATGGCGAAGCTTAATGGTTATGATCATTGGCCTGATTCGAATGTATCTGTGAATATTATGAAGACTAGATAAAATGACAACCATGACTAAGTTGTTCAAAAGAGGGGTTTAAAGTTCAAAATGGTAATATCATGTTGCAGGGTTGAAGACACCCATGAGTTGTTCGATAAAATGCCTACAAGAGGTGACCCTTGACTTATCATGGTCTTTCTACAGATTAATGTATAGTTCGTGGCACTGAGAAGATGACGGAACAAATTAATAACCTTTCATTTGATTATTTGATCAACGGTTTGCTGCTGGGCAACTACTGCTGTGTTGCAACAAAACAGGTTAGGATTCTTTCCTTTATTTGTAAAATGATCAATGCATTTGAATTTTACAATGACATTATATGGTTACTTGGTTTCTTTTCTTTCTTTCATTCCTTTTCTGTTCTCAATATTACACCTTCGAATTATCTTATGATCTGCGAGGTAAGCATACAAAACATAACCACCCTTTGGAGCAAGTGTTTGAAATTAGGTAGATTGATAGTATTGTACTAGCTTTCAGAGTGCATCTTAGGCTAAATACTTTTTCTTACAACTTTGCCAATATCAAGGTGCTAGGAAGATTTGAAGCTTATTCCCTCCATCCCTTAAAAAGTGTCGATCTTTCCTTTTCAAGATGCCCCTAATTTAGTATCCACTTTCCTGTTTACACTTCATGTACTTAGTAAAACATTTACTAGAAAATTTTAGACTTTTTTTTCCTACTAGAGTGACAAGGAAAGTGATTTTAACTGAAACTATATCCCTGATAGTCAAAAAGAGATATAAAATAACTTGGAACATTTTTGGTCACATGTCAGTATCTGGTCACCTATAGCTACCTACTTTAAGAACATCATCCCTAACAACCACGAACTGCCAACCTTCAACACCACAGCTACTACAGGAGTTCCCATCAACCATTAGCCAACTGCCTGGAGCATCAAAGAAAACTCATTGGAGTTCACCAGAAAGTTGGAGTCTTTCAGTTGTTATGTCTTTTTTATAACTCTTGTCTTCTCTTTTTGAAAGTTTTTCAAAGTTGGGAAAATATTTTCATGAAAGCAACAAAACACCGTAAAATTCATCCTTTTTTCATGTAAATATGTAACCATTTTACATTGATGCAAATGAAGCACTGGTTATTAAGTCCTTTCCCACTTTCAAAAGTCAGAGAATCATTACCATTTTTTTTTCCAATTTACCTTCTTACTAAGAATTCTGGACTTGTACTATCATTAATAAGGAGGGTACATTTTTCAAATGACAAAAAAAGAAGATCATTTATATCAACAGATTCAGATTTCAAGTCTTTTTTTTTTTTTTTTTGTGACAAGTCAAGGTGGACACCCACATAGGAAGGAGGGAGGTTAAAGGATGGGGAAAAGAAATATAAGAACTTCCCAGACTAAGAAAGCAGAAAGGAAGAGATTTCATATAAAATATGCTAAATGTGAAGATTCAAGAGTCCTAGGAAAAAAAAAACTGATTAAAAAAGAAGAAGCAAACTTGTAGAATATATTTCAAGAAGTTGCAGTGGAAGAATAGACAGATATAATAATCTTGAACTAGGATGCTATCTTTTTCCCTAAAATAGTAATTCCAAAGTGAAGATAGTCCCGGAAACAGGGAAGGCTTTAGGAATCATACATAATCTTCTAGAGGCAAAAGGAAAATAAAGAGGAGATACATAGAGTTCTACAAACCATACCAAATTAGTTAGTCATGGCCTGAACCATAAAGTAAGAGTCATTGAGATGACACTTAAGAATGTTGCAAGCTTCTATGTAGAATGTTGACATGTGAACATGTACATAATCACAACTATAAACACATCGCCGCAAAGTCGTATATAGGAATGTGTACATTTAAGAGAAGAAAACAAAAGCAAACAAATTCATTAATTAAATAAAAGGCCAGTCTGATTTCCTGTCGATTATTATCCAGACAAGAGAGGTCGAACATCTTGTGACATGAAAGTAGTACTTGTAGGAGACCTTGTCATTGTTGAAGCAGTGTCCCAAGGTCCATTTAACTCAAGTAGGCCATATTCAACTTCTTCATGCTGCTGGTTAATGATAGGTTGTCCACGAGACGTTCTAATAACTTCCAACTCTGTAGCAACTTCTTTCATTGTAGGCCTTTTTCTCCCATTTAAGCCCAAGCATCTTTTTGCAAGGTTAGCAAACCCCATGATGTCTTCTATGCCACCTTCTTTCATTACTCGAGCATCCAGAATATCAAACAGACGGTTCTCTTCCATTGCCATTAAAAAATGTGTTGCTAAGCTTCTGATATCATCGGATCTTGATGATGCAATTGGCTTTTGACCAGTTAAGAGCTCAACTAGAACCACACCAAAGCTATAAACATCGCTCTTATCTGTAAACTGGCTTGACTGGAAGTACTCTGGATCCAAGTACCCGAAGGTCCCCTGTACTCTTGTTGTCAAGTGAGTTTGGTCAATAGCAATTGATCTCGACGTCCCAAAGTCTGCCACTTTTCCTCTGTATTTCTCATCCAATAGTATGTTTGTTGACTTAATGTCACGATGATAAATTGGTGTGGAAGCTGAGGAGTGGAGGTATGATAGAGCTCCTGCAATTTCTGTTGCAATCCTTAAGCGGATTTCCCACGTTAGAGGAAAGTACTCATTCTCCTCGTGAATATACTGGTAAAGGGTTCCGTTAGGGATGAATTCATAAACCAGCAGAGGAACTTCCGTCTCCAAACAACATCCATGTAGCTTGACCACATTTCTGTGGTTAATTTGCGATAAAATCACAACCTCATTGATGAAGTGTTCAAGTTTTCCCTCATCCTCAATTTTGGACTTTTTGACTGCAACTATTCTCCCGTCAGTTAGCATGCCCTTATAAACAGTACCTTGGCCCCCTTGACCAAGGATTCGGTTCGCGTTATAGTGGTCAGTAGCTTTTTGCAGCTCTTTCGAAGTGAACAGTTTGGTTTTCTCAACATTACCATCACCTGAAGACATTTCTTGTTGTAACAGCAAACCTCCATTTCGCTTAAAGAAATTTTCCTTGAGCATATCTTCCTTCCTCCTCTGCATTATCTTGTACAACCACCATGCAGCAAGAAGTAGTAGTAGTAGTCCAAGGCCACTGCCAATACCTGCAATGCTTGCATAAACCCATCGCCTTGTCAGCCCAAGCTATAAATGGTTCAAATTTGTTTATACATGTGTGTGTGTGACTGCTTTTAATATGACCAGACTAATCTGTATCTTGTATGCATCAAACAGGTTTTAATGAACATTATATTTGTATTCAGGTACTGCACAAACTGTTAGCATGTTTAATGCTCCCTCCGTTCCACCCAAAGAGTTCATGTTTGAAAAGTCTAATTATTAAGAGATATATGATTAGCATTAAAGTTGGTCATAATTACAAAAATACTTGAGTATTAAATGTGAGGGTAAAGTTGAAATGTTATGGATCATATGATAGACATAATTTTTTGAAACTGGACTCTTAAAGTGAAACATCCCAAAATAGTATGGTGGACTCTTTATCCGGAATGGAGGGAGTTATATTGTGATATTATTGAAATGAGAGCTTTGCTGACAACAGGGTCTTACCTATGAGAGCTATCCGCACTCTATTATTGTTGTTCCCTTTCAGTCTATAGCAACTAGGTCCAATCGCTTGGTACCCAGGTGGGCAAGAGCATGAGTAACTTCCTGGTGTGTTTATACATATCATCTGACAAGTATTTGCATTAGGGTCGGCACATTCGTTTATGTCTGGAAAGAAAAAGGAAAAAAAAAACTCTGAAATGTTAATAGTCCAACAAGAATTCTTCATAGTTGAAAGAGTGTAATTACCATTTCTAGTTCTTACTACAAGAATGAACCTGTAATCTGAAATGTATATAGTCTTCACAATATTGCAGAATTTTACCTTGGCAACCATCTGGCAGGTATGGATTTCCTTCGTAGCCATTGCGACAAGAACACAGTGTTTGATTTGTGCAAAAAGCATTACGTGTACACAAGGACACCGATCTATTATTGGTGGAGGTGATCGGGCCAAATACAGTACATGTCCCGGTTGGTCTCCAATCCAGCACAGCAGGAACAGTTTCCATGGTTTGCACGTCAAAGGGAGTTGTCAAGTTACTGAACCAATCCAAGTCCACCATAAATGCTTGCCTGCAGCCCCCTCGATCATTGTTGGGATCAATGCTTCTCATGGTAGCATTAATAAACTTGAGGGAGGGAGGGATTCTAGTCTGACAGCACCTGATCCCGTAGCACGTATTGTCTTCCAGAGTATTGTTGCTGCAAAGTGCTATGCAGCCTCCGATAGCTGTTGATTGCCGGCTGATTAAGGCAAGGCTGTCACAACCCATAGCTGTGAATCTATTATTGGTGCTTGAAAATGAAAAATCGCTACCTAACAAGCTCACGTCTCGACTATCATTCCTGTTGGAACAATTAGATGTGATCATTGGATTGTTGACGTGAATTGTGCCATCTAAGGAGATGTTGAGAACCTCCATATTGATGCTATTGATGAAAGGTTTTGGTGGACTGAAAGAGGTGTTGCAAGTTATGGCATAAGACTCATGGCCGGAGCAATTAGCTCCGATTCCAAACGGGTATGGAATGATAAGGCTCCCGCATGTTTGTTGACATCCGGGCATTACTAGAGATGGTCCTTGTGCTAAGGAGGCTTTGATTAGCCACAGTAGTAAAATGTTTCTAAGCACCAACTCAAAAGCCATCCTCTGTGTGTGTGTGTGTGATTTGGTGGTCCTTCTATCTCGTTTATATTATATTGGACCAAAAATGAAAGAGAGTTGGAAGAGGGAGGTTTCTTTGATCCTTCAGGAAAGATGAATCATGGTTTCTGGATATTAAAGGTGTGTTTGGTATGAGAATTTTGAAGTTGGATTTTGAAAGAGTCATTATTTCTGTTCTAGACTGTTTCAAAAAATTATTCACTTTCTATTATTTCCTTTTTTAAGAAGTTACTTTTATCGTTTTATCTTGATTTGATTCACACTTTAATTTATTTATTATAATATTTATAGTAAAATTAATTATATTTTCGTACTGTGTGTATCTTTAGGTATATCTGTTTTATTTTCTTTAATAAGGGGGATCCACCAATTATCAATAACAAAAAAAAGCCACAACTTCTCTCTCTCTCTCTCTCTCTCTATATATATATATATATATATATATATTGGTGATTAATATAAGTGATTGATGTTTCCCATTTTGACTACAAATTTAACCTTTTCTGCTTTGTTCGTTTCAATTTTCATGACTATGTATGAGGAGGCGTGACTAATCTTTATGTTTTAATATTATGAAATCTGGTTTTTAATATTGCCGGAACAAGACTTTTGTCAAAAGCGTACACAAAATTTATTAAACAACATACAATATTAGTATTAGGTATACATTTCAGATTCAGTCTGGTTTGTACCAAATATTGTTCTAGACTTCTAGTCTTGTACTGAGCTCCACCCTTTACTTGGGAAAACCCAACAATGAATTATGGTACTCCCTCCGTCCCTAATTTATTGTCCTGGTTGATCCGGCGCATCGTTTAAGAAAATTGATTTGACTGAATTATTAATATTGGTTTAATGTGTAGTTTCCTTTAAAGCCCATGTGTATGTGGCTCATAATTAAAGTAGGGTGAAAAAGTAAGGGTAAAGTGGTAAAAGTGATGTTCTAAAAAGATAAGTTTCAAAGTGGACAATTATTTTGGGACGGACGAAAAAGGAAAGGAGGACGATAATTTAGGGACGGAGGGAGTACCATACATGACCAACCAGATACCTACTTCAGCCCGTTCTGTTTCCCTTTTAAAACTCAGTCAGCCCAAAACTTATGCAAACCAAAATTCTGCCCGTCATTTTTCAAAAGTTTGTAACCGTTATTTTTTTCAATCTCAAAAGTCGATTTTTCGAAATATTATCGTTTTCTTTAATAGCTCCGACAAATACATTAGATTTGAAAATCACCATTGTTACGTAACGAAACAGTCAGGTCACGGGAGTCGAGGAGGTACTTGTAGAAATTTATCAAGTACAGAAACTCTGAGAGAATTTGAAAACCTTTTAATTTGAAGAGATGATTTATGTCAATACATTAATGAGGTTCATCCAATTAAAGACGCTAAATAATCCAACAAAATTTTTTTTTGGGTCGGGGACAACTTGAGGGACTTGAGGAATTATCATATATATATATATATATATAAGCATGGTAGTCTATAAAGAGAAAAATCCCGTCAAAAGTTTGTTTCCAAAAATAGAAACTTCTATTAATAAGAAACAATTAATGAATTCTTTAATTAAATAATTCAAAACCTTCTTGGAACTTCCACTATCAATTATCCAAATTTGTACAGTTTTTCAATTCTCGGTTGTGTCAAACGGAAATGAATCAGAAAAAATTATTTTTCGAGAATACTAAATGATTAAACCAGTTTGAAGATTTATCTAAAAGTAAATAACAAAAATCGATGTATAAAAAATATTAACAAATTTACAGTGAATGTCAAAAATGTTTTTTATACGAAATAATTAAACAAAATATTTTTATGTGATTTCATTAGATCCGAATGAAAAATCACCGAGAAAATATAATAAATATTTTTCTCTCAGAATAAAGTTATATATTAAAGAAAGAGAGATGAATCAAACGAGATATAGAGCAAGAGGACAAAAGCTTACTGTAGTGTGGACGATGAGTGTAGGAGAGATCGCTAGTGAGAATGAATGATATTTCCTGTGAGGGATGGAAAATAAGGGAGATTACCATGGAGATGTTCTATTTTTCTCTTCTTTTTGTGTGTGTATAGTTAACGGGTGATTATTGAGATACCACGATAACGTTTCGATTTCTTCATAATGTTATTATTTTTCGATTTAGTTCTTTATAATTAGCTTCTCTTCTTTTGTAGTTAATTATTTTAATTGTTTATTACTTTTCATATAATGCAATTACTATATGACCATATATTCACCATATTTTAATTTATAATAATGCTAGGTTTACAACTATTTTTAAAATTATTGCTACAATTAAGATTTAGTGAAGGACAAAGTTGTATTTATTTTCTAAAAAATTGCCTTTATTTTCTTAGATCTTAAATATACAAGTCTCTAATTTTTAAATCAAAACGAAACAGATTTTTTTTTTAATCGAAAGTAGTTGCCTACAACATTTTTTTTTTGAAATTTTGTTTTTCTTATTTGTTTCGCTTGACTATAAGTTAATTGAAAAAATTATATGACCGTACGTTTAACGCACGGGTGTAAAACTAGTTAATCTTCAAATTAGGAGGTCGCGGATCAACTCAACGGTAGCTGTGGGGATTGAGTTTGCTGGGATGGGATAAAAAGAAGATAAACAAAGTATAACTTGTACATAAACCAGAATCAATTAAGTGAGCAGAAAACAAGAATACCAACAAAAATACTAAAATGATTGAGAAGATAGGTAACAAAGAAAGAGTTCACCATGCTCGAGCAGTTTTTGTAATTTTGAGAAACAATGAATGGGCCTATATATGCAAGAGCACATATTAGCATGACGAACCAGATAACTAAATCAACCCGAGCTAGAGTCAGTTTGATTATGCAAAACTCAATCAGCCAAAACTTATGCAAACCAATGACAAAATTAATACAAAAATAATATAGTACTTAAGAATCATTCATGCAACAAATTTGATCATCGAGCGAATAAGAATTAAACTCCTTTGATCTGCAGATTGTATTTATACCAGGCCAATTAATCTACTGCACGATCAGCACGTACTCTGATTGTCTGTCAAATGCGCAATCCAGCAACAGCATCTAATTGATTCTCCAAGAAGAACTGGTGAGGGGCATAACGAAAAGGTGGTGTAGGCGTTGAGAATAATGATTGCCCGGACCACCATATGGTACGACCGATGGGGTTATCCAACACCATTCTAGCCCTGCACCGTTCAAATTGAAATTCCTTCGAGTGGTCGACAATGAAAGGATGATTCAAAAGCATGTCAGCAGTCCACCGCTCTCGAGGATCCCTTATCAAGCATCTTGTCAAGAAATCCTTGGCTTTTTCGGAAATACCGTCGGGTATTTCTGGCAAATCTTTGTTGTTAGCGATCTTTTCCAATAGATAGTCTGAACCACGAACATCCCAAAACGCTTTTCTCCCAGTGAACATCTCCACCAAAATACAGCCTAGAGACCATATGTCCATAGGTGCCTCGTGTTGACCCATCGTTACAGATTCTGGGGAACTATAATTTGGAGTTCCTCGGAGTTGATAGACTGGTCCGCGTATTATCGATCCATTAGCACAAAATCCAGCTTTCTTGGCTAACCCAAAATCGGCAATCTTGAGATGGTTAACAATATTTCCGGGTTTAGTTACAGTCGGAAAGACAAGGATATTGGCAGGTTTGAGATCACAGTGCACGTATCCTTCTTCATGAATATGACTGATACCCATTAGTAACATATAAGCGTACCAACTAACTTTTGATTCTTGGGGAAATCCTTTATGGCCTCGTCGAGCATTGATAAGATCAGCTAGGGTACCTCCAGGAGCATACTCAAGTAGAAGATTGTAGACTTCTTCACCATTTTCTACACTAAAATCATCACCAAAGCAACGAACAATTTCGGGACAGCCACGCAACTCGTATAAGAACTTACCTTCCTCGACAAGAGAAGACGAATGCTCCCTAATTGCGCTCTTCACTGCTACACATGAAACTTGATCAGTAGATAATGAAAGGGTGGTGTCGACAATGGCGGGTGATGCAAGGAAAACGGTGCCATAAGAACCTATGCCGAGTACTTTGCTTTTAACCCACTTCACGCCATCCATGTTGTTTTTCTTCTATTGATGAATATCGATCGCTTGGTGGTAGGGAAGAAAGAAAGAAGGTATTGGTTTTGATTTTATGAACATGGAGAGGGTTTTATCTAAATTTATAGGGTTTAGTTAGTTATAAAGCTAATCAACTTAGGAAATAAATATGATGATCTGCCTGAGATATGATTTTGTTGAGTGCGGGTCAATCTACATTAAGGTAATTAATTTGTTTCCTATTTTGGAGTTCACAAGTCTTTCCGAATTCGAGTTGGAAAAACAATAAATTATCCGATTAATTAAAGGAGAAGGATTAATTAAAGAAACAAGGATATAAATAACCCACAAAGGAGAAGGATTATAAAAATTACACACACCACCCTCATACTAACAAGAAGAACACTATGGTCCCTAAACTCTTAGCACTGCTATACGGTTATTGCTTTTTGTTCCCTTGCACAACACCAGTGAAGTAAATAGTAAATATATAGGGTTTAGTTAGTTGTAAGCCTGCTTAGGCGTCAATCTACATTAAGGTAATAAATTTGTTTCCTATTTTGGAAAAACAATAAATTATCGGATTAATTAAAGCCTCCCAAAAATTTAAAACATTAATTACATATTTTTGTTCCATAGATTTTGTCAACTGTCCAAGATTTTAGATATGATTATAGCCTGTAGGTGATGATTGTGCTAACTAACAACGTCTTACTGATTAAAATGTTATTTGAGCTTGATAGCAGCCAGTGTGATGAACAAGATCATGAGATGATCATAATCGGTGAGTATATGGAAAATGTGATGCTCAAGAATATTCACATATATTAAGGGTGTACAGGATTTTTTCGAAACCAGACCGAATCAATCAAAACTGGACTAGATCAATACTTTGGTTTGGTTCTGGATCTAAATTTTCATAAAATCGGACATTTGGGTTGGTTCCGGTTCTCGAACTAAAAAAATACGAAACCGGACCGAACCGACCTAATATGTTGTTTATTTTTTATTTTATTATTATTATTTTTATTATATATATATATTATTATTATTATAATATAAGTATATATATTATATATATTAATTCCTAATACTTTCTTTGTTCTACTTTTTAGTTGGTACTCTTTTATTATTTTGTTTCCACCGGTTTGTTATGCTATGAGTTTATAAGTTCGACATTTTTAATTGTTGAATGTACTTTTATCGAAGATTTTTTAATTTTTTTTATGAAGTTTCAGCTTTAAAAATTTTATTATGTAATTGTATTAAACAGTTAAAAAGTAAAAAATCATAGTATTGGTCCGGTCCTGGTTCTCATACATCTTTGATTGGTTCTAAACTGGACCAATGTTTTGGTTCTTATATATATTGAATTGGTTTCGGTTCTAAATTTTTTGAGAACTAGACTATTGGTCTGGTCCCGATTTTCTCTTTTCTTTTCTTCAAAAAATTGGATTGAACCGGACCAACCTCACCCCTAACATATATGGTTGAGCTCTTCATAAATTTGAATATTCACCTATACATGGATGAGTGTTCAAATGTTCAATAGTTACTTGGGTGATAACCGGCCGGTAAACTTTTGAAAAATTTCAACCGCTAAAGTCATTTATCTTTTAATTTGATCGATAAAAGATATTTTAAGGGTAAAAGGACAAGTATACCATTAATGAAATTCGATCATCGCTTCTCTAAGTTTTTCTACATTCACAATTTACTTCTCTTACCTGCTTTTTCTTGTCTTAGTTCCTTTAACACTCTCCTCATGGAATGGATGAAGATTTAAAGCTTATCGTTGTTATGTAATTAGATCATAGACATTTTAACAATTGTAATCACGATGATGATGTTTATGGTTATTTTATTTAATTCACTAGTTTATTTCTTGGTTTTTCCAAATCAAAAAATTTAGGCTGAAAAATGGGAGGGCCGAACACCCGACAATTTATACGTACATTGGCTAGGGCTCGTGAAAACATTCAAAAAAACTTTAAAAGCATATGGTTTCTTAGTAGGCTGCATTGACTAGGTATGCATGGTTGCCTAATTTGTCCGGCTATACTAAAGAAGATCGCCTACGGCATCCGACCATCATGGAGGAGAGCTTCCTCAGGAATCCGATCTCCATCATAGTGAAGAGCCCCCTGGGGGAATCCGACCCGCTAATTTTTCTTGTTAAATTGTTTTGGTTAATGTAATAGTTTTATTTAAATATTTGTCTTTTTATGTGGTGTGACGTTTAGCACTTTGGACTCAACTACCGGTACATATGTTGCTATTGAATCTAGTTGTTTAGGGCAAACTCTAATAATTGTTCTTATACTTTTAGGTTTTAGGTCCTTTTAGGATTGGTCCTTGTATAAAAGTTTGAAACATTATATTTTTATACCGATCAAATTAGACCTGATCACGCCAAAAATGTGGTGATCTTGTCTTATGTCCACGTAGGCAATGAAGCTAATGAAGATATCTGGTTTGTATACTTCCAAACATTAACAAACTCTCTCTAGCATCTGAGTGATACTTGTTACTACGTCATTGGACTAGTGCAATTAAACGTGCCCTCGGATGTTGTTGAGAAATGATCAAGGTTACTGCTGTTACTGCTCAAGGGGTTTGATGCTACAGGGTTGAGAGAAATATTTGTGCGTTGAAGTTGTTCATCGTGATGATTTAGAAGACTTATGTGTAAGGTGGTGTCGTTATGGAGCTGGGTTTAGTAAGAAGATAAGTCTTGGTTTTCTGTCAATGATAAAGATGAAGGATAGAAAATGGGGAGTGTTTTCTTCTGGTTCGATCCTCTTTTCCGTAACTCTGGATGCCCTTATATATCCTTTCTGACTGTTGCACTGTTGATATTGACCGTGAGGTGGCGGTTTCTCATTGGTAGAGCAGGGCGACCTCTCATTATTATTCTGATGCTGAGTTAGGTGAGTGATGTGAGAAGACAACATGTCTGTCAGGGAGGTTATTGGTTGTGTGTAGCAGTACTTTTGTCGTATAATCAGGCTTTGGGCAGAGCTACAGTGCTATGGTCTCTTTGTGATAAGCTCGACTTTAGGCCGAGCCGATAGGGTCGTTCGCCGAGATCAAACTCTAGCCTTCAGCTCTAATGGAGAAAGAGTGGATGGATGTGGCGAGAAAATTTTAACTCGACTTCTGGTAAGTCGAGGAACCTTCATTTCGGCCTACCTGGCCTTTCCACCAGGCCAGCTCAATAGTGGTGGGTCCTTCAGTAACCCCCTACTTCTCGGGCATGGTTGTCATTTGGAGACCGAGAAGTAAACATATCGGGCGCTATCATTCGCGTCCTCGACCTCTTTGTTATCTTCGTCTTCTAAAACAAATACTGATAATAATCACAACAACAACAAAGATGAAAATAGCGTTGGTGTTCAAGATGTTTCCTTAGGATACCCAATCAACAGTTTCAACAAGGGTCGGTATTGGATTCCTACTTTCTCAGATTCTCCCGTCCTGTTTGTTACAAGACCTCCAATAGATACAATAACATGCATAGGTGTATGTGGGGGCATGGATCTCAATATAGGGAAGGGATCGAATCTCCTAAGGGAGATTCGGCCAACAGAATGTTGGAGTTCCCTTGCCATTATAAGGGGAAGCACAGAGTCAAGCCATTCGTGTGTCTAAAATGTGGCAAGGCCTTTGTAGTACGGGGTGATTGGAAGACCCATGAGAAGTTGTAGGGAGCTTTGGTATTTGTATTTGTGGGTCTAATTTGAAGCACAAGAGAGGAAAGCACATGTAAAACAAATGAGCAGGTCATACTGGTCCGGTAGCTAAGACATGAAAGTGATTCTTGAATTCTTGGTGGATTCAAACTAATTTAGGCCCATATTCAACCGTACTTATACATACATGATAATTGAAATTGATTTCTCCTGTTAATGTCTTCTTCAACGACAAGTCCAAGGTGGAGTCAAAACTAATATATGCCCTTTGCATGTGATGTAGAAGGTTGGTAGTGATACCCTCAAAACAAAAAACAGGGTGAAGACCATGAGACGAGACTGGATCTGGATTCCGAAAGGAAAGAGTAGTAGACGAGGATCAAAAATATGAAGATTGATAAAGGGAGAGGACGGTGTTCAGTGCGTGAGAATTTTAGGAAAAAATTAATGAAAGTGAACAAAAATCAAACCTAGATCTAAATCTATTTTTAGGTATCGATTTCTTTGTCCAATATCTAGTATTTGATTCAAAACTAATGTAAAATAAATTGTTGAATGCATTAGTGTCATCTGACATTACCACGAAATCCATTGATTATCGAAAAACAATGTGATATGGTTTCTCATTGACCAAAATATAACAGCTCGTACAAGAACAACAAATAGCAAAATTAAAGGCAAATCGATTTCAAACCCATATTTGAAACAAAAACGCAGATTTGAACAAAGATAACAAAAACTCAGATCTGAAACAAAAACACATCGTTGAACGGAGGTAAGAAAAACCCTGGTTTGAATCAAAACGCAGGTTTAAATACATATGGCTGCTTCTTTCCCATCTTCTCCACTTTTTCCATGTCGGATCCAAAGAAGTTGGAGCAACAGGAGGCAGGCCCAGGCGATGGATATGAAGGTTTGGCTTCAAGATATTTGATTTGAAACTAATAAGACTTTGGATGGAGACATGCTTCGCTTTGTTTGTGATGGAGGGATATGGATCTGGATGTTACGAGCAAGGGATGGAAGAACACCATCAAGCACCTATAAGAATTCACTCGACGTTAGAATATCACACAAGAAATAACCCACCTAGGCCATGGAACCTATCCTGACCAATAGCTAACGACAGCTAACCAATAACAAAAGCTAACGACAGCTCTGATACCAACTGTGGCGACCCCGTCCCCGGACCCGAGATGGAACCGCGGGCCGAAGCGCCAAACAAGACAAGACAGGACAAGAAACGAACATGCAACGACTCAAAACATTTTATTTTTAAAACTGACGTGACGCAACATTTCAGTCGCAAGAGAACTCGACACAAAAGGTCGGAAATTTTCAAAATCATTTCACCTGATAAACAGTTAAGCAATAAATCCAAGTCTTCGGCGACACTACAGCCGGAACCCAAGCTAAGCAGTATATGCAACAAGGAAATAAATAAGAGCTAATAGGATGCTCAGCGGAAGTCTATACGTAGTGAACGCTAACAAGATATACCAGGCACGGCTAACATAATTGCCGGCATCAAGATAAGTACAAATACTACAGGAGTTAATACTACAAGTCAACAGGAATACACGAGTACAAGTCTATACAATCCCAAGCATAGTCTAGATGACTAGCTTATACCCATCGTCCTCACAAAATACAAAAGAAGAGAAGAGGACTTCTAGACCACCTCTTCAACTGCAAAAGCCTGATCAAAAGGGAACTAAGGCGAGCAGCCGCGATCCTCAACGGGAGGTCCTGACCTACTAGGATCTAAAAAAAGTACAGGGGAACGGGTAAGTCATAATGACTCGTAAGCTACCAATCATGAATGACATGGCAATATGCAACACGTTAGGCAAGACAATATTTACAAGCATGTAGATCAAGTATATGAATTGCACATTATTGCACATAGTCACATAATACGAGGATATAGAGCTGGGCCGCTACGTAGACCTGCAAAACAGACACCTTCATGACGTGCAAGAATCGATGGGTGTGATAATACATCGATCTCCGAGGGATGCTCGGGAAAACAAGTAGTCAATCTCAATGGTCGCGTATTGGTTGGCCAAGGAGAGCTCTTCCCCACTGTGGCCGGCAGTGGAGGCGTGTGTGACAAGATCAAGTATGTCAGCTGGACTCATGTAATGCCAAGTAGTATTTACTCAACAATGGTTAGTATGGAACGAGTCCGACAAGAGCGTCCTCGTTCGAGACAAGTATATAATCTCATCAATAAACAATCAAGATTGAGCTCGACAAGAGCGAACTCAATATATCAATTATCAAGTATGCATTTATTATGTCATAAAGATACAAGTATGACAATCAATCCGTTTCAATAGTCTAGAATTAGTTTTCTAGTTGAATGCATGTAATAACGTCGTAGGGATCGATCATTGAGCCGGTATTATTCAATAGCTCACTATTGCCGACTCCGTTGAGTCATTTCTATAAATCAAACCAAATAGGGTTAAACACTATTTGCATTTCCAACTCTTTTCTAAGTCATCGCATTGATTAATCTAAGTCATTAATCCAATTTATAACCATAGCTAACAATAAACTCAAGTTCCTAAATTATGGAACCCTAGATCACGTTTTCCCCAAATATTGGTCGAAAGTCTATGACCCAAGAATAATAATTATTCCTAATATAGAGTAGAACACTTTTACTTCTAGGCTTAGTGTCCAAATCAAAGCATTTGCATTCATAGTTTATACTTGCAGATTTTCATACTCTCAAACATACTCCTATATCTTGGTAGAAATCAAGGAGAGCAATGAATTAGACATGAGAGAAGGGGAGCAAGAAGAGGTAGAATGTTATCTCTAGCATGGACCTAAGGGAAATTGATAGCTTACCTCAAGCCAAGCAATGGACGAAGCAAGAAAAACTGTCGGTGTCGAACGCTCGTCTCGACGGCGGCTACGCAACGGCGGTCTCGGAATCGCAAGCGGGTCTTGAATCTCTTGGAAGCCAACCCCTCACGCACTAATCTCACCAATACTCTCACGCACAAGCTCGCCTCTAGGCCGGAGAAGACGGCGAGGAAATGATCGTGAAATGAAGAGTAGAGAGCTGATGTAGAGCAATCATCTTGATTAATGTTAATGGAATCCACATGTCATTAGGTGAGTGGAGGAATTAGGTTTAGTAATCTTAATTAGTCTTAGATTAGGCTAATTAGACTCTAATACAGGTGGTTTAAGTCACTAATGGTAGAGGTTTAGTAAGGGCACAATCGTAATCAACCAATGCTGCAGAAAAATCCCGTTTTGCTGGATTTCTTCACTGTTCGGTTGTGGAGGCCGAACATCCTTCATAATGTTCGGTCATGGTGGCCGAACAATGCCCAAAATGTTCGGTTGGCAGGGTAGAACGATTCCTCAGGCCATACTTTAGGTCAAACAGGTCCAGATTTGCACGTATAACGCGTATAAGGCATGTACAACTCCAAGAAGCATTAGAATGAGTATCAAGGGTCCTAAAAACAATTATAAATGTCTCTCAAGGTCTTGGCTAAGTCCAAATATCAAAGCCCGAGCAAGAACAAGTCAATCTAGAGCATGCAAGGCAATAGGCGTTCGATACGGCAACAACGGTTCGATTCAAAGAATGCAATCGAGTCAATCATGTTAGGGATACTACTAGCATGTTAAAAACATATTCTAATCATGTTAAACATGTATGGAAGACAAGTAATACAAGTAGGTTTCGGGTTCTCACACCTCTCACCAGCCATATCCACCAAAGAGTCCAACAGGGGAACCAGCCTACTGTCACCAAGGTCAAAGCCACTGTATCAGACTTGACCTGCTCCAGCAACCAAGAACTGAGTAAGTGCAAAGAAGAAAAACAGAGGTTCGAAGTCCAGAAAACCCAGAGAAGAAACCCTAACCAATAACCCCAACCTACCAGCACTCACAAGACGGAAATGAAGCTCACAGAGAAACTCGCCATCGCCGTCACTCTCTCTCCCTCAGCTCACTTAGAATCTGGAAGAAGGTAGGAAGAAATATACCAAGGATTTCGGGTACTGGACTGAAGAGGGTACACGAAAGTCTCACTGGTTTTCTCTCTCTGTATCTGCATCGCTAAGTTTCGGACTCTACTCACTAAATCTCCCCTGCTTGCTCCCTAAATCTCCTTAGCTCACACACACTGCAAATGACGAAGGGCACAACAACTTATACGGCGGCTGCAAAAGGTAAGGGAATCACAAAGATAGGGATAGGGACAGCTGGAACAAGCAAACAATTCCAAAAGAGCCCCTCCGCTAAACCGCTAAGCAATGGACGGGCCACCAAGAGTTTGGGCCAGGCTGGATTGGGCTTAGGGAGATATTTAAGAAGGCTGCCCACTTAATGGATTTGGGCCTCCACAATCCTAACATTCTCCACCTTGGAGAAAGTGTCGGTTCACACCAATGGACTCAAGGATACGTTAACAGAAAAGGTTCATCATCGCCTTATCCTTACACTTGATCCAACACAAAGCAGGACCAAAACAGAGAAAACAACATTTTAAGCAACCACAAAAGGAGCAGAAAATTTAAAGAAACTAAGTTAATTCACAAACAGAAAAAGCCAAGTTACCATGATTGCTCACAAAGAACAAGCATGGATTTCCGGGGGAAATCACAGAAAACGGGTCAGCGTCAATTGCCGGGATCACTGGTGTCAAACATCAAAATTTTCAAATAGTTCAGAAAATTTGAAACGAGAAGGCACTTAGTATTCATATTAGCAGGATTCAAACTAATGTCAATTTTATCCAGGTAAATGATGCGCCTAGCAACAACATCCCGAATGAAATGAAAACGAACATCAATGTGCTTAGTTCTATCGTGAAAAACTGGATTTTTGCAAAGTTGGATACCACTTTGACTATCATAAAATACTACCACTTTGTCCTTTAAAAACCCGATTTCAGAAATTAAGTCTTTCAACCAAAGGGCTTCCTTAATACACTCGGTTATAGCTATGTATTCAGCCTCAGTTTTCGACAGGGCCACAATAGATTGCAGTTGAGACTTCCAACTAATGCAAGAACCGCAAAGTGTGAACACATATATAAGACGTGGTTGATTTTCTATGGTCTCTATCATTGGCATAGTTTGAGTCAACATATCCTACCAATCTAACACTGTTTTCAGATTTAAAGAATTTCAATCCATAGTTCAAAGAATGTTTTAAGTACCGCAACAACCACTTAACAGCATGCCAATGGGGCAAACCCGGGTTCGACATATAACGGCTAAGACAACTAATGGCATAAGCAATGTCGGAGCGAGTACTAACCATCAAATACATAATAGAACCTATGGCATTGGAACACGGGATTCTACTCATTTGATTCATTTCAAATTGATTTTTCGGACACTGCTCTTTACTAAGCACAAAATGGGAGGCAAGGGGAACATCAACAGAATCAACATTAACCATTGAAAATTTACTCAAAATCTTTTCAACATATGAAATTTGGTTCAAGTAAACAAATGAGGATTTGCGGTCTCTAAGTATGCTCTTGCCAAGTATCTTACTAGCATCACCTAAATACTTCATGTCAAATTTAGCACTCAAGCAATTCTTAACATATTCAATGGATTTAGTGCATGGGCTAATAAGAAGCATATCATCCACATATATGAGCAAGAAAACAGGCACTCTCCTATCATTTTTGAAATAAAGACAATGATCATAAGCACTCCGCGTAAATTTCAAATCTAGCATGCATTGATCAAACTTAATATTCCACATGAGAGGAGATTGTTTCAAGCCATATAAGGATTTCTTTAACAAGCACACATAGTCAGGACGTTGATTATCCACATATCCCTCGGGTTGCCTCATATAGGTTTTTTCATCCAAATCACCATGCAAGAAAGCAGACGATAATAAAGGGATGAGTAAGAAAGCCCAGGCAATCACATGTAGGTTTTTGAGTATCATGCCCAAGAGATATATAGATGTGTGGGGAATACTGTCAAATAGGTGGTGGTCGATAATAAATATAAGTAAGAAAAACCTATGCAACCACATCTAGGGTTCTTAAGTATCACGCCCAAGAGGTAGATACATTGTACTCTTGAAATGGCCTAAAAGTTGATTTCCGTTTTCAAAAACTTAAAATTTCTACTTTACCTTTTTTTTTTTTTATAAAGTTACTATATTCATATTTGTTATATATATTATGTCTCAATGTTCACTTGCAATACTCTAATGGGGACACTGCATTCATGTACCAGTACTGCTAAAATAGCCTAAAAGTCAATTTTCCTTTTCAAAAAAACTTAAAATTTCTTCTTTAATTCCTTTATTAAAAATATAAAAGTTAAATTTTTGTTTTGTTACAATATCATGTGGTATGTGATAAAGATACAACACACAATTAGCTGTGCATTTATATATAAACAAAATCTGTATCTTCTATTTATGGCATGTTTATATTTGTCAAATCATTGTATTATTGTTAGTCCTTAGATTTAGTCTCTTGATTAGCAAGGTAATAGTATAAAGATGTAATCTCTTTATCAATATTATACAATCTTCTGCAATATTCTTTATGGTATCAGAGTCATAATCCTTCTTCTGTTCCTCGGTTTTCTTGGCTCTCATCTTTCACGTCTTTCTTCTTTCCTCTCAACTAATCTCTCATGGCTTCCTCTGAGAACAATGCCCTCATCCCCAACAAAGCTGAACCTACAAAACCTTTTATCATCATCTCCCTTAATCATATTCTCAAACTCACCCCTACAAACTACATCTCGTGGCAAACTCAAATCGAAGCAACCTTCATTGGCCATGATCTCTTCCAATACCTCGATGGTTCTCTCCCTACCCCTCCCCTCACTATCACTACTGATAATGTTTCCGCTCCCAACACTGCACACACCACATGGCGTCGCCAAGACAAACTTATTTTCGGTGCACTTTCTGGCATTCTATCTCCAAATCTCGTCCCTCTCATATCCCAATGCAAAACCTCACATGAAGCGTGGCATACCCTTGCCAAAACCTATGCCAATCCTAGCAAGGGCCATCTTAAGCAACTTAAAGATCGTCTCAAAAACATCACCAAGGGAACTCGGTCAATTACTGAGTATATGCATGACATCAAAATCTGTTCCGATCAACTTGCTTCTCTTGGCAGTCCCCTTGCTGGTGATGACATTGTTGATCGTGTGCTTGACCAAATCAATGACTCTGATTATGAGAATGTCCTTAATGATATTCACAGTCGTGACTCCCCCATTTCCTTTGACGAATTACACGAAAAACTGCTCAATCATGAACTCTCAATTAAACAAAAATCTTCCCCCCTTCTCTCTATCCTGCTACTGCCCACTATGTTGCAAAACATCAACCCAAACACCGTTCCTATCCTTCCTCCTCTCCTTCTCCTGGTCTATTACCCACTCCTTCCGCTCCTAACCACAACTCCCGACCACCTTCACGTCCCTTCAATGGACGTTGTCAATGGTGTCGTCAAACTGGCCATTACGTAACGCAGTGCCCCATATTTCGCCAGCAGTTCCCCAACGCATCAGCCCCCTCTCCAGCACCCAATTCTTCTAACCCTCTTGTCAAAAGCTTCCAGCCATACCACCTTCCTAAAGCTTACACAGCCAGTGCTCCTACCCCTCCCTCACCCGGTTGGTTACTGGATAGTGGTGCATCACACCACGTTACTAATGATTTAGCCAACCTTTCTCTCCATACACCTTATGATGGAAATGATCAATTTCTAATCGGTGATGGCTCGGGTCTTCCAATAGCCAATACTGGTTCAATTTTTCTTCACTCAATCTCTCATAAATTTAAACTTTATAATGTTTTGCATGTACCATCTGCATCTCGCAACATTATTTCTATATCTCAATTTTGCCTTGATAATAATGTTTCTGTCACATTCTCATCTAGTTTTTTCTTTGTGAAGGACAATCCAACAGGGACAATCCTTCTTCATGGCCCTATTGAGTCCGGCATCTATGATTGGATTCCTACCGTTCCTTCCATTGCTCCAATTGTCAACACTGTCTTACTCTCTACTGAACTCGATTGGCATCACCGTTTAGGACACCCGTCACACACCATTCTCAAGCATCTTAGTTCAATATTACAATTCTCACTTCCGTCTTCAAATTACTTGCACTGTAATGCTTGTAATTGCAATAAAAGTCATAAGTTGCCTTTTTCTAAATCCACTATTGTCTCTAAAGGACCTCTTGATGTAATCTTCAGTGATGTGTGGACATCTCCTATTCAATCTTATGACACTTATAAATATTACATCATTTTTGTTGATCATTTCACTAAATACATATGGTTTTACCCTCTAAAGAAAAAAATCTGACACTGAAGCTATTTTTATCCGTTTCTAAGCCTTAGTTGAAAAATATTTCCAACGTCCCATTATCACCCTCTATACCGATAATGGTGGTGAATATGATAAACTTAATACATTTCTAGCTACAAATGGTGTGTCTCGTCTCACCTCACCACCTCATACCCCTCAACACAATGGCTACTCTGAAAGACGCCATCGTCACATAGTTGAAACCGGCCTCTCGCTCCTCTCTCATGCTTCAATACCTCTCAAATATTGACCTCTTGCTTTCTCTACCGCAGTTTATCTTATTAATCGAATGCCCACTCCAACTCTATCTCTTCAATCTCCTTTCTCTAAAATCTTTGGCACCTCCCCTAATTATGCCAAACTACGAAATTTTGGTTGTTTATGCTATCCTTGGCTCCGGCCATACACATCTCACAAGCTTGATCCTCGTTCCAAGCCATGTATTTTCGTAGGCTACTCCCTCACTCAAAGCACATATTATTGTCTTGATCCTATCTCTACACGACTTTATGTCTCTCGACACGTAAAATTTGTAGAAACCTCATTTCCCTTCGCCCACACCAAAAATCCCCCTCTAAACCCCTCTCCTGCTGATGTATGGTGCAATGCTTCCCTACCCCTAATTACACCTTCAACATTACAGCCTACACCTGTCCATCAATCTGATAGCTCGCCCGCTCCCCTCCCCTCAACACCAACATCTTCGCAGTCCCTCCCATCTACTCCCTCTCTTGCTTCTGCTACTCCTCCTCCTCCTCCACCCCCTCCTCCACCACCTCCCCCCTCCTATCCTATAGTTACTTGTTCTCGCAACAATATAGTGAAACCCAATCCCAAATACAATCTCCACACACACATTTCCAACAATCTTCTTGAACCAACCACTCTTGCTCAAGCTCTAAAGAGTCCATCCTGGACTAAAGCCATGCAATCTGAATATGAAGCCTTACTTCACAATCACACTTGGGATCTTGTTCCTCCTTCCCCTTCATATAATCTTGTCGGGTGTAAATGGGTTTTTCGAAATAAATACAACCCGGATGGCTCCATCGAACGTCAAAAAGCATGACTTGTTGCTAAAGGGTTTCACCAACTTCCCGGCTTAGACTATACCGAAACATTCAGTCCCGTTGTCAAATTTCCTACAGTTAGAGTCATTCTATCTCTCGCCGTCTCTCACAATTGGTCTCTTCGTCAACTTGATATTAACAATGCTTTTCTTCAAGGGTCTCTTATGGATGATGTTTACATGGTCCAACCTCCAGGATTTATTGATAAAACTCAACCTCATCATGTGTGCAAGCTTCGCCAAGCTTTATACGGCCTTAAACAAGCCCCTCGGGCATGGTACATCGAACTCAAACACTACCTTCAAAGTCTCGGGTTTATCAACACCATTTCTGATTCTTCTCTCTTCATTCTCCGTCATTCTAATCATATAATCTACCTTCTAGTCTATGTCGATGACATTATTGTCACCGGCTCCGATGCTTCTCTAATCGACACCTTCATCCAACAAATTTCAGCACGTTTTTCACTTAAAGATCTTGGCCCTCTTTCCTATTTCCTAGGTGTCGAAGTTATCCCTCATCCTACAGGTCTCTTTCTTAGCCAACACAAATATATTCATGACCTTCTCCACAAAGCTCAAATGGACGAGGCAAAGCCCGTTCCTACTCCCATGGCAACTTATCCCCCTTTATATCTCAATTCTGATTCTCCTTTATCTCAACCACAACCCTATCGCACCCTTATTGGAAGTTTGCAATATTTATCACTCGCTCGACCCGATATTGCCTTCACCGTAAATCGATTGTCTCAATATATGCACAAACCCACCGATGCTCATTGGTGCGCTTGAAACGACTTCTCGTTACCTCGCGGGAACCTCTCATCATGGCATCTTATTTCACCGTCACTCACCTATAAGTCTTCACGCGTTCTCTGATGCAGATTGGGCGGGTGATAAGGATGACTATATCTCCACTACCGGCTACATAGTTTACCTTGGTCGAAATCCAATCTCATGGAGCTCCACCAAACAACGAAGTCTCGTTCGTTCTTCCACGGAAACTGAATATCGTGCTATTGCTGCTACCACTGCCGATGTTCTTTGGGTCATTAACTTACTCACAGAACTTGGTATCTCATCTTCAGCTCAACCAGCCATCCTATGTGATAACTTGGGCGCAAATTATGTGGCAGCTAACCCGAAGTTTCATTCCAAAATGAAGCACATTGGTCTAGACTATCACTTTGTTCGTGAACAAGTTCAGCTAGGCACTCTTCGTGTCTCTCATATTTCCAGTAATGATCAACTTGCAGATGCACTTACCAAGCCCCTAGCTCGAACTCCATTTCAGAATCTTATGTCCAAGATCGGCCTTGCCATTCGGCCGTCCTCCTTGCGGGGGAATGATAAAGATACAACACACAATTAGCTGTACATTTTATAAACAAAATATGTATCTTCTATTTATGGCATGTTTATATTTGTCAAATCATTGTATGATTGTTAGTCCTTAGATTTAGCCTCTTGATTAGCAAGGTAATAATATACAGCTGTAATCTCTTTATCAATATTATACAATCTTCTGCAATATTCTTTAGTATGTTGGTATGTAATTGACTTGCTACTTTTCTAAGGCTTAGGATTTTGAATTATCAATTAGGATGATTAGCTTCTAATGCTACTCATTGCTAAAAAAAAAAAAAAAAAAAAAAAAATCCTAAATTGATAATCTACTTATTTTGGATATTCATTATCATTTGTTTAGTATCTTTTTCCGAACGTAGTATGCTATGCGCATAACACCCCCATCCCGTATCGAATAGATGTGACAAATATGTGTGTCCTTTAATAATGAACAATTTCATTTGTTATGAAGCAAAAAAACTAGTCATTGAGGATGCAACAGCAACAATTGCTAGAAGAGGATGGAATTCGGAGGAGTGGGAAACTCTGCACAAACTGCAAGAGGAAAAAATGCCATGTTGTGTATAACACCCCATCCCGTATCGTGCCGTGTTGTTATCGTACCGGCCTGATAACGTCCCAGCACGACCGATTTACCACTCCTAGCTCCACCCTTTACTTGGGAAAATCCAACAATGATACCTACTTCAGTCCGTTATGTTTCCCTTTTCAAAACTCAGTCAGCCCAAAACTTATGCAACCCAAAATTCTGGCATGTTCTGAAAATGTCATAGTTTCCTTCAACAGTTCCGACAAATACATTAGATTCGAAAATCACTATTGTTGCGAAACGAAACAGTCAGGTCGCGGGAGTCAAGGGGGCACTTGCAGAAATTTATCAAGTATAGAAACAGAGAGAATTTGAAAACATTTCAATTCGAAGAGATGATTTGCGTTGATACATTAATGAGGCTCATCCAATTAAAGACACTAAATAATCCGACAAGAAGTTTTTTGGGTCGGGGGAGACTTGAGGGACTTGAGGAATTATTAATCTCCAAATTATTATTATTATTATTATTATTATTATTATTATTATTATTATTATTATTATTATTATTATTATTATTATTATTATTATTATTATTATTATTATTATTATTATTATTGTATTATTTATTACTTTTATTATTATTATTACTTATTATTAGCATTGATTTTATTATATTAATAATAATATTATTATTATTATTACTTATTATTATAATTGATTTTATTATTATTAATATTATTATTATTTTATGGCATTAGTTATTATATTTATTATATTAATAATATTATATTATTATTTTATTTATTATTATTATTTTTACTTATTATTATAATTGATTTTATTATTATTAATATACATTTTTTATTAAGTTATAATATGGATATATAACTACTAAATCATCCCAAGAATACCAACAAAAATACTAAAATTATTCAGAAGATAGGTAACAAAGAGTTTGTAATTTCTTCGATCGAGTTGTCAACAATGAAATGATGATTCAAAAGCTTCAAGTGTACAAACTACAAAGGTAAAAGCTTAACTAAAGACTGAAAAATTGTTGGCTTCCTGAGTTGCAAGAGCGCATATTAGCATGACGAACCAGATAACTAAATCAACCCGAGCTAGAGTCAGTTTGTTTATGCAAAACTCAATCAGCCAAAACTTATATGCAAACCAATGACAAAATTAATACACAATAATATAGTTGTAGGTGGTACCTGCAGCCCAATTGGAGATATATCATCTTGGTTAGCAGTGCTAATTAATTGCAGAAATTTATCTACTACACAAACTCATATCAAAAACCGGCCAGTCAATATGTGTCAATACATTAACAAGGCTCATCCAAAGGCACAAACATATAATCATACAACAAATTTTTTGGCGATCCACTCAGAGCTGGGATGGGATAAAAAGAAGATAACAACGTATAACATGCACATTACCAGTAAACGGAACATAAACCAGAATCAAGCCGCAGTACGTAGCTCTTTTCTTAGTTATTACATCACATAATCAACCCAAAAAGTTAAGTTTTGTACAAGTACTTAAGAATCATTCATGCAACAAATTTGATCATCGAGTGAATAAGAATTAAACTCCTTTGATCTGCAGATTGTATTTCTACCAGTCCAATTAATCTTCTGCGCGATCAGCACTCTGATTGTCTGTCAAATACGCAATCCAGCAGCAACAGCATCTAATTGATTCTCCAAGAAGAACTGGTGAGGGGCATAACAAAAAGGTGGTGTAGGCGGCGTTGAGAATAATGATTGCCCGGACCACCATACGGTACGACCGATGGGGTTATCCAACACCATTCTAGCCCTGCACCGTTCAAATTGAAATTCCTTCGAGTGGTCGACAATGAAAGGATGATTCAAAAGCATCTCAGCAGTCCACCGCTCTCGAGGATCCCTTATCAAGCATCTTGTCAAGAAATCCTTGGCTTTTTCGGAAATACCGTCGGGTATTTCTGGCAAATCTTTGTTGTTAGCGATCTTTTCCAATAGATAGTCTGAACCACGAACATCCCAAAACGCTTTTCTCCCAGTGAACATCTCCACCAAAATACAGCCTAGAGACCATATGTCCATAGGTGCCTCGTGTTGACCCATCGTTACAGATTCTGGGGAACTATAATTTGGAGTTCCTCGGAGTTGATAGACTGGTCCGCGTATTATCGATCCATTAGCACAAAATCCAGCTTTCTTGGCTAACCCAAAATCGGCAATCTTGAGATGGTTAACAATAGTTCCGAGCTCAGTTACAGTCGGAAAGACAAGGATATTGGCAGGTTTGAGATCACAGTGCACGTATCCTTCTTCATGAATATGACTGATACCCATTAGTAACATATACGCGTACCAACTAACATGTGATTCTTTGGGAAATCCTTTTTGGCCTCGTCGAGCATTGATAAGATCATCTAGGGTACCTCCAGGAGCATACTCAAGTAGAAGATTGTAGACTTGTTTACCATTTTCTACACTAAAATCATCACCAAAGCAACGAACAATTTCGGGACAGCCACGCAACTCGTATAAGAACTTACCTTCCTCGACAAGAGAAGACGAACGCTCCCTAATCGCGCTCTTCACTGCTACACATGAAACTTGATCAGTAGTGTCGACAATGGCGGGTGATGCAAGGAAAACGGTGCCATAAGAACCTATGCCGAGAACTTTGCTTTTAACCCATTTCACGCCATCCATGTTGTTTTTCTTCTTGGTGGTAGGGAAGAAAGAAAGAAGGTATTGGTTTTATTGATGAATATCGCTTGGTGGTAGGGAAGAAAGAAAGAAGGTTTTATCTAAATATTGGTTTTGATTTTATGAACATGAAGAGGGTTTTATCTCCTGGACCTAAATATAAGCAAAAATCACCATATTAAATTATATTCACAACTTTCAAGAAGACCTAAATATAAGCAAAAATCACCATATTAAATTATATTCACAACTTTCAAGAAGTTTTGTACCAAAAATACCCCTTGTTAATTTCTTTTGCACATTCCCAATACACAAAGATGGGTGCACATTCCCAATACACAAAGCTATAATGCCACTAATAAAATGAGCTATAATGAATTGCATTAATTATCATTATGACAATGAGTTAAAATTGCATTAATTATTCATTAGTTTTGATGATTTTAGTAAGTATACTTTTATTTTATATAAAATCAAGACAATTTAACTAACTTAACTTACTTTCTTAATCTGTATACTTTTATTTTATATAAAATCAAGACAATTTAACTAACTTAACTTACTTTCTTAATCTGTGTGAAATCGGTTATTTTTGCTTATATATAGGTCCGGAGGGGGTAGGGTTTAGTTAGTTGTAAGCCTGCTTAGGCGCCAAGCTAATCAACTTAGGAAATAAATATGATGATCTGCCTGAGATATGATTTTGTTGAGTGCGGGTCAATCTACATTAAGGTAATTAATTTGTTTCCTAATTTGGAGTTCGTAAGTCTTTCCGAATTCGAATTGGAAAAACAATAAATTATCCGATTAATTAAAGACTCCCAAAAATTTAAAACATTAATTACATATTTTTGTTGCATAGATTTTAATTTAGATATCATAGTTTTCCGGGATTCTTTTTTATTTCCAAAATTTTGACTCTATTGTTTGGAAAATACATATTTTTGTTCAAAAGTTCGTTTCTTTGTTTCATGACCATAAAAGGGTGCTAATTCTTACTTGGGTTATCTATGGATAATAAACTAATCAATGATTATCTATAAAACTTATTTTGTCACCCTTAATTCTTAGTACAATTTTTTTAAAAAAATAATTCTTGCACGTACGATCTAAGGTGTTGTTTGGTAGTCAGGATTAAGGCCAGATATGATTAATAAGTCGAGTTGTCTGATGTTTGGTACGCAATAGGTGGTCGGGACTAATAGCACGAGTTATCCGAATAAACTCATTATCCCCTCAATATTAATACCAAGGGGGAGGGTGGTATTATTAACGCTTTCACTAAAAAAAAATTGGGATTAACATTTGTAATCTCAAAACTACCCCCAATATATAAGTGAGAATTAATAGTGAGGACACTAATAGTACTGAGATTAATAATACTACTTATCCTTGTCCGACTACCAAACAAGCCCTAAGAGTATTATAGGATTTGAACATAAATTAAAATGTTATTTGAGTCTTATAGGATTTGAACAACTATTACCTTGATAGCATGTTGTGGCCTTGTGGATATTATGTGTTAAAACATGATTTGATATAAAAAAGTAGAAGAGTAATTTTATTATTACTACTTAAAAGAAATCAAACAAGTAACCCAATATATATAGGGTCGAAAAGAAAGAAGAAATCTGGAAGGATTCTGATGGGACCCGACCTAGGGTCCCCCCACGTGGAACGACCACAGGGATTCCAGCTAGACTTGGGTCGGCCCCACCAAAGGCCGAGGACAATTCCCCGGTCAATCATCATCAACGAATACTGGCCAGCCGAAGATAAACCGGCGACCATAACCTGCCGAACATAATAGGCGATCACGAGTCAGCATTCGACCATACAACCAAGGATCACCTACGCTCGGTTGACAGCTTCTCTGAGATAAGACAGGTTTAGCCCGTAGCCTATGCATAGCATCCAGGTGCCTTCACCACAAGAGCCGAGAAAGCCATGCAAGCCGCTATATCTTATCGGCTTACTCAACCGCCTACAATCCTCACTGCATACACAACCTGTTGACCACTCAGGAACTGCCAGCAAGCCGACCAGGGAACAAGTCCCACCAATTGGGACCCTCATACCAATCATGATCCCAAATCTAGGCTACTATAAAAGGAAGCCTTTCCCTTCAAGAAAGGTAAGATAATTTCTACATTTGCAAACTTACTATACTGCTGGTGATATATAGACAAAATTGAGAAAGAGATCACTCTCTATACACGAATCGGAAGTTAAGGGAACGCCTAGCTCCGGCATACCATATATATACCCATTCGTTATCGACTCTCACAGGGTCAGCCGGAAACCGGAAACCCTAACGGTAGTCTTGCTTTCAGGTACTTATCTACGAAGTCCATCAACCAAGCCCAGATATCCTTATTAAGTTGGTACCTCCGGTACCCAAGTACACCGACGTGACCATCAAGGGCCGGACACGTCAGCTCAGGTCCATTACGTGGACTGCCAGCTAAGTCACCCCGTCTTCGTGGCGTGATCAAGTGGTTCCGTTGCCGGGAATTGTTGCCAGTAAAGTGCGAATTCATAATCCATGGATCAACAGACTCCTATCAAGCAAAATCAACCAGGAGCGAACAAACTACCACCTTCACCAGCAAGCAAATTAACGGATATGGAAATAGAGCCGATGACCTCGAAAGCAACAGCAGGTCAGCCGAGCGTCGTGCACAATGTAGATGAGGAAACTCAGGTGGATCAACCTCGAACGGAGGGAGATGGACCCACTGAACAGGAAAAGCTCCTCATAGAGGTAAAATTCTGGGAACGCCAGAAATCTTACTTTGCAGGAATCCAAGAGGCTGAGCTCAAAATGTTCGAGCTCCAAAAAAAGATAACGGCTACGATTAAGCCTCAAGACGAGCGAACCCCGACCATACACGACACTACCTCAAAAGGGAAGGGAAAAGAGAGAGCTATATCCCGGCCCAGTGCAAGGTCCAGGTTAGGAAAGCGGGCGAGCGAGCAAGCACCCAAGCCTAGTGTTCAAAGCCGATTAACATTTCCCAATGAACCAAGACGTTCCCGGCGAGCACGCGAGAGGAGTGAGGAAGGGGAATCTAGGCCGAGGAAAGAAGCAAACAAAACTAGAACATGTGAGCATTGCACACACTCACAGCAATCAGGCGCAGGAAACCCAAAGGGTGGTCGGAACGCGGCCACCGAGGTACAGGTATCGACCAACAAACCTTCTTTGGCCGTCGAGCAGGAGGTCAAATTCTTGAAAGGTCAGTTAGAGGCCATGGAGAAGGGAAAGCCTATGTTATTGCCTCTTGCCAAGAATGGCCCGTTCCAAGAAAGAATGAGGAAAGCTCCCCTCCCAGACAAAAAGATTCCCATCTTCGAGCCATACCAAGGCCTCACTAATGCTGTAGATCATATGGCAAGCTTCGAGGTGAAAATGAACGCAGTGGCTCCCGAGGACGAGGATGCTTGGGGAAAGATTTTCGCAGGAACATTAAAAGGGAAGGCTCTGAAATGGTATACAGGCTTGCCATTGGATTCTGTGGAGAGTTGGGACGAATTTAGGCAGATGTTTGTCAACCAGTTTGCCTCGGCAGGGCTTCAGCCGAAGAAGCAAACCGATCTATGTGGGATCCAACAAAGGATTAATGAATCCAACCAACTCTACATGGATAGGTTTATGGCCATGGTAGATCAGATACCATATATTTCGGAGGAATCGATTAAGATGTGCTTCATCTCCGGCTTACAACAGGGACTGATGAGGCAGGAAATGATGCTGCGCGACCAAACCTCGGTCGGAGAAATGTATGCCCACGCAATTCGGGTAATTAATACCGAGGATGCGAAGAAGGAGGGCAGCGAGAAGAAAGAGGGGAAGAAGAAGGAGCAAGATCACTCGAGCAAAGGTGGCCGGGGATCGAATAACAAGGAGGATGATAACAGAGGAAGAAATGTGTGGGACGATGTTGATTGGACCCCACTCAACGCTAGCCGTGAGCACATCATGAATGTCCTGCTCGACCAGGATAAAATTGATAGACCTTACCCATTGAAGGAAACACGGTACCCTCGCAACCCCAACAAACGATGTGCCTACCATAAAGATGTCGGCCATACGACCGAGGACTGCATTAATTTGAAGAGGGCCATCCAGAAATTGATAGACAGAGGTGAGCTCAGAAGGTTTGAGCGAGGTAGAAATGATCAGCAGGAAAGGCCGAGAGAGCCAGAAAGACACCAGAACCCTCGGCCAGATAATGGAGGACCGAGAAACGTGATTAATACAATCCGGGAAGCGTCACCAAGTGGAACACAGCTGAAAAACATGATCTATAATTTGAAACATGTGGTTCACATGATGCCGCGACCTGATGAAGCAGGAGGGATCACCTTCTGGCCAGGCGAGCTTGCAGCTAGCCAGACTGCTCGGCAACAACCCTTGACCTTGCGAGTGAGGATTCACAATAGCGAGGTAAAACAGGTTCTCATAGATACAGGAGCTGGAAGGGATATCATGTATTACGCATGCTTTAAGGAAATGGGGCTGGGGAACGCCCTGTGACGACCCGACCCGGATCCCAAGACGAAATCCCAAGGTCGTGCCGCCAAGGAAACAATTAACAACAACAAGTAGCAAATAATGGGTAGGGCCATAACGGCGATACACCGACAACTCTAAACACATGCGGAAGCGAAATAAAATAAAACAGTGGCGCCCGAGCTAACAAGCTCAAACTAAAACAACCAAAGAGATAATTAATCTCTCGGTCCAAAAATTCGACTCGCGTGCCGCAACATTGGGCACGTAGAACAAACTCCCTGTTATGCAATTCAATATAGAACATAAAATATAAACCAAGTCATCGGCGAAATTACGGCGGAACTCCAACATTAAACTAAGTCTAAGACTCTAGTCTAACAACTCAACGGCTAAAAACATGCTTGGGAGAACAATCATAATATTTAACTAGTAATATATCATGCTAAACATATTCACCAATAAACCAAGCGCGACTAAAACCAGTCGGCTACCAACAACATAAGTACTAACAAATATAAGTACTAACAACCAGAAACATATGGAAGTTTAACTACCAATATACATCAAGCACGACTTCTACTTGTTTGCCAAAAAGAATAAACTAGCAACATGATTACATCATTAAATCACATTAAGGTTTGCTACCCAATCATGAAGTTTACGTAACTTCATCATCCCAACGACCTCACCAAAAACAAAATGAACAACTATGTAGCAACCTTGCCAAAAGAATCCCTTGCTAACGTAACCTACGGATTTCTTGGATCCGCTCGAGCGACTCGGATCTAGGGAAACACAACCAACAAATAAAAGTAAGTCACAAAGACTTAGTAAGTTACTAACCATAACTTCCTACCATGGCATAATGCTCAATCATAAAATACATCATGCTATCGTCATGAAATAACCTTATACAAACTCATGTTATGGCATCTATGCTCAACATTAACAAAACATGTTATCATTGTAGTATAACATCTCACTAAAATCCATGTCAAGACAATTATATGCTTAACGATCATAATTCTTGTTATTGATATAACACAGCCTTAGATGGGTTACATGTCAAGGCATATAAACTTAACAACAATAATTCACCTTTTAACAAAATGCCATATCCGAATAATATTCATGATAAAGCATATTAGCTTAACAACAAGTAACTCATGTTATTGTTATAACATAGCCTTCCCATACTATTCATGTCAAGGCATACAAACTTAACAATAATGATTAATACCTTTGGCATAAAACCACATTCCAATAATACTCATGTGATAGCATACATGCTTACAACATTAATCAATATGTTATCTATTAAGTATAACATGTAAGAAACCAAAACAAACATCATATCATATCCAATTCACCAAGCACGTTATTCACTTAAGCACTTGTGAAACAATTCATGTATAAGGGATATGATACCATTACCCACATTCCTCCGCACGTGTCGCTCCTGCAAAAACACGTGCAAAACCTTTATGTGCCCTCGATATCCCTCTCGTAGATATCGGCGTCCCGAGACGATCTCCGCTCGAGTTCCATAGTTATCAAAGTCATGTGTATTACTACAACTAAGATAAACTACTTCCCCACCGTGGCCATCGATGGAGGGTGTGTGCAAACCCGCACGGCGATCCATCGCGATCACGAACCTCACAATTCGTGAAGGCGATGTATCGTCCACCAAAACTCAACAAACCGACGCCATTTGGACTCAAAACCCAAGCACAAGTAATATATACTCATATGCTCAAAACAAGTAGGTAAACACTCTACTATCAAACTAGTCATGCAATTCATCCACAACTAGCATAAACATCACAACCGAGAATCATATAAGCTCTCATAATCAAGTGTGCTTCACACACTTCAAAACTTATTGGAGGCTCGACCTCCATGAATTCTACCCAAAATTCCGTAGGACTTAAAATTATAGTTCCTAGGATTCATACTAACCCAAAGGTTAACTCCGTTGAGTTCAATCTAAGTTTTCCGAAAATTCAAGGAATAGAAGCTTAGGCTTCATCATTCCCATAAGTTCATAACTGTCGCCAAAACTATAACCCCAATATTCAATAAACTATCATAAACCCCACAATTTACTTAACAATGCAACTTAGAATAAATTGGCCATCTTGTGCATAAATTCATTCAAGTCACCATACCAATCATAATCTTCAAATCATGATTAAATTATACAACATGGTTTAATATACTCTCTTAAACATGTATAATTCAATAACTAGGCTTACAACTATGTTCAACAAGCCAAAACACAATTTGGGGAAAATCCTTCCAAGCATCTTCGTCATTTAAGCTCAATACACATAACCGATTCATATAGCAAAGTTTAATATACTCTATTAAGCATATAAAACATAGTAATCAAGCTCACATCATCTATTTGCAAGCTAGAACAAAATTAGGGCAAAGCACCCTCCAAGTATCTCAACCAAATTCACATCAATCCACATGAACGATCAACATAATCAAGTTCAATAGGCTAGTTAGAACATGAATTTCACATAGACATGGTCTCACATAGGCCAATCAAGTTCTATCATGAATTGGAAATCCTAGTGGTTCATGCATCTTCTAGAAACCCTAACAATGGCTTCCATTGACCCCAAATAGCATCAATGGTTGTTTCCTAGGGTCAATGGAGCCTAAAAAGAAGAAGAAGAAAGGTAGGAACTTACTAAAAACTCAGCCCTAAGAACAGAATTTTCGGATTACAAGAGGGGTGTCTTCTCCTCAACTCTTCTTCAATCTTGTAGGTAGAATGGGGAAGAAGAAGACCCTAGCAATGGATTCCAAGCTCAGCCCTTTCAAACCCCTAGAATCGACACCCTCAAGCCCTCTCTCAAGTGCCTTGTTGAGTTTGGTGTAAGACACAAGAGCTGAAGTCGAATTTCGGCCGAACAATGAGAGAAAGAGAGCGGCTGAATTTCTTTTATAAGAGAGATTAGTTCACTAATTACCTCACTAATTAACCCCTAAATCTCCTAATAGATGTTTAGGATTAGTATTAGCTTAAGTAAGTGGGTTTAGGATAGGTTTAGGATAGGTTTAAGTGGCTGAAATTGACATTGCGTAAAAAGAGACAAAATCCCGTAACTGGGTAAAGGGACCAATGCGGTCGCATCATACCAATATGATGCGAGCGCTTCATAGCCTCCTTCAGCATTCCAAAGTTTTCTGCTTCCTCGCTCGGTCCCGGCCTCTCCCGCGTGCATTCTCGAGTCCTTCCAAGCCAAAAATGGTCTACAATTCAACCTTAATATCCTCCAAACAATAACCAAAAGAATCAAGTCTCAAACCTCATCAAAACATGGCCAAGAACTCAAAGTAACTCGCCCGAACGACAACCGAAAAAGTCAAACTGAAAAGGGTTTTTGCTAGAATCAAACTAGCAACCAAACCGTCGATGCAACTAGCATCTAGCCAACATCCAAGGCATGTTAATGATGTTTTAAATGCCCTCTAACAATTGTCCATGAGGTTACAACATAAATCTTAAACCCGAGATTCAAAGCATCTCGCGAAAGAAAAGTGCATACATGCATCTCAAACGATGTCAACGATCATGCTATTGACTTTAAACATTTACGGGAGCTAAATGAACATGTTTATGATGATTATAAGTGTATGAGTTCATGCATAACCCAAGCAAGCAACATTTCAGGGTTTTACACGCCCACCTCAGACCGAGCGGCGTACAGTTGGACGGTTTCACAGGGCACAAAGTGGCGGTCAAAGGAATCATCATGCTGTCAGTGATCCTTGGAGAAGAGACCAATACTCCTCGAACGGAGGAGATTGATTTCCTAGTGCTCGACTTGCCATCCCCATATAACGCCATACTCGGTTCACCCTCCCAGACAAAATTTCAAATGGTTGCATCCATGGCCCATCAAAGAGTCAAGTATCCTGCTGAAAAGGGGATCGGAATGGTCTTGAATGATGCCTCAAGTACTTTAGAGTATATCTACAAGGAAAAAACCCAAAAAGAAAAGGTGGTGATTTCCTTGCCCGAGGGAGAGGTGGTCGAAATAAGTAGGTCGACTAAAAGAAGTCGAGAAACAGAAGAGGAAATGATACCGACATTTCCTGAACCAACCCAAGCATAGCAGTTAAAGCAAGCTGGGAACGCCAGCTCGCACAAGGGGCTTGAGACACAAGCTGGGAACGCCAGTTTGTCGTTTCCATGGAACAAGCGGGCTGGGAACGCCAGCTCGCTCAAAAAAGGGAAGACAGGATACCTCCTAGTCGGCACCATGGCTGCTGAAGAGCATACAAAGAGCTCGGTAGTCACCAAAGAGATCACCATTGAAAGCCTGGACATTGATCACCAACCGGCCATCGAGCCAAACGACGATTTAGATGAAATTGTGATCAACCTCGATTTCCCCGAGCAAAAAGTCCGAGTAGGAAGAGAAATTCCCAAAGAAGAGCGAGCAGCGATCATCAAGCTACTTAAAGAAAGCTTGGATGTGTTCGCCTGGAGGATTGATGATATGGAAGGAATTAGCGAGGACGTCGCTATGCACCAGTTGAGCATCGACCCAGACTTCATCCCAATACAACAAAAGGCACGAATCTTTTCCTCGGAGAAGCAGACAGCTATCAAGGAAGAAGTGTCGAAGTTGTTAAAAGCCAAAATTATTAAAGAAGTCTTATATGCAACCTGGATAGCAAATGTAGTTATGGTAAAAAAAGTTACGGGGAAATGGCGAATGTGTGTGGATTTTACCGATCTAAATAAAGCTTGCCCAAAAGATTGGTATCCATTACCCCGAATCGACCAGCTTGTGGACTCCATATCGGGGCACAAAATTCTGAGTTTTGTAGATGCATATTCAGGATATCATCAGATCCGGATGTGGTTGGCCGACCAGATACACACAACATTTCGAGCAGCTGGCGGGTTGTATTGCTACACAATGATGCCTTTCGGCCTCAAGAACGCGGGGGCTACTTACCAGAGAATGGTGAATAAAGTGTTCGGGGACCAGTTGGGCAGAAACGTGGAGGCTTACATTGATGACATGGTTATCAAAACGAAGAATTCCGACCATGCTAAAGATTTGAGAGAAACCTTCTCGAATCTGCGAAAGAACAAGATGAAGCTCAACCCGGCCAAATGTGCATTTGGTGTGACAGAGGGAAAGTTCCTCGGCTATATGGTGAATGAGAGAGGAATTGAGGCTAATCCAGAAAAGATAAAAGCCCTAGCGACCATGGATGTACCATCCTCGATTAAATATGTCCAACAGCTTAATGGTCGGATCACTGCTCTCAGCCGCTTCATCGCCAAATCCGTTGAAAAGAGCCTGCCCTTCTTTAAAGTATTGAAAGGGGGTAGAAAATTTGAATGGACAAAGGAATGCACGAAAGCTTTCGAAGAGCTTAGGGAATATTTGGGCCGACCATCACTCCTCAGTATTCCGATACCCGAGGAAAAATTATATATGTATCTGGCTGCCTCAGACTCAGCTGTCGCTGCAGTCTTGGTCAGAGAGGAAGACAACATTCAGAGGCCGATCTACTATGTCTCTCATGCACTTACAGACGTCGAAGGGAGGTATTTGCAAATCGAAAAATTGGTTCTTGCTTTGATCATTGCTGCGCGGAAATTAAAAGCTTATTTCCAGGCGCATGCGATTGTAGTATATACTGATTTCCCTTTGAGAAAGATCATGCACAAACCCGACATGGCGGGCAGAATGCTGAAATGGTCAGTAGAGCTTTCCGGGCATGATATCAGTTATGAGGCCAGGAAAACAATCCGAGCGCAGGTCCTAGCCGACTTCATAGCTGAGACCTCGTTTACTCAATCAAGAGACGAGGAAGAAAGTGCTCGACAGCTTGTCCCGACAAGCATAAAAGCGACAACATCGGGCGAGCTGACAAAAACAAGGCCACTGTTATTTTGGACTTTGTTTGTAGATGGATCTGCAGGGGCAGAGAGGAGCGGAGCAGGATTGACGTTGAGTATCCCCGATTCAGGAGAAATCGACATGGCGTTAAGATTCCAGTTCAAGACATCAAATAACCAGGCCGAGTATGAAGCCTTGATCGCTGGAATTGAGCTCGCATTAGCCTTAGGGTCTGAAGATATAGTGATCTATAGTGACTCTCAGTTGGTGGTGAAATAAATATTGGGTGAATATGAAGCAAACCACCCAATATTGGCTAAATACCAGCAATTGGCACAGAAATTGTTGACTCGCTTCAAGTATTGGGAGTTGGAACAGATCCTTAGAGACGGCAATTCCCGAGCTGATCATCTTTCTAAAATTGTGTCCTCGGAAACCGAAGAGGTCCCTCCTAACATCGAGCTCATGTTCCTCAAGACACTCGCCATTAGCCATGAAGAAGTAATGGTCGTCGCTGATATTCCAAGATGTTGGATCGACGACATTAAAGATTACATCGAAGGGGGTACTTTGCCAGAAGGGAAAAGTGAAGCCCAAATTATCAGAAACCGAGCGTGTAGATACTCGGTTATTGGTGACATGCTTTATAAGCGGTCGAATACTAAGCCTCTCCTTCGATGCATACGACCAGAAATGGTGAGTGATTTGCTGGCCGAAGTTCATGAAGGCGAGTGTGGAGGACACCCTGGAGCGAGGACCTTGTCAGACAAGATGAATTTCCACGGTTATTATTGGCCGAGCATGAGGAGGGACGCAGCGGAATATGTAAGGAAATGTGATAAATGTCAAAGATTTGCAAACATTCCTCGTGTACCCTCAGTCTTACAAACTCCAGTAGTGGCAGCATGGCCCTTTGACATGTGGGGAATTGATCTTATTGGTCCCTTTCCTAAGGCAAAATATGGGTGCGAGTATGTGATGGTAGCCGTTGACTATTTCACTAAATGGATAGAAGCAAAGCCACTTGCTAGCATAACCGAGGATCAGGCCATCAAGTTTATTTACGAACAGATTTTTTGCCGATTTGGACTTCCTCGAATGATCGTCTCCGATCATGGCACTCAATTTTCCAAAAAATTTACAGCAAGTTGTGATCGGCTAAATGTTAAGCACAGGATGTCTTCGGTAGCTCATCCACAAGGCAATGGCCAGGCAGAAGCAGGGAACAAGAAGATTATGCACGCCTTGAAGCGAAATTTAGATGTGAAGAAGGGAGGCTGGTTAGAACAACCACCAATCGTGCTGTGGGGAATTAGAACATCGGTGCGAGGATCTACTGGTGAAACCCCGTTCGCATTGACATACGGCTCGGAGGCAATGGCTCCGGTCGAACTAGCCCTTCCCACCATTCGAGTTACCTTATTCGACCAACAACAGAATGACTTATCCAGACAGCTCGATCTGGATAACCTCGAAGAAAGGCGACTAGAAGCCCGACTCAGAATGATCAATTACAAAAAGCTCACAAAGATCCATCATGATAAAAAAGTTAAAGTGAGAGCCTTTCTAGTCGGAGACCTGGTTATGAGAAAGATTGAAGCTACATGCAGAAAGGTGGGCAGAAATAAATTGTCTCCAAACTGGGAGGGTCCGTTCAGAATTACTAGCATTGTTAAAGAAGGAACCTACAGACTAGCCGAGCTAGATGGTACACCGTTTAAGAATCCTTGGCATGCCGATCATCTCAAAGCATACTATCATTGATGTAATTTTTTGCAAGCTTGGTGAAATGATAAGTTTTATCTTCTGAAATATAGTGTAACCACCTATTTTCATTCTCGAACGGAGATGCAATAGGACCTATCCTTGTACGAAGGTGGGAGAAAGACATTATCCTCGGTATACGAGGAAGACCAACAAAAACGACAAATGAGTCAAGTACTCATTCCCATCCTCGTACGGAGGTGGGAGAAAGACCTCATCCTCGGTATACGAGGAGGGCCAACAAAAATAATAAATAAGTCAAAGTACTTATTCCCAACCTCGTACGGAGGTGGGAGAGTTCCGAGGATCTTGCAACGAGGAAACATTCTTAGCTTTAACTACCCTCGGCACGCGAGCATAGTTAATAATAAAGCTAATAAAAAAAATATATATCAAGACAACATTCATTCATGCATAGCTCAAATTCAATCGATTGAAATAAGTAAACAAAAATTGTTTAAAAAACAGGATAAAATTGTTTGAGGCATAGGCACATTCGCCGGGGACCACTCGACACAGCGAGGAAAAACAAAGTTACTCAGGGAGATTGACGACCTCAGTTTCATGGGGGGGGTGAGGGAAGACCGTGTTGCTTGGCAGCTATGGAAGCCATCTCAAATTCAGCCCGATTGGAGTGTTCGCCTTCGCCCATAAATTGTCTTAGCTTGAGCTCTGGGTCGAAGTCTACCTCCTCGCCCTGTTCAATTGCCTTTGTGAGGGCCATTACGTCGAGCGACCATGGGGTGGGTGGCACCCATTCCTCCCTCTCATCGGGCATCGGGCCCATTGCCCGCGGATCTCCATCTCGACATCTCCATCTCGTCCTCTTTGAGCGGAATCATTTCGTGACCTTGCCGGGAGCCTCCCCGGGCAGCCAATGAAATTCTCGCTTCCCCACTCAACAATGGTGCCCAGAGTCATCCCCGAGGCAGCAGCTACTCGGAGCATGTGACGAATTGCCCGATCATAGTAGACGACGATCTCTTTGTTGAAGTCGTCGGTCCCCTCAAAAGACTTGAAGGTCACAGCCTTTGCGCCCTATCCCTCTCCCTCTAAACGGGCAACTTTGGCCCTCAGCTCGGCCAACTCCTGCTCGACCACTGCATTCTTTTCCTTAGCCTCTTTGGCACTCCTCTCAGCAACAAAAGCGCGAGCTTCAGCTGAATCCTTGGCCTCATTCAGACGGTTTATTTTGGCCGACGACTCTTCTAGCTGGGCCTTTCCCTTTGCCTGCTCGCTTGTCAGGGAGGCTACTTGACCCTGCAAGAGCTCAATTTCATCTTTTTGTTCGTCGGCCTGAGCTTTCAACTTGTTGACCTGGATCTCGGAGGCGTCAGCTCGAGTGGCCAGTGAGGATACGAAAGAGCAGATCTACAAAAATACAAACAAACATTAGCAAGAGATAATCGACGAATCAAACAACAGAGAAAAAGGCGAATGGCATTACCTCGCTTATGCATAGACCAACTCGTCCCATGCCCTCGGCAGGAGGCAAAGAGTTGGCAATACCGACCATATCCCCAACCTGAGCCCGAACTACCAGCCCTTGGCCAGCTAGAGCCATCGGGGAATCACGACGGCAAACGTCGAAATTTTGGAGGACGTGGATATCCGCGAAGTCTTTCGCGAGCTGGGTCCCCGCAGAACGAGTAGTAGGACCGACGAAGTCATCCTTCAGCCAAGGGACAATTTCTTCACTTGCCGAGGATGATACAGACTTACCCTTACCTTTCTGTTTTTTCTCGGGTGGGGGATGAGCTGGTCTCTTCTCTACGCTCTCTTCTTCGTCCTCGAAAGCGTCCACGATCAGTTGCCGTTTTCTTTGGGAGGGAGCGTGCCCGGTGGAGACGGGCTGGGCTGGAGCAGGAGCACTGGGCTCAGAGGTTTTCTTGGCCGGGGCAGGGGGCTTACTTCTCCCTCGAGGATTGACTTTGAGCGCAGCCTTGACGGGAGCGTCTTTGAGGCGGCCGAAGACCCCACCCCTTGCTCATCAGCGGGCAGGGTAGGCAGCGGGTAGGCCTTTTTTGGGTCGGCCCTCGCATCCCTCAACGGTTGCCGACGAGTTACCCCTTGTTCGCGCCTGGCTGATTTGCCTGTTAGGGCGTCTATATCGATCATATCTGAAACAAACAAAAAAGTCAGTCAATACAAATCCAAGAGTTATCAAAGAGAAGTTACGAGAAGAAAATTCAAGTAAAAAGCTACAAAGTAATGATATGTACTTCCACAGCCTTCGAGGAAGAAGGTATTTTCTTGGCATTGAGGGCAGTCCGACTGGAAATTGTTTCCCTCGTGAATCGACCATCCGGGATACTGGATGTACTCGGGAACTTCACATCGAACCTCCAGCCCCTTAAACCTTTTGGTCGTCATTCCGACCATCCTCAACAAACTCTCATCCACACTTATTGCGTTCCAATCAAAAACCCGAGCAGGACCCATTCCTCTTACTCCAAGGAAGTCCTCGATAGCCTTACAAGCAGCTTCCTCGTACTCGTCTAAAGTTGTGGTGAGGGAAAGGGACTTAACCTCTTCATTTGAAAGACGAGGCACGGGAAAATTCCACCCATATTTACCCTCTATTAGCAGGACCTTCTCGTCCCAGTGTCCGGTTTTCCCGGGAGGCTTGGCGATTAGGTTAATTCCCCGGCTATGATGTTTGCAATGAAGGCGCTTCATCGACTTGGTCACTGCAAAATAGGTCAGAAAGAGGGGCAGGGTCGGCTCAAATCCGAGCATACGGACACAGGCCGCGAAGGAGATCAAATATCTGATGAGGTTCAGCGAGAGGTCAAGGGGGTGGGCACCGGCTTCCTCTAAAAGGTCGCACAAGAGTGGATCGAGGGGCAGGCGAAGTCCGGCATCAAAGAATGAAATATAAAATCCTACCCTATCCGTCCTCGCCCTCAGCTCATCCAGGCTACTCGAATTATCGGGGGCAGATCCCCGGAAAATCTTCCGACTGTGATTAAATTGGTCGTCCCAGTTCTCTATGTCCGAAGGATAGATATTGTTCCTCCATTCTCTCAGTGTTCGTCGAGCAGGGGCGTCATCGACCTCACCCGAAATTCCCGCAGCTGACGAGCTCTCTCCTCGCTTTTCGGCAGCCAAGGCCTTATTCGCCTCAACGATGCCCTCGGTGATCGCCTCTCGGTAATATTGGTTAAAGAGGTACCGGAGGGCTGTGGTCGTACTCGAGCATACTAGCATTGGTGCCCCAGCCGGAATATCCTCGCTGGCAAATTCTTGGTCGGAAAGAGTAGGTAAATCTTCCCTACTGTAACCACCGTTGACCAGCAACGTCACCGCTTGGCTCGGTAAAATCAGCGACCAAGCGCCGTCTGTCTGCAAATATACCCTTTTGGTTGTAGGGGATCGAGCGTACGCTGGCTCGGGGCTAACGTGTTTAGTCCTCATATTTCTGTGATGGGCAGTCGAAGAGATGGGCGAGGATGAAGAGGAGTGTTCGCTTGGGGCAAAAGCAGAAAAGGCAGATACAGGGCTCATAAAAATCTAACCCTAGAGCCCTAACAGAATAGAGGAGCGAGTAAAAGAAAGAGAAGAAAGTACCTGCTTGAGAGATAAGGTTGAAGACGAGCACAGGAAAGGCAAGAATTTGAGCGAGGACTGGGTAGAATTACAGAAACCAAAGAAAGATTCCGGTGTACCGGAAACTGCAAGAATGATCGGAAAAACTGCAAAAATCAGAAAATGCTCAAAACAAAGTCAAAACCTAAGAAATTCGTATCAAACGAAAGAGGAAGAGATGGCGAACCTGGACACTAGGATTTTAGAGCGAAAGAACGGTGGCAACTGTCAGAAATGAGAGGAGAAGCAGAGGGTTGTTTCGCCTGTTTCAGAGAGTGTAGAAGCGGAAGAGTGTAGAAGAAGAGTGTATGAGAAAACCGGGAAAATCGTGATTTTATATTAACCCGACTTGCCCGGGTCGACCCGACCAAAAACACGCGGATCTTTACCAAACCAGCCTCTGGTCGACACGTGGCGGGCACTATGCTCAAAAATACTGCAAACCGACGACGTTTCGGTCACTGGACGCCGTCGCATTTCGGGAAAGGACATGACAAATGATTACCTACGACTCCTCGAATACCGTGCATTTAATGCATACGGCGGATCAATTTCCAAGAAAAATTCCACTAATTACTCAACTATCCTCAGAATGTGGTCGATTATAAGTACCGAGCGACCAAAGGCAAGTCAAAGTTAGCGACCATACGAAAATAGGCAAAGAACCGAGGAATCCAAGCGAAGATTAGAAACGAGCAAATCGATCATGGTATTCAAGTTCAATTTTCCAAGCTAAGGATAAATCCTCGCACTTGAAAACTCGGGGGCTATTGATGGGACCCGACCTAGGGTCCCCCCACGTGGAACGACCACAGGGATTCCAGCTAGACTTGGGTCGGCCCCACCAAAGGCCGAGGACAATTCCCCGGTCAATCATCATCAACGAATACTGGCCAGCCGAAGATAAACCGGCGACCATAACCTGCCGAACATAATAGGCGATCACGAGTCAGCATTCGACCATACAACCAAGGATCACCTATGCTCGGTTGACAGCTTCTCTGAGATAAGACAGGTTTAGCCCGTAGTCTGTGCATAGCATCCAGGTGCCTTCACCACAAGAGCCGAGCAAGCCATGCAAGCCGCTATATCTTATCGGCTTACTCAACCGCCTACAATCCTCACTGCATACACAACCTGTTGACCACTCAGGAACTGCCAGCAAGCCGACCAGGGAACAAGTCCCACCAATTGGGACCCTCATACCAATCATGATCCCAAATCTAGGCTACTATAAAAGGAAGCCTTTCCCTTCAAGAAAGGTAAGATAATTTCTACATTTGCAAACTTACTATACTGCTGGTGATAGACAAAATTGAGAAAGAGATCACTCTCTATACACGAATCGGAAGTTAAGGGAACGCCTAGCTCCGGCATACCATATATATACCCTGTTACTGACTCTCACACCCGAGGGCTGTAGCTGGGAAACCCCCAGCACCCTAACGGTAGTCTTGCTTTCAGGTACTTATCTACGAAGTCCATCAACCAAGCCTAGATATCCTTATTAAGTTGGTACCTCCGGTACCCAAGTACACCGACGTGACCATCAAGGGCCGGACACGTCAGCTCAGGTCCATTACGTGGACTGCCAGCTAAGTCACCCCGTCTTCGTGGCGTGATCAGATTCATATAATTAATTACGTACTATTGAATAAAGTTAAATAAGTAAATTTGTCATGGACTAATCAATTTTATGAATAATTAAATAATAATTTGGTCTCTTGACTTGTACTTAACTTTAAGTTGGGTCCTACCTCTTTGAATTCTATCCATTTCGTCTCATATATATATATATATATATATATATATATATATATATATATATATATATATTTATGTTTAAGTCTGATTCCCCCTCTGCAATTACCGTAACAAATTAAATGTTGTCCAATATTTTTTAATGAGACAAAAATACTCTTACTAAGATGAGTGACTAAACCTTTATTTGAATCTAAGATATAAGATGGTTTTACTTTAAAAAAATATGTTTTGGCAGACATTTTTAGATGTATACAAAAACTTGTAATTATAAAAATAGATTTTCTGGTGTGTATCGAGATATTAAGTAAATCTATTGCGTGTTTAGTATTTACATGTGAACAAGCTAAAATAAATTAGTTAAGGAATTAAAAATGTGTTATCAAGTCAAGAAGATGAAGAAAAATGAAGAACTTAGTTGATGAATCCGTATATTTTGTTGGACAGGATAATAAAATATACAATTTGTCCCTTTGAATTTTTGGACTTATACAAATGACCTTAAAACTATCATTTTGATCCATAAAATATAAATTTTACTAACAAATCCCTATTTAATTAATTAACTAAGTAACTTTTATTACGATTTTTTCTACCCGTTAAGTTCTAAAAATTTCAAATAGACCCGCTTTAGAAATGTATAGACATTATATACGTAATAATGTTAAAGTAAATAGCTGTCATTGACAATTTTATTTTGTATATGGAAATTAATATAACATTATAACAAGAACTAAAAAATATTTTATTCATATTATCTTCATATTAACCATTACCATGAATATCTACACATTCTTTTTTAAATTGCAAAATCAATTAATTATCTCAAAAGAAATAAAGTTATAATTCAGGTCTCGTCTGGTGCAGCGTTTTGAAAACGCAGTTTTTTCTAAACACAGCGTTTTTAAAATGCAACATTTTCAAAACGTAAGTTTTTTCTTGTAAACAAGTTTGAAACACTATTTCAAAACGCTATTTTTATAAACAAAGTAGTTGTAAACGCAACACATTTTTAAAACGCTGCATTGAAGCACTTTTAAAGAGAAAACGGTGCGTTTTTTACCACGTTTTGGTTAAAACGCTACACCAAACAAGCACTTAATGAGCAACATCTTTTTACTTTAAACCCATTCACTCTTATCAGTATCTCAATTGAAAACAAGCATTCAAAATTTCCACAAATCAAACAACTATTTCCACTTTCTAACACTCTGAGTCACGAAGTAGGGGTGTAAATCTAAGCCACCAAACAACCAAGTCAAGTCGAACTGAGTGGTTCGGTTCGGTTTGTGTTTTTGAGAAATCAAGTGGTTTGGTGCGATTCGGTTTGACTCGATCCAAACAATTTCGAGCCGAACCACGAAGTTGAACCATCGAGCTAAGCCAACAAACCAACAATATTTTACGATTCTAACCTTTAAACACCTATCTTTGCTCATCATTTCCGGTCTCCTCTACTCTCTCGTCCTCTTCTAATCTTCATATGTGGAGCCATTTCAAAACACATTTGCATTCTAGTATTTTTAAATTTACATAAATGTTTTAGCTTGACAACTAAATACTTTTATTGTATTTTGGTTATATTTTTTGGATTCACTGTAATGACTATTAAGTGTTTCATAAATGCAAGTGTGAAACCTTTTTTTCCAAAGTTTTTTTATTGAAATTATGAAGATTGTATGAAAACATCTAAATATTATGTATTTGTATTACATTTGATTTTTTGATATCTTCTTTAATGTTTTTTCTATTCTTTTGGTTTGCTTAAATGTTGAAAACCCATTTTCTTTAAAGTAGGCCGAACCATGAAACTGAATCACAAAACTAGCTGAACTATATATCGTAGTTTGGTGGCTCGGATTTACACCCCTAATTCGTGACTCGGAGTGTATCTTAATTCTCTATATTCTATATCTTGAAGAAGGAAAGACACAAGGATATAAATAACCCATAAAGGAGAAGGATTATAAAAATTACACACACCACCCTCATACTAGCAAGAAGAACACTATGGTCCCTAAACTCTTAGCACAGCTATACGGTTATTGCTTTTTGTTCCCCTGCACAACACCAGTGAAGTAAATAGTAAATATATAGGGTTTAGTTAGTTGTAAGCTTGCTTAGGCGTAAAGCTAGTCAACTTTAGGTAATAAATATGATGATCTGCCTGAGATATGATTTTGTTGTGTGCGGGTCAATCTACATTAAGGTAATTAATTTGTTTCCTATTTTGGAAAAACAATAAATTATCGGATTAATTAAAGACTCCCAAAAATTTAAAACATTAATTACATATTTTTGTTCCATAGATTTTGTCAACTGTCCAAGATTAAAATGTAGGTGATGATTGTGCTAACCAACGTCTTACAGATTAAAATGTTATTTGAGTTTCATAGTGTGATGAACGAGGATACGAGATCATAAGATGATCATAATCGACGAGTATATGGAAAATGTGATGGTCAAGAATATTCACATATATTAGGGGTGGGCTGGATTTTTTCGAACCAATCAAAACTGGATCAGATCAATACTTTGGTTTGGTTATGGATCTAAATTTTCATAAAATCGGACATTTGTGTTGGTTCCGGTTCTCGAACAAAAAAAATACGGAACCGGACCGAACCGACCTAATATATTGTTTATTTATTTATTATTATTTTTTATTATATATATATATATATATATATATATATATATATATATTAATTCCTAATATTTTCTTTGTTCTACTTTTTAGTTGATACTCTTTTATTATTTTGTTTCTTCAAAAAATTGGACTGAACTGGACCAACCTCACCCCTAACATATATGGTTGAGCTCTTCAAAAATTTGAATATTCACCTATACATGGATGAGTGTTCAATGTTCAATAGTTACTTGGGTGATAACTGGCCGGTAAACTTTTGAAAAATTTCAACCGCTAAAGTCATCTATCTTTTAAGTTGACCGATAAAAGACATTTTAAGGGTAAAAGGACAAGTATGCCATTAATGAAATTCGATCATCGCATCTCTAAGTTTTTCTACATTCACAATTTAATTCTCTTACCCACTTTTTCTTGTCTTAGTTCCTTTAACACTCTCCTCATGGAATGGATGAAGATTTAAAGCTTACCGTTGTTACGTAATTAGATCCTAGACATTTTAACTATTGTAATCACGATGACGATGTTTATGGTAATTAATTTTATTGAATTTACTAGTTTATTTCTTGGTTTTTCCAAATCAAAAAATTTAGGCTGCAAAATGGGAGGGCCGAACACCCGACAACCTATACGTACATTGCTAGGGCTCGAGGAAACATTCAAAAAAAACTTTAAAAGCCTATGATTTCTTAGTAGGCTGCCTTGACTAGGTATGCATGGTTGCCTAATGATATGCCCAGCCCAAATCTGGTCACGAGCAGAGCACGAGGTACCATCACGTGCCGATCACGAAGCATGGGCCTTGAAGGGCCCGCAGGCCCAACGAGCATAAGAAGAGCAACCCCATACAGCATGGACGTTCTCGACCCCGGCTGGACAGCCGGCTTTGTCCGTCGGGGCCTTGCCCGGGAACTAGGATCAACTCAGATATACCATCTATCATGCAGACGAGCAGGGCCTTGCCCGCTCAATCCTTATCGAGCAAACGACACCAAGTGGCTTGCCCGCCAAGACACGGCCACAAGTTATCATATGTAGGCGGGACACTTGCCTTATCCATTCCGGATATCATGCGGCCAGCCGTATATTACCAGGATATCTAGAGTTTCACTCCTTGAGAAACGGGATGACTAAGGAAACCAGATCCTACCCGGATTCAACAACACAAGGGACAATAAATACCCCTCCACCATTCGTCATAAAGGTACTCTCACGGAGGGGTTTCGCGAGGCCCCGCCTTGCACTTCCACTCGGGTTTTTCGTGCTCAGGGTTCAAGGAAGCAGCTACAAGCCCAGATATCCTACCCACAGAACAGACGTCCCAAGCTGAGGATTTTGCCACATCAGTTTGGTTCCGTTGCCGGGAAAGATCAACATCCCACTTTTTCAATTCTCACGGTGCAAATCTCTCTATAACCTCCAACTGCAATGGCTGGTAAGAACAGCAAACACCGCGCTGCAGAAAGCAACAACAGGGCTGGAAGCCAGTTGGCCGGTGATCTCCCACCGAAAGCACCCCAAGGGGTTCAGACCAGAAGCAAGAAGATTGCTGCATGGCAAGCAGCACATGGGAAGGACGTGCCCTACGTGGAAGAACAACCATCCCAGCATGCTAGCCAGAATCGTGCCAGCCAACGTGATGCAAGGGAGATCATCAATGAGCAACTTAGTGCCCGGGAGCAGGATCTCAGGACACAGCTGAATCGCCAAAGGGAGAATGGCCATGGCAGTCATGCGAATCCACCCGGCCAAGCCCCTGCGCAACAAGCTGCTGCTCTCCAAGTCCAAGCGGATTACTATAGCAGAATGTACAAGCTCAATCAACAACTATTGGCTTTGGGCCATGCCCCGGTCCCAGTGGCTGATTTAGAATTGCCAACTTTGAGTGTCCCCGCAGCCGTTGATGATGGCCATGCCTCACAACGCCTGCCCGCACCAAGCAAGCGCCTTCAATCGGTTATCCGTATACCGTCAGAAAAGGTTGAAAAGGTAAAACGAGCAGATGACCAGGCGGAAAGCAGATATAGCCGCCCAAATTTCTCATACAAACGCAGCCGCGGGCAAAATTACTATGCCCGTAGTGAAAATAATAGTCACCGCAGAGCTCGTGAACATGCTGAGAAAGAAGCATATCAGGCTAAGCGTAGACAGCGAGTAGACAAGGAGATGGAAGCTTCTTACGCGCCAACCTTCTGCCCGCCGGACTCACGCGAGCATAGATCAGATCATGCCCGCTCATCGGGTATCAACCTAGATGCCGAGAAGCGCTTGTCTGAGCGCATGGAAGCCATGAAGCGTGACATGGCAAAACAGATGGCTAACCTGGCTGTGGCCAAGCCCGGATATGGTGTAATCAAGCCGCTGGAAGGAAGCCCTTTCACTGCTGAAATCGAGAACGCGCCACCTGCGCAAGGCATCACATTCCCACAATTTGAGAAATATTTCGGGAAGACGCGGGCAAGTGACTGGCTCAGATCATTCGAGGCACAAATTCGAATGGTGACAGATATTGAAGCTCTAAAAATGCGAGCATTCGAGGGAGCTCTACAAGGGAAAGCACAGGCATGGCTTGGAAGGGTTCCCAGGTGGATCTATAGGCGGTTATTGGGAAGTGTTGTGTTGAGGAAAAATTCCTTGAAGAATTTGGCATTGCTGGACCAACACCTAAAAACCGATTCGATCTCGCTAAAGTCAAGCAAGGCGAGCATGAGTCTTATATATGGAAGCTACTTGAAAAGGTTTGAGGAGACGCTCGACCAAGTGACCGCAACCAGTGATCCCGAGATTTCTTTCTGCTATCTAAACAACATGAGAGCATGGCCTCTGAAGACAATGTTGGCCATGAACCCGGGAGCCTCCAAGGCTGAGCTGCTAGCAAGTTCCCATCTGTTTTGCTCGACCGAGACTGTTTGAGCGGACAAAAATAAGAACAATGACAAGGCCAACGGCTCGGCCACGCCGGTGACCGAGGACGGGAGGGTAGCACCGCTCGCCGAGAGCAGGGAGGAGGTCGTCTACTCCCAAAAGTTATTCGAGAAGCTCGGTTTACCCGCTAAACACAACGGGAGGACATCATGCTCCAGATCGGAGACGCTCTGCCCGTCCCATATCCACTTGATCCCGAGCTCGCCCATACCAGGGATCCCAATAAGTACTGCGACTACCACCATGGCACCGGGCATACTATAGAGGAATGCGTAGTACTGAAACGCGAGATACAAAAGCTCATAAACGCGGGCAAATTAAACCGCTTTAAGAAAAACCAGGGCGACGGGAACAATGCGGACAATGAAAGACAAGACAGACCTCCACGAGGAAGAGGTGGCCAGGCCCCTCAAATTCGAAGAGTGGTCAACATGATTAAGGAAGAGCTTCCATCCAACACACAACTTGGGAAGCACATATATTCACTCTCCAGAGCGGTAAACTCTCCAGCCGTACAGCGAGCAGGGGAACCCAACATCTTTTTTACCCGCAGCGAGTTAGCGAGTACCCCTCTAGCTTCCGAGCAACCGCTAGTCATCTCTGTAAACGCATGGCAAGTCCACGGGGTTACGCTCGACAGTGCGTGCAGAGATATCATGTACTATTCCTGTTTTAAAGAGTTAGAGTTAGCGGATGCCCGGTTGCAACCCTACCTTGGAAAACTGGAAGGGTTCACTAATCACCAAGTGGGCGTAAAAGGGACCATCGAGCTGGAAGTGTTCATGGGAGACGGGGCACAAACCCGAACTGAGTTGATCACTTTCCTGGTGATCGACCTCAAATCAGCGTACAATTGCATCTAGCGCGCCATGGCCAAATTTCAAATGGTCACCTCGATACCTCATCAAAAGGCAAAATTTTACACAGAGAATGGCGTGGGTATACTGAATAGCAAGCCTCGGGCAATGTGGGAGTATGTCAAAGACTCCCAAAAGAAAAAGCAGAAGCTGATTGTGGACATTCCCGATCAGGCAACAGAGAGAAAGAGGTGCGGACACTACGGGTTACCACCATAAAGCGCATAGAGATCGGCGAGCGGAGCGAGCGACCCGTGGACACGAGCGAGCCGTGCAAGCCCGTTCAGCAGCTCATTCCAGGCGTAAGATGAAGCGCCCAAAGACACAGGATATTGAGATGGATACCCTGCAGATGCGGGATGAACCTGATATCCAACCTGAGGGCGAGCTGGAAGAAATTATCATCAATCCCTCCTACCCCGAGCAGAAAATCAAAATCGGGAAGGCCATGCCTCCCAAGGCTCGAGAAAGGCTGATTGACCTGTTGAAGAACGATGCGGATGTATTTGCTGGTGTCGAAGACATGCGAGGATCGGCGAGGCGCGTTGCGCGCCATGATTTGAATGTCGACCCCACATTCCGAGGGCGCAGAGGCAATACTCCCCGGAAAAAAGTGCTGCCATCCGGGCGGAAGTAGAAAAGCTCATGAAGGCAGACATCATCGAGGAAATCACCTGGCTAGCAAACGTGGTAATGGTCAGGAAGGCAAACGACAAGTGGCGAATGTGCGTTGACTTCACAAACCTCAATAAAGCCTGCCCAAAAGACTGTTACCCGCTACCACGAATTGACATGCTCGTGGATTCCATTGCCGGTTTTGAGATGCTCAGTTTCCTGGATGCATACTCAGGGTATCACCAAGTTAGGATGAATACGCAAGACAAAGCTAAAAGCGACCTTCGGCGGGGGGCCTATCTTTGCTACAAAATGATGCCATTCGGGCTGAAGAATGCAGGGGCAACCTATCAGCGTATGGTCAACAAAATCTTCGGCTCGCAGCTCGGAAGGAACATGGAAGCGTACATTGATGACATGGTCATCAAAACAAAAGGTCGCGACCACACTCTGGACTTGGCAGAAACATTTGCCAATCTCCGGAAACATAACATGAAGCTTAATCCGGGCAAATGCGCTTTCGGGGTTCGAGCAGGAAAATTCCTCGGGTTTATGGTCAACCAGCGCGGTATAGAAGCAAACCCAGAGAAGAACCGAGGCCACTTTCGACATGGAGCGACCCTCTGCATTAAGCACATACAACGGAGCGAGCGAAGAATAATTGCCCTTGGCGCTTCATCTCCGTCGGCGGAGAAATGCCTCCCGTTCTTCAAAATCTTGCGCGGCAACAAGGGATTCGAGTGGAATCTTGTTGCACGAGCCCTGGCGGCTCGAGGGAATACTTGGGCAAACCACCCCTCCTCGGCCAGCCGATCACGTGCTGGGAGAACATTGTATGTATACCTAGCGAGACAGACCGTGGCCATTGTCTTGGTTAGGGAAGAATTAGATATTCAAAAACCTGTGTACTATGTATCCAAAGCCCTCAGTCCTGTCGAGGGTCGTTATTTTAATGCAGAAAAATTAGCTTACTCGCTTGTTGTAGCTGCCCGAAAATTAAGGGCTTATTTTTCTGCACATGTAATCATAGTATACACAGATGCACCACTGCGCAAGATCCTACACAAGCCTGACTCATCGGGCAGATTACTCAACTGGGCGATAGAGCTCACCGAATTTCACATCGACTACCTGCCTAGGCGAGCAATCAAGGCCCATGCATTAGCTTGATTTTCTGGTCGAAACAAGCTTCACCCAGCAAGAAGAGCGATAATCGGCGAACGAGCAGAGCAAGAGCAGTGCCACAACCCCGCTCGCTTTCATTTGGGATTTATATGTTGATGGAGCGGCGAGCAAGGTTGGGAGGCGGCATCCTTCTCATAGCTCAGGCCGAGTCACGAATTCGAGCTAGCATTACGATTCAAGTTCCCCGCCTCTAACAATGTGGCCGAGTACGAAGCACTGATCGCCGGTCTCGAACTAGCAGCGGACATGGGAATTGATACGATCATAGTGTACTCGGATTCTGGCGGTTGTGAACCAAGTCGGGGGAATACATGGTACATCACCCCACACTAGTCAAAAATGCGAGCTTGTCAAAGGAATTTTGAAAAATTTCAAGTTACGGGAAATAATCGAGAATCGGCCAAAGCGAGACAACATGCGAGGACTATCTATCTAAGATCGTGAAGAAAACTTATCACTATTGAATCCTTAATGATCGAGCACCTAGATACTCAGGCTATCGATAGACCGGTGGTAATGGACATTGAGCCGGCCGGGGTGGATTGGCGATTACAAAGACTACATCGAGCAAGGGATCCTACCCGCCGACAAGGTCAAGGCCACCATCGAAGCCGGGGCTCGGTAGTAGGGGTGCAAGCGATCTAAGGTCGGACCAATGCTCATTGCGTACCCTGAACTAAGCGAAGGTGTCTATATGAGGTACATGAGGGGAATGCGGCGGCCATCCACCAGCGCTCTAGCGAAAGGGTATTGCTTGGCGCGAGGTACTCTTGGATAACTCTCAGAAGGGATGCGAGAGAGATATGTTCGTGAATGTGACAAGTGCCAAAGATATGCGGACATACCAGAGACTTCCCTCCACCATGCAAACCCGGTTGTTGCGGCTGGCCCTTCGACATGTGGGGGATCGACTGTCGGACCGTTCCACTCGCACAAGGAAAGTACAAATATGCGGTGGTCACCTATTGATTACTTCACGAAATGGATAGAAGCCAAGCCTCGGCCAAAATCACGAAGCAAATGTCATCAAGTTAGTCCATGATCAAGTGTGGTGTAGATTTGGCCTTCGCGGGCAATTGTATCCGACCACGGCACCACGGTTCTCGGACAAGTTCACGAGAATGTGGCGACTAGGCGTCAAGCATTGGCAATCTTACGTAGCCTATCCTCGAGCGGACAAGCCGGCCGGAAACAAGCTCTGCATGCACTCAGAGAAATGCGGAAGGCGGCGGGGAAATGGGCGAGGCGCCATCGGCTTTATGGGCGTCGAGAACTTCATGCAGCGGCCAACGGGGAAACCCCATTCGCTCTCACTTACGGATCGGAGGCAATGATTCGGTTGAAATGGCTTTGCCCAACTATCGAGTCTCTCATTACTGCGCCGAGCAAAACAATCAAATGGCAGGCAATAGACCTTGACCTCTAGAAGAAAGAAGGCTGGATGCTCGACTCGGAATGGTCAACTACAACAAGCGGCGGGCAAAAGCCCATCATGACAAAAAGGTCGAGGCGAGCCTTCATGGTGGGCGGGTGCTCGAGAAAGATTGAGGTAGGACCGGACGGCGAGAATGGGGAAAGCTATCGCCCAAGGAAGGACCTTTCAGTCACTAGTATTATCGAGAGAGGCACCTACACACTCCGGACTCGGGAAGGAAAGAGACCTAAAGCACCCATGGCATGCTAATCATCGAAAAAATACTATCCGTAGAGTCGATCTTCCTTACATAGACGGGCAAGACCCTCAGCCCTGTTGAGGGTCATAAATTTTATTCAATAAAGGCAAGTTTCTCTATAATGTTTACTCAGATTTTATTAGCATCAATTATCTACAAGCGACCAAGGCCAAGCCCGTCAACATTCGAGAATACCCAGTACTAGTGAACTTAATTTCTCAGTGGATGAGATGCGGCCTGCCGGTTCACGTACTTAGGATGCCCGCCACGGTAGGGGCCTTGCCCATCGGATACGGCTAAGCTACCTCGGGTTCCTATAGTGACCAAGTAACAACTGCTTAGTCGTATATTCCTCGCACCCATGTGATATACTTCAACCGACTCGGGTTAACCCACACCGAACAATGGCCATGCCGGTTGTTAGTCGCCAAGTGGGCCATGCCCAGCTAGGTAATCATCTGGCTTCGCCCCGGCGATAGGGGCCTTGCCCGCTCAGAAGCCTTGGCTCGTGCCAAGCACTCAAAACGAGAATGCAACCTGTGTGCCCGGACACCATGAGAACAGGCCAATCTCCTATGAGAAAAACACAAGTAACTTTATGGCGAGAAAATACACGGCACGGGCAATATACTTAAATGGCGATAAATAAGAAGTTAATCGGCGAGAAAATTGTTCCACGGGCCACGAGCATTCCAGAAAAGATTACGAAGTTTGTTACAAAGGGCCCATCGACCAAAACAAAATATTGAGTTTCTAAGTTACATCAGGGATTGGGTTGAGCTGCAGCATTTGCTTCCTCGATAGGGCACACTTGTAATTATGCGAAGGCGTGCGGCCGCCTCGGCCAAGCCGCCCTCCCTCGCCCTCGGGCATCGATCGAGGCTGCAAACATTGGCGCGGAGGACGGGGGGATTCCATGCGTCAAGCCATCGTCGGCGTCATCACGAGCCATAGCTTCGGTTCGGCCTTGGTATAAGGTACTAGATGATGTAGGTGTCGGGCTTCTGGCTTCTGTATGGATCGAGCAAAGCCCATTCAGCCATTGTTCCCATATCAACCGCCCCGGTACCTGCGAGCATCCGTAGGATGTGATGAGTGCCCACGGCATAGTATGGAAGTATAGCCGGCGCACTTGCGAAGCATAGAGAGAGGAAGCCTCAAAATCTTTTACGGCCTGGACTTTGGCTGCCGCCAGCTGATCAGAGAAGGAATCTATGGCTGCTACGTCCTTGGCCACCTGCTCCCTCAGTACCTTCACCTCAGCTTGAAGCTCGTCCCGCTGCTCGATCAAGGCTCTCTCTGCGGCCTGAGATTTCTTTTTTTGGGCCACGAGGGCTGTCTTCTCTTCAGCCAGGGCCTTATTATCGGCCTCGAGCTTCTTCGTGGCAGCTGCAGCATCTTTCAAAGATCGGTCAAGAGCGGCCACCTGCTCGCCCTTATTTTTTACAAGACCAGACAGCTCCACCCCCTCGGCCTCTGCTTTCTTCCGAGCATCCCTCTCCTCGGTATACCGATTGTAAAGGTTGGTGCACGTAGAGGCAATCTGAAAAACAAACACAAAAAGGAGGTCAATACGGGACAAACGAAGAAATAATATAAAAAAGCAACTTCATACATATACCTCGCTCAAATTCAAGCCAACATGTCCAAGCAAGACATGCCCGGGAGTCTCCCGGTCATGAGTCACTCTCACAGCTTGACCTTTTCACAAGGCCCTTACCCTGGCCGGGGGCTTCCCCGGCAGCAGTCAATATATAGGCGTTGGGGACCTCGAAAGCCCGCTAACTATGGCTCGGCAGCAGCAACGGTGGTCGGCATCTCATAGCCCGGGTTCAGCCACGGCTTCAACGATTCCCGGGCAGTATGTTCGGAGTCCAAGCCTTGTTGGCGGAGCGATGCAATCGGCCAGTGGAGGCGGTAACCTCTTCTTTTCCCGCCGCCGGGTAGCGGCATCATCGGCGGGCGGGCACCGGCAGCGAGGCGGGGGGAGGAGGAGGGAGTGTTTCAGCCGGCTTCTTGGCCGCATGAGTTTTCTTGGCCGTAGGACCAAAGGGAACAAGGGGAACATCTTGGGGTGGTTTTCTCGCTAAAACAACCACCCTTCTGCTTTCTTCAGCTTCTAGCTTCTGGATTTGGCGGAGGGTCAACATCGCTGAAAGAAGTAAAACAGGGAAATCAGTACGACATTTATAAAGTAAAAGCAACTCCATAAAACAGTCAAAGAAGGAAAGGAACCAGGAGCAAGGGTATAAATGGGCGTGCAGTTATGCCCAAGCCTGCGGCATTCCTGGCAGTTTGCCCGAAAGTTTTGACCATGACAATCACCCGGTGCATGTGGGCCTCCTGCTTCATCAAGCAGGCCTGAGGCTCAACCAGGGAGCGGTTGCCGGAGCACCGACAGCGCAAATTTCTAGGGTTATAGCAGAGTTCCTTCCAGTCAAACAAGTATTCTTGGCTAATCCGCTTTTCGCCCTCCATCACACAGCCTAGGGCATCCTGGATAACATTCAGGCGACCAGTGTCCCCGGTTTGAAAGCTGCCACGAGGAAGTTTGGGGACGTGAATACTAGCCTCACTCATCGGCATTATCGGCCAGCCCCTCCTCGATTCGACTAAAAGGCCTCTATGATCCCAGGAATCAACCTTGCCCGGGACATCAGATAAGATCCTCAGGAAGCTCGAGTTAGATCGTTCATTCACTCGGCCATAGACATCAACAGTAAGTATAAACAAGCGCCGAAACAACTTAATGGTGGGCTCTATTGACAGCAGGCATACCACTATATGCGCCATCAATGCCCTACGGTGTTCGGCATCAAGTCGCTAGGCATCGGGCAAAAAGTTCTCAGAAACTCGAGAAAGAATGGGTCGAGGGGCAGTCGTAATCTTACTCGGAAAAAATCTGCATAAAACAGTAGCTTCCCGTCTTGCTCGCGGGGATACTCGCCGTCCACCAACGCAGCCTTCTCTACGCTATAGTCCCCTGTGTCTATGCCCATGGAGGTAAACCACGCGTTCAACTTTAGCCGGGGTATCCAATGACGCCCAGTGGGAAGCATACAACGTCTCATCAGCCTCGGACATCCAGACAGGACCACGGATAGAAGTAGTAGCTTCATCTATGGGGCGATCAACTCGTTGTCTTCTTCTTCTCCGTGCAATTGGGATATTGTCAGAATCTTCCTGGCCGAATCACAAGCCTCGTTAGCAGGCAAGGTCTCCTCGGCGGCGACACGTCCTCATCGGCCGTTCCCCCACGTTTTGCTCGGCCAAGCGTCGTGGCCCGGCTGGCTCGGCGACCTTGCTCTACCTCCCTTCGTACAAGCTTCCGCGGACGGGGTAATTACGAGCACATCGGCCTCACGGATCCACGGGCACGAGAGGGGCGGCTACGACCTCACCGGCCACGGGCCGCGTCTCCCTCTTCATACACTACATCGGGGATGGGGATTCCTCATTGCTCGTCGAATTCGTTTGCGGCCATAAGCGAACTCTTCTCGATCATTGTCGAAAACTCCCCATCGGACATCTACGAGATCGAGGAAAAACATGGTCGAATCTGTCAGTTATGAAGAAACGATCACCAAAAAGGGAGAAAAACCTAACTCTAGGTAAATCGAGAGGCCACGCCCGCCTAGCAAAGCGGAGACACAATGGAGGACTCTCCTCGATCTCGGCTTAAGGGACTTCCTAAACCCTATGTAGTGCACTCGAGAGAATTCAACAAAGGAGAAGCGAAAGTATTTTTTCGAAACAAAAGAAAATGAGCACGAAACGCAGGAAATTGAAGAAATAGACATACACGAAAATGAAAAGGAACTTACTGTTAGGTTTTTGGAAGGAGATTGCTCCGGTAAGTCAAAATACTCAAGGCTGCAATGACACGGCGGAAAAATCTGAAGAAGCGGTAGCAAGACAGTCGAGAACTCTCTCTCTACCCTCTCTTTCTCTCTCTAAAAAATCTCCAAGTAGCGTAAAGGCTCAAATGAAGGAGGCAGCCGGGTTAAATAGGCGAGGAAACATGGGAGACTGCGCTGGAAGCTGAAAGGGCAGGTATGCCACCGACAGTTCTAAGCGCTGAAAGCGAAAAAGGCAAGTGCCGCCGTCGGCCCACACATGCGCATTTAATCGCCGTCCTGAAAACGCTCCCATCTTTTCGGTCACTTCCTGGACAGTCCACGCACGCCCCGTCCTGCTCCCTGACAGTGCCACTCAACGATGAGGCTTCCTTGATACGCCTCGTCTAGCGATTAAGCAGAGTTCTAGAACCCTCCACAAAGAAGTTCGGCCCGATCAATGGCATCACGGATTTCATAAGTGTACAAGTGGGGTTACGAGCAACCTCATAACATTACGCACGCTCCCGCCTCGAGCATGAATACTCGCCCGGCACGAAGCTAGGGGCCACTGATATGCCTAGCCCAAATCTGGTCACGAGCAGGGCACGAGCCACCGTCACGTGCCGATCATGAGCATGGGCCTTGAAGGGCCCACAGGCCTAGTGAACATAAGAAGAGCAATCCGACGGCGGCACGGCGTTCACGACCCAACTGTGGGACACGGCCCGGCTGTCGGACCGAGGGCCTTGCTGGAAACTACACTCAACTTCAAGTACATCACCTATCACGAGCGGGGCCTTGCCCACTCATCAAATCGGCGAGAAAAACATCGGTGACTTGCCCGAGACACGGCCAAAGGACTTAGTATGTAGGCGGGACACTTGCCTTATCTATTCCACGATATCACGCGCCGGTCGTATATCACCATGATATCTAGAGTTTCACTCCTTGTGGAACAGATGACTAAAGAAACCGATCCTACCCGGAATCAACCACACAAGGGCCAATAAAAACCCCTCCACCAGGCATCATAAAGGTACATGCTCTCATACACTCGCCTCTTCCTTGAGTTACGGTATTACGTTCTCATACACGATACTTACTCTCACGCAGAGGGTTTCGCGAGGCCACATACACTTCCACTCGGGTTTTACGTGTTCTCGGCCAGTTCAAGAAGCGTATAAGCCCAGATATCCTACCCACAGAACAGACGGCCCAAGCTGAGGATTTTGCCACATCAATTGATATGAATACAACACAAAATTATAGGGTTTGGATTGAGACTTATCAGAATTGGGTCGTTATAGGGCCAACACGATAAGACACGATAAAAAATGAATTACTATCGGGTTGATTTGATAAGCACAGTAAGACACTTTAACTAAAATATACTCCCTCCGTCCCTAAATTATCGTCCTCCTTTCCTTTTTCGTCCGTCCCAAAATAATTGTCCACTTTGAAACTTACCTTTTTAGAACATAACTTTTACCACTTTACCCTTACTTTTTTACCTTACTTTAATTATGGGCCACATACACATGGACTTTAAAGGAAACTACACATTAAACCAATATAAATAATCAAGTCAATTGTTTTTTCTTAATCTGTGCGCCAGGTCAATCAGGACAATAATTTAGGGACGGAGGGAGTATATGTTTTTAAAATATATTTTAAAAAATTTACTATGGGTTATTCACGTCTTTTAAACTATTTTCGTGATTATTTCATAGTTTTATCATTTGAAAATTTATGATTTTTAAACTACTTGACTATTTATATTGATAAATTTTCAAAATATATATTAAAAAGTCAAAATTATATATTTTATAATGTTTATTGGTGTTGTGATTTTGAATCACACTACCCGGAACGAACCCGTACAGAAACGGGACTTTTGAAATTAATCAAAAAAACAATCAACTATCTACTAGCCTATTAATGCAGACTATATAAACATGCGGTGACAAAGTGTAAATAAACAAAGCTAAATGTCATAAGACATTAGTTTCTCTAGTAAAGCTTTGGAAGAACCCACCACTGTAGCAAGATTCTGCAAAAACCAAGGTTAGGCAATAAACAAGAAAACAAAGCTACGGGAAGAATAACAATCACAGAGGAACGAAGAACTTTGCAAATTACGCCGTGACCCAAGCACGACTTGCCGTCATTAACCACAAAGGTCTAGGCTACAAGCTCTTTGGCTCAGATTCCTTTCACCGACCAATCGCCCACCAAAGAGCCCATTGTAAACCAAGCAAAGCCAAGGTAGAACTCAAAGGCAATCAATCCGACCGACTATCTCCGGCAACACAAAGAGGGAGATAATCGGAGACAAGAGAACTCGCCAATCCCCAAACCGAAACCCACCCAATACTCAATGCTCACTGTATGGGACGAAGAAGGATGCTCATCGGAGGATCACTCCAAGAACACCTTCGGCGGTCACAGAACAAAGAAGAAAAGGAAGCAAGGGAGCGGCTGTTGTTTCTCTCGGGTTTTTTGCTGTGTATCGAAGAGAACAATTGAGGGAGTATATATATGTGGGTCAAGAGTCAATCAGGGAGTAATTAAAGGGATTGGCATTAAACAAGGTAAGGGGTAACCGGTGCACCAAGTCACCAAGGAGATGGGCTGATTGATTTGTTTGGGCTTGCTAGAAGGCTGCCGCTTAGAGAAGGGCCTCCAGTTCTAACAATTTCCACCTTGGAACAAGTGATGGCTCACAAACATGGACTCACAAGGACATAATTTAAGAAAGGTCTCATCATCGCCTATCCCTGCACTTGATCCAACACAAAGTAAGAACAAAGCAGGGAAAAAGATTTCTAACACACACAAAGATATAGAAATCAAAATACTTAACTAATTCATAAAGCGGAAAGCAGAATTAGTCAAGTCACCATAGCTATGCACACAGAACAGCCATGGAATTTCTTGGGGAAATCACAAGAAAATGGGACATCCTTAATTACCGGGATCACCGGTATCCATCATCAAAATTTTCAAGTAGTTTAGAAAATTTTTAACAAGAAGGCACTTGGTGCCCATATCAGCAGGGTTTAAACTAGTATCAACTTTATCCAAGTAAATAATGCACTTAGCAACAACATCACGAATGAAATGAAAACGAACATCAATATGTTTAGTTCTATCGTGAAAAACTGGATTTTTACACAGTTGAATACCACTTTGACTATCTGAAAATACTACCACTTTTTCTTTCAAGAAACCGATTTCAGAAATTAAGCCTTTTAACCAAAGAGCTTCTTTAATTGATTCGGTTATAGCTATGTATTCGGCCTCGGTTGTGGACAGGGCCACAACGGATTGTAATTGAGACTTCCAACTAATGCAAGACCTACAAAGTGTGAACACATAAGATGTGGTAGACTTCCTATGATCTCTATCATTGGCATAATTCGAGTCAACATACCCAACCAATCTAACACCATTTTCAGATTTGAAGAATTTAATATCATAGTTCAAAGAGTGTTTCAAGTATCGCAACAACCACTTAACGACATTCCAATGGGGCAAACCCGGGTTCGACATATATCGGCTAAGACAACTAATGGTATAAGCTATGTCGGGGCGAGTACTAACCATCAAGTACATAATGGAACCTATGGCATTAGAATACGGGATTCTACTCATTTGATTCATTTCAAATTGATTTTTAGGACATTGCTCTTTACTAAGTACAAAGTGGGCGCAAGGGGAACATCTGAGATTAGCATCTAACATAGAAAATTTACTCAAAATCTTTTCAACAAATGAAATCGATTTAAGTAAACAATTGAGGATTCTGATCTCTAATTATGTTCATGCCAAGAATCTTGTTAGCATCACCCAAATATTTCATGTCAAATCTAGCACTTAAGCAATTTTTAACAACTTCAACCGATTTGGGACATGGGCTAATAAGAAGCATATCATCCACATATATGAGCAAGAAAAACAGCACATTCCTATCATTCTTGAAATAGAGACAATGATCATACGCACTCCGGCTAAATTTTAAATCAAGCATGCATTGATCAAATTTTTTATTCCACATGCGAGGAGACTGTTTCAAGCCATATAAGGATTTTTTAAGCAAGCACACATAATCAGGAAATTGATTATCCACATAACCCTCGGGTTGCCGCATATAGATTTTCTCATCTAAATCACCGTGCAAAAAAACAGTTTTTACGTCCATTTGTTTCAATTCCCAATCAAATTGAGCTACCAAAGCAAGCATAATCCTAACAGTTGTGAACTTAACTACTTGAGCAAAGATTTCAAGTGTAGTCTATACCTTCCTTTTGAGTAAAACCCTTAGCCACTAATCTAGCCTTAAATCTCACTGAATCAGATTCATTCTTGACTTTATAGAGCCACTTACAAGCAATAACATAACAGTTTTTCGGCTTAGACACTAAAGTCCAAGTTTGATTAACATGCAAGGAATTCATTTCATCATTCATAGCATTAATCCACTTATTACAGTTAGCAGATTTCAAGGCTTGATTATATGTTTTAGGCTCGGTATTATCAATGGATTCAAACACACTAAACACAAATGAAGTAAAATCATCAAAACGAGAGGGTTGCCTAACAATGCGTCTAGGTCTATCACGAGCAAGTTGATAGTCATGCAATTCATCCAATATAGGCACTTCATTTTGTTCATTTTCAACTTCATTTTGCTCATTAGGTTCAACATTTTCAGGATTAACATGCTCATTTTCATCAAACTCATGTAAATTTTCATAATTCGCAATTTCACGTTGCACACTTGAACTAGCATCATTGGGTTCTAAGGGATGCTCCACCATAATGTGAGCCGGGGGAGGGATAGGTTCAACAGGTTCAGCAGGAACATTTAAGCACGGAAATTCAATTCGTTTTCATTAAACACAACATCCCTACTTCTTATCACTTTAAATCCCGGTTCCTCTTTTAACCATAACCGGTATCCTTTCACACCCTCGGGTAACCCAAGAAAACACATCTCACAGATCGAGGTTCAAGTTTATCAAATTTCCTATGAGCATAAGCAGCACAACCAAAAATTCTCAAGTTTGAAAAATCAATTTCCCTACCAAAAAACACTTGATCCGGACATCTACCATGCAAAGGGACGGAAGGAGACCTATTGATGAGATAGGCGGCAGTCATGACTGCCTCTCCCCAAAACTTTTTGGAGAGACCCGAGGAGACTAACATGCTCCTGACACGTTCCAATCGGGTTCTATTCATTCTTTCGGCAACACCATTTTGTTGCGGATTTAATTGCCTTCAATCCCATCAAAATTTACCATTTCAAAGTTGCAGAATTCTAACCCATTATCAGTCCGAAGTTTCTTGATTTTAAGACCAGTTTGGTTTTCAATCAAAGTTTTCCAGTTTTTGAAATTTTCAAACACATCAGATTTGTTTCTCATTAAAAACAGCCAAACCTTCCTTGAAAAATCATCAATGATCGACAAGAAGTAACGACTTCCACCATGAGTGGGCACAGTAGCAGGACCCCACACATCAGCATGTATATAATCAAGTGCACGTTTTGAAGAAAAAATTTTGGGGTTAGGGGAAGGTGGAAAACTAACACGTTTTTGTTTGCTCATCACACAAGTTTCACAAAAGGGCAAATCCGAAATTTTATCTTTTCCAAAAAATCCATTTTTGTTTAAAATTTCAAGACCCTTACTACTCACGTGTCCAAGCCTTTTATGCCACAAACTTGTTTTATCTTCTTTAACAAGATTAGCAAAGTTATCATCAAGACAAACATGCATGGCAGAGCAAACATACAAGTTACGGCGTTTTTCAGCCTTAACAACAACTAAAGATCCCTTTAGAATTTTCATCATTCCTTTTCCCCACTTACCTTCTAAACCATCATCTTCTAAAGATGCACACGAAATCAGATTATTACCTAAATCAGGCACATGTCGAACATTTTTCAAGGTAAAAGTAATTCGAGAATTAAATTTTAAACAAATATCACCAATTCCGGCTATAGAACACTTTTTCTCATTGGCTAAAGAAACAAAACCATTTTCCAGGCTTTTGTAGGAACAAAAGAAGTTTTTAAATGGTGACATGTGATAAGTACATCCAGAGTCAATTAACCATTCATTTTCACAAGCGGCATGGTATGAATAGAATTAACAACACTTTCACATAAATCGGTTACCATAAAAACATCACCACGGTCCTCACTAGCGAGAAGCCATATTGCAATCACTTTTGGATTCAAATTTTTCTTTTTAGGATTTGTGCAATCTTTCCTAAAATGTCCATTTTCACCACAGTTGTAACACTTCCTACCTTTGGTTCTAGATTTTGACCTACTTTTATTTCTATTCTTATTTCCATAATTCTGATTATTCCCTTGGTTTTGATTATTATGATTATGTTGATGACCATTATTTCTCTCGAGCGTCCTACCTCTCACCATGTGAACCTCACCGGTGTTAGATTTTCCCTTATTAGCTTTCAAATCCAATTCTTTGCCTTTTAAACTAGATATCACCGTATCAAGTGTGATCTTATCCCTACTATACTTAATAGCATATTTCACGTCAACATAAGAATCATGTATAGCATTTAAAAGCACAATCGAAGAGTAATCATCTATGTGTTCATCACCGGTTTGTTTTATGTCTTCTACCAATTTGGTAAAAACATCAATATTATCTTCCATGTCTTTGCTAAGATCTAATTTAAAACTGAAAAAAATTTCTAGGAGATAAATTTTACTTGGCAATGTTTTTCCAAAATAAATTTGTTCCAATTTTTCCCAAAGACTCTTAGCATGAGCATGCTCACCACATTTCCGAATAACCGATTCAGAAAGGTTTAAGATAATCGAGGAGTAGGCAGATTCATCCATTTCAATCATGGCATCTTCAAAAGTGTCTTTAGCATATTTTAAAGTTATGGCTTTGAAAACCTTTTCTTTAATTAAAATAATTTTCATCTTCTTTTGCCACATAGAAAAATCACTTTTGCCATTAAAAGGTTCCAAACTATAATTAGATGAAGAACTCATTTAGAGAAACAACACAAAATCAACAAATCAAACCAAATTAGAATATATAAGAAATTTTTTATATTTTTTTTATCACCAAAAAATAAAATAAAATAAATTCAAGCAATCAAATTCCAACCCAAAAATAGAAATTTAAATTGAGCACAATCAATCAAATAAATTACGAGAATTTTAAACACAAAAAAAAACGTAATTATTTCGAGATGAAAGAAGCTCACTAAATAAACCTTTTTGAGTTACCGATTTTTGGATCGAAGGAGGCCTCTATCGTTTCACGGTACGAACCGGGCTCTAATACCACTGTTGTGATTTTGAATCACACTACCCGGAACGAACCCGTACAGAAATGGGACTTTTGAAATTAATCAAAAAAACAATCAACTATCTACTAGCCTATTAATGCAGACTATATAAACATGCGGTGACAAAGTGTAAATAAACAAAGCTAAATGTCATAAGACATTAGTTTCTCCAGTAAAGCTTTGGAAGAACCCACCACTGTAGCAAGATTCTGCAAAAACCAAGGTTAGACAATAAACAAGAAAACAAAGCTACGGGAATAATAACAATCACAGAGGAACGAAGAACTTTGCAAATTACACCGTGACCCAAGCACGACTCGCCGTCATTGACCACAAAGGTCTAGGCTACAAGCTCTTCGGCTCAGATTCCTTTCACCGACCAATCGCCCACCAAAGAGCCCACTGTAAACCAAGCAAAGCCAAGGTAGAACCCAAAGGCAATCAATCCGACCGACTATCTCCGGCAACACAAAGAGGGAGATAATCGGAGGCAAGAGAACTCACCAATCCCCAAACCGAAACCCACCCAATACTCAATGCTCACTGTATGGGACGAAGAAGGATGCTCACCGGAGGATCACTCCAAGAACACCTTCGGCGGTCACAGAACATAGAAGAAAAGGAAGCAAGGGAGCGGCTGATGTTTCTCTCGGTTTTTTTGCTGTGTATCGAAGAGAACAATTGAGGGAGTATATATATGTGGGTCAAGAGTCAATCAGGGAGTAATTAAAGGGATTGGCATTAAACAAGGTAAGGGGTAACCGGTGCACCAAGTCACTAAGGAGATGGGCCGATTGATTTGTTTGGGCTTGCTAGAAGGCTGCCGCTTAGAGAAGGGCCTCCAGTTCTAACAATTGGGCTTAACGGACCTGACTAAATAAATCGTACATTTTTACTTATTGTGTCTATCGTGTCATGCCGTGCTTTTCGTGTTTTTATCGTGTCGTGTTCGGGTTTTATCATATTAATATTAAGCAAGATAATCTTATCGTGTTGTGTTCGTGTTCGTGTTCGTGTTTATCATGTCGTGCTGTTATTGTGCCGGCCCGATAACAACCAGCACGACCGATTTTCCACCCCTGGTCCAAGCCGTGCCACCTCCTTCTTTATGACTCACCCCCAAAATCAAGTATGTTGTGCTGGAAACTTCCCATGTATTAAGAGATAAAACCCCACTCCATTTGCTACACAGCCTACACCCACGGTTAAGGAGATAGGAGAGTTCCGGGTTGACAACTTTGCCTTGAAGGTAAAGTGCATGTGAGGTGCATGTGCATCTTCAAGACATAGTTGTCACCATAGTGATAATCCTGATGATAAACCTAGCAAAATTGTTTCCATTATAATTCATCACGTCACCTGTCCAAATTTAACCCTATAAAAAATTCACCCAAGCCGACGTAGGGTCCCACCCTATACACTCGAGGAGAAATGATGAAAAAGTTGTGCCAATTAATTTGATGTCAAACATCATCAATGTTCTGCAACCACAAAGAAGACAAAAGAGTTGTACCAATACAGTGTGAAAAAAGTTGTAAAAAATTTAAGAAGAAATTTTTTTTTGGAGAAATTCATTTACCCACTTTTCCTATCTACATTAATTATTACCACATTTTCAGGGATATTAAAAAATATATTATATTTTATTAATATTATTAATACAGTTAATTATTTTTTATTAAACAATGTATCAAATAAAAAAGAACAATAATTGAAAAATGAAGAGAGTAAATTAATTTGAAATACAAAGACAAAACACTGTCATGATAAAGTGTTTTTTAATTACTACACATCATTAAAACTTTCAGGATCTTTTAACTTTGGTGGATGGTTCTGCTAAAGGACAACACCAAACATAATGACTTTTCATCTTTTGGAAACTTTTGTTTCCGAGAACTTAACTCCTTGAAATTTTTTGCATATGCAGGAATCGTTTTAATCACATTTAACAAGGGCAAATTTATGTTTACCTTAGACAACATGTTATAAATTTCAGCAAATTGTTTATTAGCTTTAAATTGCATCAAACGACCAGGAAACAAGATAGGGGGGCACATAAGCAGGAGGTGCAATATAAGGCTCTTCTATTCAGGAAAAATTGATTTTTCCTTTTCGTTCTTTGAATTTTCACTTTGCTCTTTATCCTTTCTATCATTTAATATTTCAGAAGAAGTAGAAGGAATATGTGTACTTACCTTCTCACCAATAGTTTTACCACTTCGTAAAGTAGTAATAGTTTTAGCTTGCTCGTTCTGACTTGGGAATTTTCCATAATCGCGTCCCTTGGATTCTGTCACCACTTCACAGACTTGTCCATACATAGTCATCATCTTTTGCAGAGTTGTATTAATTGCATCAATAATGGTTTCCACTTTCTGCATATGTGTTTTATTATCTTTTTGCTGCGAATTTGGTGCAGGACTTCCAAAATTCTGATTTCCTTGACCATAGCCTTGTTGTTGCTATGGTTGCGGATGTAACGGATTGTTCCCTCCCCAACTAAAGTTTGGATGATTCCTCCATCCAAGATTGTAAGTATTGGAGAAAGGATCATTACGTTGTTGTGGCGGATATGAATTCATCGAATTTACATGTTTCTGAAAAACAAGCATACTCCCACTAGATGGGCAATTATTAGTAGCATGCGAATTATTGCCACAAGTAGAACATGGATCATAAGCAAAATTTAAATTGGTAACAACCATTATTGCTTCATAAGCTTATATTTTAGCATTAGCCACTGCTAATGTATTGGTTTCATCAACATTCGATCTCAACTCAAAAATTGTCTTAACTTTTCGTCTCACACACTTTTGTCGAGAATTTGACCCTGACATTTCAAATAAGTCATGAGCTTGATCTGGGGTCAATCCATGAATCGACCCTCCCGCAGCACTATCTACCATAGTCTGCTGGTGAATTAAGAGTAAGTCATAGAACTGGGTTATTAAAATTATCTTGCAAAAAACTGTGATGTGGGCAGTATATCAATAAAGATTTAAAACGATCACATGCTTCATGAAAAGTTTCACCTTGCTCCATTGCAAAACACATGATTTGTTTTCTATGATTAGAAAGTGAAGCATGCTGATAGAATTTACCAATAAATGCATCATATAATTCTCTCCATGTAGATATGCTCCTAGGTGCTAAAGTCATGAACCACCTTTTAGCCGAATCTTTTAGAGTACATTGTAAAAAATGCATCTTAAATTCATCTTCTGTTAATCCTTCTTTAGAGAAAGTTTCAACCATATGATTAAAATCTTACATAAAGGATAATGCATTTTCAATAAGTAAATCATGGAAAGATGGGAACATATTGTAAAAATGTCCTTTAAGTTCGAAATTCTTAACTCTATCAGGCAAAATTAAGCACGAAGTTGAAAAATCAATATTAGGACGATTATAATCTCTCATCGTCATAAGGGCTTGCATCTCATTCCGGCGGCAACTACAAGCGCTTTAGCGGGAGCAAGCAATGGGTCGCTCTTTGATCTCTTGGATTATCGGTCATTGGATTATTACATTTGGGATTCCTTCCTAGATTATTAATAGTATCGTTAAAATCCTGGCCGTGGGATTTAAACGTCGACCGTGCATAAAATGCACAATCAACTACAAACAAGAAATAAATTAAAAGAAGTAAGAAAAATATTTTTGTTGATTTTATTTTTATTATTAAAAAAAATAGTAAAAACAGAAAAGATTAAAAACTTTTTAATTAAACTCTCCCCAGCAATGGCGCCAAAAACTTGATGTGTTTAAAAATACCTTGCAAGTGCACAAGACTATTGTAGAATAGAAAGATGGAAGTAAGGGTCGAACCTCAGGGAGAATGAATTAAAATGAATTTAATCTAAACTAATTTAAAAGCAATTAAATAAAAACGAGTTTTTGTTTTTGGAATGATTTAAACTCTAAAATTAATCTAAATTAACTAATGCAGAAGACTGGATTTTTAGAAAAGTTTTATGGATGAGAATGATCTAGGTATTGGGATTCAATTATATCTGTAACACCCCGCTCCTTGGTTAGCTTGATTTGCGTGCAATACTCGCACTTTTCCCTTTGTTGACTGCATGTTTTGTTTGCGAGGGAGTCTAGATGTGTATGAGAGACCACATTAAGACCAAAACACTATTAAGAGATGGAAAATTAATTATGCCGGTGGATTTTATGGTGCTTGAGATGGAAAATCGAGCTAGTACTACACAAGAATCACCTCCTCTTCTTCTTGGAAGACCATTTATGGCTACGACCAATACAGTAATCAATGCTAAAAATGGGAAATTATCAATGACCGCTATGGGAAAAATAGTTGAAATTCATGTGTTCAATGCCTTGAAGCAACCTGATGATATGAGTGACTGTTTTTTTGTTGATGAGGTAGAAAACATAGTGGCTGAAGATTTAGTGAAGGAAGTGAAGAATGATAAATTATATGAATTCCTAAATGGTCAAGGTGATAATGAAAATAGTGAATCTAGTGAATTAACTAAACAATTTGAGGAAAAAGAAGAAATAATAACTGAAAAAAATAGTTCGCGAGCCTTTAGGGAATTTTAATGAGAAATTAGTTTCGTCTATTGAATCTCCTCCTGGTTTAGAATTAAAGCATCTACCCTATCATTTGAAATATGTATTCTTAGGCAAAAATGAAACATTACCAGTCATTATCACTTCAAAGTTGACTAAAATACAAACTGATAAAAGTTTTACAAGAACATAAAAAGGCTATAGGATGGACCTTAGCTGACTTAAAATGAATAAGCCCTACCAAATATATGCACAGAATCCATCTCGAAGAAGATGCTAAACCTTCTAGAGAACATCAAAGGCGTCTGAATCCTCATATAAAGGAAGCTGTAAGAAAGGAAGTTCTTAAACTTCTAGATGCGGGTATCATTTACCCCATCTCTGATAGTAAATGGGTGAGTCCTTTTCAGGTAGTCCCAAAGAAATCTGGTATCACTGTGGTTAAAAATGATAAGGATGAGTTAGTGCCAACTAGGATTGTTACAGGATATAGGATGTGTTGACTTAAGAAAACTGAATGCATCAACTAAGAAAGACCACTTTTCATTACCATTTATAGAGCAGATTTTAGAAAGATTAGTTGGTTACGAGTTCTATTACTTTTTAGAAGGATTTTACGGGTATAATCAAATTACAATAGCCCCTGTAAGATCAAGAAAACAACCTTCACATGCCCATTTGGTACTTTTGCGTATAGAAGGATGCCTTTTGGTCTATGTTATGCTCCGCCTACTTTCCGTGATATGCATGATCTCTATCTCTCTCTTATTTAATTGAAAAGTGTGTTGAGGTATTTATGGATGACTTTTCTTTATGACGCTTGACAAATGTCTAGATAACTTAACTTTAGTTCTCAAGCAATGCCGCAAAGCCAATTTAACCCTTAGTTGGGAAAAATGTCATTTTATGGTCAACCAAGGAATTGTTTTATGACACATAATGTCAAAGAGAGGAATTGAGGTTGACCCAGCTAAAATAGAAGTTATTTCTAAATTGCCTCCTCTAGTTTCAGTTAAAGGTGTTAGAAGTTTTCTTGGACACACTGGTTTTTATAGGCGATTCATTCAAGATTTTTCAAAAATTTGTAAGCCCTTCTGTAATTTGCTTGCCAAAGATTCATAATTTATTTTCAACAAGGATTGTCTAGAGTTCTTTAATATGCTAAAGAAAAAATTAACAACCGCTTCCAATTTTATCCAAACCTAATGGTCATTACCATTTGAAATTATGTGCATAAGGCCGACTTTGCCATAGGAGTGTCCTAGGTCAAAAGATTGATAAGAAACCACATGTAATCCACTATGCTAGTAGAACTCTTAATGATGCCCAGCTTGAATTATACAACAACCGAAATGAGTTTTAGCAAAGAATTTTGCCTTAGAAAATTTAGGTCGACTGTTAGGATCCAAAGTGATTGTTTATTCCGATCATGCCGCTTTAAAATATTTGTTAACTAAAAAGGATGATAAACCTAGACTAATTAGGTGGATGCTTTTACTTCAAGAATTTGATATTGCAATTAAGGACAAGAAAGGTTGTGAAAATGTAGTGGCAAATCATCTATCCAGATTAGAACTTTGGACTTTGTTTGAAAAGCATTTGTTTAATAATAATATTCTGGTAAAAGACGCTTTTTCCCGATGAGCAATTATATTATGTGAGAATTAGTGAGCCATGGTATGCCGATTTTGTAAATTTTATATCTTGGCGTATGTTGTAAATCATGAGTTTAGATATCACTCGTGAAAGAAATTGCTTTTCAAGTCAAAATTTATTTTTGGGATGAACCTTACCTGCTTAAACATGGTCCCGATTTAGTGATTAGAGATGTATTCCTAAGAGGAACACTCAAAAATATGTTGTCCTTTTGTCATGGCTTTGCTTGTGGAGGTCACTTTAGTGGTGAAAACACCTAGAAAGGTGCTACATCCGACCTCTATTACCATCTTTATTCAAGGATGCTCATCGCTTACAAAAGTTGTGACAAATGCCAAAGAACAGAAGCATAAGTAAACGAAATGAAATGCCCCAAATTAGTAATTTAGTTATTGAAGTTTTGTTGTTTGGGGAATAGATTTTAGGTTTAAATTCAATTTGTCACCCAATTTTTGGCCAAAATTCATTAAGCTTACTCTACTTTTTTTTTTCCTCAATTCAATCACTTACTTGACTTGGACATTCAATAAGGTCACTCGAGTCATATATGCCCGTTATGTTGGATGAAAATCTTTGAAAAGACCAAAATGCCCTTATTAAGTTGAAGGGTTTTACTCTCAATGTTAAAAAGTTGAGGGTTCAAACTAAAGTTAAAGATTCAAACTAAAAATAAAAACTAAACATTACAATTTTCCATTAATAAAACACCAAGAAAAATCTCTACATAAGCAAATCCCTGGGAGGGCTCGGTTTGGGCAGCCAGCGGCAGACAGGTAAAACGACTTTGGCCAAGAAATTCGAGTTGTTGAGATACTTGCATCTGGGGCACAACTTTTGAAATGCAGGCAGGTGGGTCGTGCAAGCTCCACCATCTTCGCCATACACATTCTTGACCCGGCTTGAACCCCTTTGTTACGCTCATTCATGGCCTCAAACAAGGGCTTCACAAACAGAGACACCACCGAGCCACTATCTCCTCCCTTGAAATCTTGCGGCGACAAGCGCGATAGGCGTCTCGATGGCGTCTTGGCGGCGGAATCCGGGTCCTTGAGCTTTGTTGACAATGTGGGCTATGATTTTTTTCAAATGGGTGGCGGTGGAATCGGGGTGGGTCGCACAGAGGAGAGAGAGGAGGCGGAGAGATTCGTTCTTGATGGCTGGTTTAGGGTTATTGGTGGAGTCGTAGAGGCAGTTGAGGAGCATTGAGACGCCGTCTGGATCCTTACTCATAGTGATATTCCTAGGCTTCGTAATTTCTTTTCCAAGCACCTCCATAGCCAAAATCTTCAACCCAGAATTCAACAGCTGCCGGTTCCCAATCTCTTTCGCCGCTAATTGCCTCAAATCGACTTGATTAGCCACCACCAATCCGTAATCGCCAGTCAATTTCTCCACATCGTTCTCAATTCGACCCCAACGAAGGTATAATTCGGGTTTGCAAGAAAATTGATAAAGAGATTGATGTTTCTTTTCAATTGTTTAATTGTGTATTCTAGGGTATTGAGATGGGGTGTGGGATGATTGATCTGAACACCATCAACAACAGTGAAGACGACGTCAAAGTGACGCCATCCTTGTTGTTCGATTCGCTATCGTCTTCGTCGTCCTCAGCTTTTGTTTTGGTTAATTTATCGTTGTCGTCTTTGAAATCACCGGTGGTTTGCTTTGAGCTCTAGCACTTTATCGACCCTTTAATTCCGTTTCGAATAAAGGAAGCTATGTAGTCTACTTGCCACAAGGTCACAACTCTGGTGTTGGGTTGGCGATGGAGGTTCGCCGGAGAAGAGAGAGAGAAGGACGCGAAGCGAGAAGAGATGGGTTTGAAAATTATATTAAAAATATTAGTAAGGGTAGTTTTGGATTTTCAAATTTTTTTTTCAACAACAAAAAATTGAACAGAGTGATGAACTTGAA
>CM028382.1:7316458-7378868 GCA_013146195.2 Codonopsis lanceolata
ATTAGGTAATAAATTTGTTTCCTATTTTGGAAAAACAATAAATTATCGGATTAAATAAAGCCTCCCAAAAATTTAAAACATTAATTACATATTTTTTGTTCCATAGATTTTGTCAACTGTCCAAGATTTTAGATATGATTGTGCTAACTAACAACGTCTTACTGATTAAAATGTTATTTGAATTTCATAGCAACCAGTGTGATGAACGAGATCATGAGATGATCATAATCGACGAGTATATGGAAAATGTGATGCTCAAGAATATTCACATATATTAGGGGTGGGTTGGATTTTTTCGAACCAATTAAAACTGGACCAGATCAATACTTTGGCTTAGTTCTGGATCTAAATTTTCATAAAATTTGACATTTGGGTTGGTTTCGGTTCTCGAACTAAAAAAATACAGAACCAGGAAGGCTCAAACCCTAATATGTTGTTTATTTTTATTATTATTATTATATATATATATATATATATATATATATATATATATATATATATATATATATATATATATATATATATATAAATTCCTAATACTTTCTTTGTTCTACTTTTTAGTTGATACACTTTTATTATTATTTTGTTTCTACCGGTTTGTTATGCTATGCGTTTATAAGTTTGACATTTTTAATTGTTGAATGTATTTTTATCGAATGTTTTTTGATTTTTTTTATGAAGTTTCAATCTTAAAATTTTTATTATGTAATTGTATTAAACAATTAAAAAGTAAAAAAAATCATAGTATTGGTCCGGTTCTGGTTCTCATACATCTTTGATTGGTTACGAGTTGGGCCCATATTATTGAATTAGTTCGGGTTCTAAATTGAAGCAGGACTATTGAGTGATCCAGTTCTCTATTTTTAAAAATTGAATTTAGGCGAACCAAGCTCACCCCTAACATACATGGTTAGTTCTTCATAAATTTGAATATATATATATATTCATCTATACATGGATGAGTGTTCAATGTTCAATAGTTACTTGGGTGATAACCGGCCGGTAAACTTTTGAAAAATTTCAACCGCTAAAGTCATCTATCTTTTAATTTGATCGATAAAAGACATTTTAAGGGTAAAAGGACAAGTATCACTACTAGAAACAGGGCCTTCAGCGACGGAATTTTTAGCGACGGAAATTTTCCGTCGCTAATTAGCGACGGAATTTTACCTTTAGCGACGGAATTTTGCATCAGCGACGGAATTGACCATCACGGAATTTATCAGCGACGGAATTTTCCGTCGCTGAAGGCCCTCACCCTAGCGACGGAATCAGCGACGGAATTAATCATTAGCGACGGAATTGAACATCAGCGACGGAATTTATCAGCGACGGAATTTTCCGTCGCTAAAGGTCACCTTTAGCGACGGAATTTTCCGTCGCTGAATATTTCAGAAATTAATTTCGATTTTATTTTCAGCGACGGAAAATTCCGTCGCTAAAGGTCACCTTTAGCGACGGAAATTTTCCGTCGCTAAAGGTGACCTTTAGCGACGGAAATTTCCGTCGCTAAAGGATTTTAAAAATTAATTAAAATTGAATTTCAGCGACGGAAATTTTCCGTCGCTAAAGGTGACCTTTAGCGACGGAAAATTCCGTCGCTAAAGGCGTTTAAAATTTAATTAAAATTGAATTTCAGCGACGGAAATTTCCGTCGCTAAAGGCTTTTAAAAATTAATTAAAATTGAATTTCAGCGACGGAAAATTCCGTCACTAAAGGCATTTAAAATTTAATTAAAATTGAATTTCAGCGACGGAAAATTCCGTCGCTAAAGGCGTTTAAAATTGAATTTCCGTCACTGATAATGAAAAATTAAATTGAATTCTAATTAATATAAAATATCAAAAATATATGAAATTAATTTGAAATTAAATTAAATTAATATTTGAAATGTTAATTTAATAATATAATATCAATAATTAAAATGATTAGCATCAATATAATTACAAAAAATAAAACATTCAAATTACAACTTAACGTTAACTTAAATTGAAATTAAATTAAAATAATATTTGAAATGTTAATTTAATAATATAATATCAATAATTAAAATGATTAACATCAATATAATTACAAAAAATAAAACATTCACATTACAACTTAACTTAACGTAACGTAAACTTAAATTGAAATTAAATTAAAATAATATTTGAAATGTTAATTTAATAATATAATATCAATAATTAAAATGATTAGCATCAATATAATTACAAAAATAAAACATTCACATTACAACTTAACTTAAACGTAACGTAACGTAACGTAAACTTAAATTGAAATTAAATTAAATTAATATTTGAAATGTTAATTTAATAATATAATATCAATAATTAAAATGATTAGCATCAATATAATTACAAAAATTAAAACATTCACATTACAACTTAACTTAACGTAACGTAACGTTAACTTAAATTGAAATTAAATTAAAATAATATTTGAAATGTTAATTTAATAATATAATATCAATAATTAAAATGATTAGCATCAATATAATTATAAAAATTAAAACATTCACATTACAACTTAATTTAACGTAACGTTAACTTAAATTGAAATTAAATTAAAATAATATTTTAAATTTTAAATTAATGATATAATATCAATAATTAAAATGATTAGCATCAATATAATTACAAAAATTAAAACATTCACATTACAACTTAACTTAACGTAACGTACGTTAACTTAAATTGAAATTAAATTAAAATAATATTTTAAATTTTAAATTAATAATATAATATCAATAATTAAAATGATTAGCATCAATATAATTACAAAAATTAAAACATTCATATTACAACTTAACTTAATGTAACTTAACGTAACACACCGTTAACTTAAATTGAAATTAAATTAAAATAATATTTGAAATGTTAATTTAATAATATAATATCAATAATTAAAATGATTAGCATCAATATAATTACAAAAATTAAAACATTCACATTACAACTTAACTTAACTTAACTTAACTTGACTTAACTTAACTTAACTTAACTTAACTTAACGTAACGTAACGTAACGTAACTTAACTTAACTTAACTTAAACGTAACGTAACTTAACTTAACTTAGCTTAACGTAACGTAACTTAACTTAACTTAAACGTAACTTAACTTAACTTAACTTAACTTAACTTAACCTAACTTAACTTAGCTTAACTTAACTTAACTTAACGTAACTTAACATGAAAACACACTACGCCTATTGGCGAAATGGTATAATGGACTACGATGGGACCATTATAACATGAAAACACGTGACGGCTATTGGCGAAATGGTATAATGAAGTACGATGGACCATTATAACATGAAAACACGTTACGCCTATTAATGGTGAAATGTTATAATGGACTACGATGGAGCATTATAACATGAAAACACGCTAGGCCTATTGACAAAATGGTATAATGGAGTATGATGAACCATTATAACATGAAACATGATACATCTATTAGCGAAATGGTATAATGGAGTACGATAGACCATTATACCATGAAAACATGCTACGCCTATTGACGAAATGGTATAATGGAGTACGATGGACCATTATAACATGAAGCATGATACGTCTATTAGCGAAATTGTATAATGGAGTACGATAAACCATTATAACATGAAAACACGCTACGCCTATTGACGAAATGGTATAATGGAGTACGATGGACCATTATAACATGAAACATGATACGTCTATTAGCGAAATGGTATAATGGAGTACGATAGACCATTATAACATGAAAACACGCTACGCCTATTGGCGAAATGGTATAATGGAGTACGATGGACCATTATAACATGAAACATGATACGTCTATTAGCGAAATGGTATAATGGAGTACGATAGACCATTATACCATGAAAACATGCTACGCCTATTGACGAAATGGTATAATGGAGTACGATGGACCATTATAACATGAAAACACGTTACGCCTATTGGCGAAATGTTATAATAGAGTACGATGGACCATTATAACATGAAAACACGCTACGCCTATTGGCGAGATGGTATAACTTAACGTATCGTAACTTAACGAAACGTAACGTAACGTAATGTAACTTAACGTAACTTAACTTAACTTACTTTAACTTTACTTAGCTTAACTTAACTTAACTTAGCTTAACTTAGCTTAACTTAACTTAAACGTAACGTAACTTACCTTAACTTAACTTCACGTAACTTAATTTAACTTAACTTAACTTAACTTAGCTTAACTTAACTTAACTTAACTTAACTTAACTTAGCTTAACTTAACTTAACTTAACTTAACTTAACTTAACTTAACTTAGCTTAACTTAACTTAACTTAACTTAACTTAACTTAACTTAACTTAACTTAACTTAAATGTAACTTAACGTAATTAACGTAACTTAACTTAAATGTAACTTAACTTAAGCTTAACTTAAGCTTAACTTAACTTAACGTAACTTAACTTAACTTAAACTAACTTAACTTAACTTAACTTAACTTAACTTAACTTAACTTAAGCTTAACTTAACTTAACTTAACTTAGCTTAACTTAACTTAACTTAACTTAACTTAACTTAACTTAACTTAACTTAACTTAACTTAACTTAACTTAACTTAACTTAACTTAACGTTAACTTAACTTAACTTAAACGTAACTTAACTTAACTTAACTTAACTTAACTTAACTTAACTTAGCTTAACATAACTTAACTTAACTTAACTTAACTTGACATAATTTAAATTAACTTAACTTAGCTTAACTTAACTTAACTTAACTTATCTTAACTTAGCTTAATTTAACTTAACTTAACTTAACTTAACTTAACTTAACTTAACTTAACTTAACTTAACTTAACTTAACTTAACTTAACTTAACTTAGCTTAACTTAACTTGACTTAACTTAGCTTAAGCTTAAGCTTAACAGCTTAAGCTTAACTTAACTTAACTTAACTTAACTTAACTTAACTTAGCTTAGCAACTTAACTTAAGCTTGCTTAACTTAAACGTAACGTAACTTCTTAACTTAACTTAACTTAACTTAAGCTTAACTTAAGCTTAACTTAAGCTTAACTTAACTTAACTTAACTTAAGCTTAAAACTTAACTTAACTTAACTTAACGTAACATAACTTAAGCTTAACTTAACGTAACTTAACTTAACTTGGCAACTTAACTTAAATGTAACTTAACTTAACTTAACTTAACTTAACTTAGCTTAACGTAACGTAACTTAACTTAACTTAAACGTAACGTAACTTAACTTAACTTAGCTTAACATAACTTAACTTAACTTAGCTTAACCGTAATGTAACTTAACGTAACTTAACTTAAATGTAACTTAACTTAACTTAACTTAACTTAGCTTAACTTAGCTTACCTTAACTTAAACGTAACGTAACTTAACTTAACGTAACTTAACTTAACTTAACTTAACTTAGCTTAACTTAACTTAGCTTAACGTAACTTAACTTAACTTAACTTAACTTAACTTGACATAATTTAACTTAACGTAACATAACTTAACTTAACTTAACGTAACTTAACTTAACTTAACGTAACTTAACTTAAATGTAACTTAACTTAACTTAACTTAACTTAACTTAGCTTAACGTAACGTAACTTAACTTAACTTAAACGTAACGTAACTTAACTTAACTTAGCTTAACATAACTTAACTTAACTTAACTTAACTTAATGTAACTTAACGTAACTTAACTTAACTTAACTTAACTTAACTTAACTTAGCTTAACTTAAGCTTAGCTTAACAACGTAACTTAACTTAACTTAGCTTAACTTAACTTAGCTTAACGTAACTTAACTTAACTTAACTTAACTTGACATAATTTAACTTAACTTAACTTAGCTTAACTTAACTTAACTTAACTTATCTTAACTTAGCTTAACTTAACTTAACTTAGCTTACCTTAACTTAAACGTAACTTAACTTAACTTAACTTAACTTAATTTAACTTAACTTAAGCTTAACTTAACTTAACTTAACTTAACTTAACTTAACTTAACTTAACTTAACTTAACTTAACTTAACTTAACTTAACTTAACTTAGCTTAACTTAGCTTAACTTAACTTAACTTAACTTAACTTAACTTAGCTTAACTTAGCTTAACTTAGCTTACCTTAACTTAAACGTAACGTAACTTAACTTAACGTAACTTAACTTAACTTAACTTAACTTAGCTTAACTTAACTTAGCTTAACATAACTTAACTTAACTTAACTTAACTTGACATAATTTAAATTAACTTAACTTAGCTTAACTTAACTTAACTTAACTTAACTTAGCTTAACTTAACTTAACTTAACTTAACTTAAGCTTAACTAGCTTAACTTAAGCTTAACTTAGCTTAACTTAAGCTTAACTTTAACTTATCTTAACTTAACTTAAGCTTAATTTAAGCTTAACTTAACTTAACTTAACTTAACTTAACTTAACCTTAGCTTAAGCTTAAACTTAACTTCTTAACTTACCTTAACTTAACTTAAACGTAACGTAACTTAACTTAACTTAACTTAAACGTAACGTAACTTAACTTAACGTAACTTAACTTAACTTAGCTTAAACGTAACTTAACTTAACTTAACTTCACTTAAATGTAACTTAACTTAACTTAACTTAATTTAACTTAACTTAACTTAAACGTAACGTAACTTAACTAAACGTAAATGTAACGTAACTTAACTTAAGAAAAAAAATTAAATAAAACTGTTTTATCTATTTGATAAATTTAATTCAAGATAAACAAAGACAACAAGATTGTGAAAGACTAAATAATATTATTTAACTAAATTAAATTGGATTTGATAATTTAATAATATTATATTATGAATTACGCGCACACACTTTTTTTTATTAAATTAAATTAAAGATAAAAACTATAAATTGAAAATATAAATTAAGAAAAAAAATCAAATAAAACCGTTTTATGTATTTATTAAATTAAATTCAAGATAAACAAAGACAACAAGATTGTGAAAGACTAAATAATATTATTTAACTAAATTAAATTGGATTTGATAATTTAATAATATTATATTATGAATTACACACACTTTTTTTATTAAATTAAATTAAAGATAAAAACTATAAATTGAAAATATAAATTAAGAAAAAAAATCAAATAAAACCGTTTTATGTATTTATTAAATTAAATTCAAGATAAACAAAGACAACAAGATTGTGAAAGACTAAATAATATTATTTAACTAAATTAAATTGGATTTGATAATTTAATAATATTATATTATGAATTACGCGCACACACTTTTTTTTATTAAATTAAATTAAAGATAAAAACTATAAATTGAAAATATAAATTAAGAAAAAAAATCAAATAAAACCGTTTTATGTATTTATTAAATTAAATTCAAGATAAACAAAGACAACAAGATTGTGAAAGACTAAATAATATTATTTAACTAAATTAACTAAATTAAATTGGATTTGATAATTTAATAATATTATATTATGCATTACGCGCGCACACTTTTTTTATTAAATTAAATTAAAGATAAAATCTATAAATTGAAAATATAAATTAAGAAAAAAAATCAAATAAAACCGTTTTATGTATTTATTAAATTAAATTCAAGATAAACAAAGACAACAAGATTGTGAAAGACTAAATAATATTATTTAACTAAATTAACTAAATTAAATTGGATTTGATAATTTAATAATATTATATTATGCATTCACACTTTTTTATTAAATTAAATTAAAGATAAAAGCTATAAATTGAAAATATAAATTAAGAAAAAAAATCAAATAAAACCGTTTTATGTATTTATTAAATTAAATTCAAGATAAACAAAGACAACAAGATTGTGAAAGACTAAATAATATTATTTAACTAAATTAACTAAATTAAATTGGATTTGATAATTTAATAATATTATATTATGAATTACAAGCACACTTTTTTATTAAATTAAATTAAAGATAAAATCTATAAATTGAAAATATAAATTAAGAAAAAAAATCAAATAAAACCGTTTTATGTATTTATTAAATTAAATTCAAGATAAACAAAGACAACAAGATTGTGAAAGACTAAATAATATTATTTAACTAAATTAACTAAATTAAATTGGATTTGATAATTTAATAATATTATATTATGCATTACGCACACTTTTTTATTAAATTAAATTAAAGATAAAAGCTATAAATTGAAAATATAAATTAAGAAAAAAAATCAAATAAAACCGTTTTATATATTTATTAAATTAAATTCAAGATAAACAAAGACAACAAGATTGTGAAAGACTAAATAATATTATTTAACTAAATTAAATTGGATTTGATAATTTAATAATATTATATTATGAATTACGCGCACACACTTTTTTTTATTAAATTAAATTAAAGATAAAAACTATAAATTGAAAATATAAATTAAGAAAAAAAATCAAATAAAACCGTTTTATGTATTTATTAAATTAAATTCAAGATAAACAAAGACAACAAGATTGTGAAAGACTAAATAATATTATTTAACTAAATTAACTAAATTAAATTGGATTTGATAATTTAATAATATTATATTATGCATTACGCGCACACTTTTTTTATTAAATTAAATTAAAGATAAAATCTATAAATTGAAAATATAAATTAAGAAAAAAAATCAAATAAAACCGTTTTATATATTTATTAAATTAAATTCAAGATAACCAAAGATAACAAGATTGTGAAAGACTAAATAATATTATTTAACTAAATTAAATTGAATTTAATAAATTAATAATATTATATTATGTATTACGCGCACACACTGTAACATAAAAAAAATAATACGTAAATAATTAGCAATCACTAGTTATGTGTATAAGCTGATAATAAAAAAAAAACAAAAAACAAAACCCTAGGTATAAATAGAAGTTAGTGATCCCTTTAACCCTAAAATATCTCCCGTCTAAACAAAACGCAGCCTTCCTCTCTCTCACTCAAAATTCCTTCGATCTTCTCTCTTCATCGCCGCCTTCCTCCCCTGCTTCCTACCTGCTCGCCGCCACCCTCGCCATCACCGGCACCCACTCTAGCCAGAAATTTCGTCTCTCACTCACTCTCTCCCTCGTCTTCTTACGGCCACCGTCGACTGCGCCACCGCCACCACTGCTACCAAATCAGGTGAGTTCACTTCCTTTTTTGTTTTGTTTTTTTTGTAATTATTTTGTGATTTTATGTATTGGTTTGCTATTTAATCGATTAAGTCTGTTTGCTATCCTCCATCTCCACCCACAATCGCCTTCAGATCCAGCCGCGTGGTACCCGTTCCGGCCAAGAAAGCCCATCTCCGATCGTCTTCCCCACGTCTGGCAAGCCTCCAACTCCTGTTCTTCAATCACCAGGTTTTTCGAATTTCTCATGCTCTGTCAGATTCGCCTATTCATCTGGACTGGACCTGCAATTCTTCGATTCTGATTGTTTGTGTTAGGGCGATAACGACGCCGGTTTCTAGGGTTTTAATTGGGCGGCATTTCGTGTTTGATGTCGTTTTTACTTGGGCGTAATTTCGTGTTTGATTGTGGTCTGGATTTTACTGCATGGATTTTGTTGCATTTATTTGTGATTGTTATTGGATTGAATTTTGTAGGTTTTGTTGCATATATACGAAGCTATGCCATTAATTCATTGATAGGGAGAGGTAATTTTAAAAAAATGAAAAAGAAACGTGTGATCTACAAAGGGAAAGGGAAAGGGAAGGATATGTTATAAATTTTGAGGAAAATCTTATATTCTCTCTCTATTCTCCACTCACTTTGTATGTAGAGTTCTAGCAAAGTGAAAGTGAAAGTGAAATTTCCCTCACCATTTACCACACTAACAGATATGAATACTACTTGGGGGGGAAAAAACGCACTGGCTTGTTTGGAATATCTTGATTTTCGGCTAGCCCTGTTCAAAACTAACTTCTTTAAATTGGTACATATATGAATACTACTTGGGAAAAAAAAAACATTGGCATGTTTGGAATATCTTGCTCAACAAGTTGATGTATTCTCGATAAAAGAAAGTTTGTGGGATGTCCAAAGCGTTATTTTAGGATAGATAAACAAAAAGATAATTAGCCAATTCATTGAGCCTAACATTGATGTGCAAGCTCGGCTCAGTATTTAAATGATCCCTAAATTTCTTCTCAAACTCGGTTTTGAAATTTAACACTCCAAACAGAAGTTCAATTGAGTAAATGACTTTCTTCAACTACCCGGTTCCAGTGCAGTCCAAACATAAATTAGTTGAAAATGGAATTATGGACTTTTTGTCCGAAACGGAGAGAATACATGGTGGCTTCTATTTGACCCAAACTTGTTTTCTTTGTCTAATCCTTTTCTCCTTCTAGAAAATGATAGCTTAATTCAGCAGCCTCTCCTAAAAGGTTGTGATTTCCTTATTAACCTTTTCCTTTTCTGATTAAAGCATGTCTAAGTGCTGTTACTTTGATCAAATAATGAGCTTCAAATTGTTGACTTGGAATGAATGAATATAGACAGACCGGTCAACTAAATAGTCTATATTGGATTCTTGCGACAAGGGACGAGTTAATCTTGATTATTGACCCCATGGTCGAATCTTGGCTTCGGGGTTCTCTTACGGCTTAATCAGGTTGCATCGATTGGGCCACAGAAATCCATTTCGTAAACCATTTTGAAAAAACCTTGGTTAACATAACATCAAATAGCTTGTGCCTAGGATACCTACAGTGCATAAGTTATAGATACTACTTGGGAAAAAAAAAACATTGGCATGTTTGGAATATCTTGGTTTTGGGCTAGTTCTGTTCAAAACTAACTTCTTTAAATTGGTACATATTGAAACAAATATTCACTTGAACTAGGTTCTCGTTGCATGTATTTTGGTTAAAAAGTGACTCTTTATATCTTAGTTAATAGTGCTTCTGGAATACTAAGTCCCATTAAATAAATTTAAAAAACAAAAATGGTTCTTCAGCCGTATATTGAAATCAATAATCAAGCAACAACCTATATTATAAATTTATGTGTGTGCGCGCATGTATGTTTTATATTATGAAAAAATTGGTCAATTGAAGTTAACGAAGTTGAGAAATGAATATGAAGCTAATGAATCTTTTTGGCATCAAGAATGATGATGGGTCCTATATGTATTGAGATTATTACATCCATTAAAAAAATTGGGGTGCATCCAATTTTGTTGAAACCCATGCATGAGTCCAAGGCTCGGTTTTTGGCACAAAGTTCAACAGTGCTCATCAAGTTTCGGCAGTTGTTAAGACAGACCACTGTTTTACTACACCTGGGCCACATTAATAATACTTTATCCAGTTTTCAACACTTTTCAAACAGCCCCAAGAGTTCTTTGGGGTCTTCTAGTGGGTCTTCTAGTTTGTTTCTTCTAGTTTGTTTTTTATTATAAATTTAAATTAACTAAATTTTTTTTGTTTTTTATTAAATTTAAATTAGCTAATTTAATAATTAATTTGATTTTAATTATGTTTAAATTAAAAAAAAATCAACTTTTGGGTTTAGGACTGGATTGAAACCAGCCCTAAACCCATTCATTTTCCATTTCGCCCCGCTACCGCCCATCAACCCACCACCTTTTGGCAAGCAATGCAGCCTCAACCCATTGCCCTTTTGGATCGCCACTGCACTGTGCCCAAACCCTTCCCCCAATTTGGCCTGCTAGCTAACCAGTCCCTAACCCATCTCTCCTCATTTGGATTGGTACAAAACCGGTCCAAATGCCTAAACCCAAAACTTGTTTTTTTTTTAAAAAATTTAAACCTAATTCAAATCAAATTAATTACTAAATTTTAAATTAGCTAATTTAAATTTAATAAAAAACAAAAAATTAAATTTTAGCTAATTTAAATTTAATTAAAATAAATAAATAAATTACCCAAAACTTGTTTTTTTTTAATTTAAACCTAATTCAAATCAAATTAATTTTTTTTAATTTAAACCTAACTCAAAGATAATTTTTCACTTAATATAACTAAATCAAATTAATTAGTAATTTAATTGTGTTTATTAACTAAATCAAATAAATTAATAAATTAATTGTGTTTAAAACATCAAAACTTGAATATGTCGACGCTCATGTAAGAAATATATAGTATGCATATTTATTTTTTCTTTCTCTTTCTTCCCAAGGGGGATATGAAAAAGATCCAATTTTCCTTGTATCTAGAGTTACACGTAGGTCCTTCAATTACAATTCTAAATCCACTAAACCACTTAACCCGACTCAATCCAATCAGTTTTTTTTTTTTGAAATAAATTTTCCATTTCGACCAAAAAAATTAATTGGTTAAGACGGGTCGGGTTAAAGCGAGTCGAACTCGTTACCCATTTTGACCCGTCATTTTTTTGCTATATAAATATAAACTTTTTGTTGGAAAATTGTGAATTGAAATGTGTCGATCCATTTTGACACATTATCCATTTCGATTCAACCCATTTGATTTTGAGTTATAACGGGTCACAATCCGTTTCGACTCAACTACCCAATCACCAACCCTAGCTACACGGCAATAAATGAGTACAGAACATCAATCAATTTACTCCTTTGAAACTTAGATTATTTAAGTGAAATGGACTGGAATTCTTAGAGTAACACTAAAACCACATAATGAGTTACATAATTTTGGAAATAAATTATTTAAATAAAATATCTTTAAGGTAAAATAATATTTCTTTCGTTCCTAAATTATCGTCCTCCTTTCTTTTTTCGTTCGTTTCAAAATAATTATCCAGTTTGAAACTTATAATTTTAGAACATCATTTTTACCGTTTTATTCTTAATTTTTCATCCTACTTTTTGGTGGGGAGAGTCGATTGGAAGATAACTCCTAATTTGGATAGGTCGGAAATACAAAGTTGGGTCGATCGCAAATGGAAGATAGCAGGAGCTCGGGTGGTATATAGGGAGTCTTTCTTCTTCATCTTTCCGTCTAAAATGGAAGCCGAGCGTATTTTAATGGAGAAGAATTGGAGGATAAATCAAGACGATTTTTTTCTCGAACGATGGCATCCGTAAAGCAACCGCTTCAGAAAGAAAGGAGACCTAGAGAAGTGGGTTCAGGCGATGGGCCTTCCTATCTATGGGGAAATCAAGTTTTTCAAGCCATCGGGATTCCTGTGGAGGGTTCGTGCGAATTGATGAAGAAAGCGAGCAACGTTCGAATTTGCGCTGGGCCCGTATTCTTGTCCGTTTCAATGAATCGATTCCAAAGATGCGTTTGTATAGGGTAGGAGGAAGTGTGTTCGCAATTCCTATTTGGGTGAAACTGCCGCTTTTTCTATCCTTCGCATTCTCGGGGTGGCGGTGGAGGTGGAATCACAGCAAGCATTCGCGGTGGGCCGAATGTTAGGAAGGACGAGTGGATTACACACGTCGGTTTTGGTGTTAAGGCTTCAATTGGACGAAACCACTCGACTCTTTGCACGGGTTCGAGAAAAGGCCGGGTAGGCACGTTGGGTGCATGTATTTCAAATTTTAATCAGGGATGGTCAAAAGCGATGGCGTTCGGAGGGGACTTTTTCAAGGTGCTCCATTCCGAGCCGCTTTATTGGGCCGGTCAAAGCAGATTGAAACATGGACGATTAGTGGACCTTCTAAATTCTCTAAGGCGCATAAGGGCAAATGGGTGGTTCGTGATGCCCATCTTGGGAAGGGTTTTAATGGTCTGGACCTTCTAGTTGTAATTTTTCTAGGGAAATCTTTCTAAGGGGACAGATGGGCTGGGGAAGTCTAGTGAAAAGGTTGGTGAGCCCGATTTGTTAGCGCCAACGAGATGAGGCAAGAACGACGATCGCTTCCGAGTCCCATCTACGGATGAGAGGGGTAGAAGTTCGGTGGTTAGATCCGATTTCAAGCTCGAATAGAAGGGGGCGGACGACTCGCATGCTCAATCTCTCAATAAAGATGATGTTTTAGGGTCAATTTGTCAAGGAAGGAGGGCCCGGAAGGGGCCTTCGTTGATATGGTCGGAGGTAGAAAGGTCTTTATCATCGATGTAGTGCGAGGTTACAAAACAAGGAGAGACACGGAGTTGGCGCGTCTTGGAGGATGGTGTTACGTCCCAGGAATGAAAGGATTCACTGGGAGAAAGCCACCATTCGAAATCTTTGGAAGAGTTGGTTATTTCGTCTTGAATTTGGAGAGGCACATTGTCGGTGCTACCTTAGGTTCTTTGGAAGGACACATGACTTGCGAGGAAGCTATTCGAGACAGAGCTTTGTTATGGGCGTTGGCCTTCAGATCCTAATCAATGGAAGGGTTACTACTCTCAAGTGGTGCCATTAGTGAGTGTTCGGTGATGAATTGGAAGAGCCTTTGGTTTGCACCCCACTTGCGGAGATCCATCCTCCTCCTTCTGTGTCGGAATCTCTCAAGGATGCTTCTGCAGAGGATTTATCAGTTTGGGTTAAATCAAGAATTGAAGATTTTCGAGATTTTTAGGAGTGTCTTATGGGGTTACGAAGACAAAATTTTGGGTGCTCTACGGGATATGGCTCGGCATCGTAAGTTCCCAAGGATAACTTGATCAAAAAGCCGTCTGAAGGGGTTAAGGAATTGAAGCAAGCTACTTATGTAGTCTAAATTTTGAAAGATTGATTGATACTTGATGGGCTCTTGGATAGGGTGGAAAATAGGCTGTAATTATGAATACTCGAATTATTACTTGGAGCGTGTGGGGACTTAATGACAGAGAGAAGAGACTTCTCATTAGAGTCGAAGATGGAAGCCGCGTAGTGTGTCTTGTCGAAACAAAAATTGAGGCTATGGATTCGGGAATTGGTTAATAGTGTGCGGGATAATAGATGGGTCAATTTGGGTTTGTTTAAAGGCCTCGAGGTGCAGCGGGTGGCATTCTTGTTATGTGGGATCGAGTTTTGTCTCGAAGGTAGAAGCGACTATCGATGTTCACTCTGTTTCTTGTGTTCTCAAGTTCGAGGAGACCAACAAAATTGGCTATTTTACGAGTTTACTGGTCCCTCTTCAAGAGTGGAGAGAAGGAACTTATGGGAGGAATTAGTAGTAGCTAGGAGGAGGTGGAATATTCCGTGGTGCGTAGGGGTGATTTTAATGTTGTGCTTTCCTCGCGAGCGGTCGGGAGCAGAGCTTTCACGTCTGCGATGGCCAAGGGTTTAATGATTTCCTCAATCTGACAGGATTAGTAGACATGCCTCCGGAGGGGAGAATTTATATGGTTCTAAAATGGAGGTAGACATCGGTTCTCTAGGATCGATGTTCCTCGTATCCGCAGATTGGGGAGATAGTTTTTGCGTATCTAGACAATCCACGCCTTCCCAGAATAGTATCGAGACCATGTTCCATTACTTCTTGAAAGTGGTGAAGTGATTAGCGAGGAAAAGTCCGTTCGAGGTGCTTGAGAATATGTGGCTTAAAGAGCGAGGGTTTTATGGAGTGGGTTAAAGCGAGATGGAAGTCGTATTTTGTCGAGGGGATCCGTGTTTCATAGTGGCCGAACAGCGGAGGACTTAAAAACATGGAATGGAGAAGTTTTCGGAAGGGTAGACCTTAAAATCAAAGAGTCGGAAGAGAAGATAAGGAGTATAGATGAAAGCATCTTGGGAGAGAAAGAGTTATGAGGTCGAGGTAAGTCGTATAGAGGAAATCATTGTAGAAAGCTGGAGCGTCTTCTTAAAAGTGAGGAGATTAGTTGGAGGCAAAAATCCCGTATTCGGTGGCTAAGGGAGGGAGATAGAAATACTAAATTTTTTCAACGTATGGCGAGTGTTCATCATGGAGCAAACCGGATCCGTAAGGTCACTATAGATGGTATAACTTTGCAAGATCTGTAGAGGTAAAGAAAGGCATTGTGGAGTTCTATCGGAATTTGTACAAGGACGAAGTGAATGGAGAGCTGATTGGGCGGTGGGCTTCAAATCTCTAAGCTCTGCAGATGCGGATGGTGCAGAGCAGGCTTTTCGAGGAGGAAGTAGTGGCGGTGTAGCTTGAGTGGAGATAAAGCTCCGAGGCGGATGGTTTCTCCTTGGCCTTTTTTCATCATTCTTTGGGAAGTAGTGAAAGCGACATTTTGAAGGTTTTTAATCATTTCCACGATAACTTTCGGTTTGAGAAGAGTCGAACTCTACCTTTATTGTGTTGATTCCTAAGAAAAAGGAGCGGTGGCGTCAAGGACTTCGGGCCTATCGGTCTAGTTGGCGGGGTGTACAAGCTCATCTCCAAGGTGATGTCTCGAGAGGTTGAGGAAGGTGTTGGGCAAGGATCATCTCAGATTCCCGGCATGTTTTTGTCATGGAAAGGCAAATTCTTGATGCATCTTTGATTGCCAATGAAATTGTGGATGCTAGATTAAAGAGTGGCGTTAGGGGATTCTTTGCAAGTTGGATATAGAAAAGGCATATGATCATGTAAATTGGGATTTTTGTTACACCTTATGGAAAGGATGGGTTTCGGTTTCAAGTGGAGAAGATGGATCCAGTTTTGCATATCTTCGGCTAGGTTCTCGGTGTTGTTCAATGGAGATTCCGCAGGTTTTTTCCCGAGCTCGAGGGGTTTGAAACAAGGAGATCCTCTCTCCCCTTTTTTGTTCATCATAGTCATGGAGGTCCTTAGCAAACTTCTGGAGAAAGCTACTTTGGGTGGCTACATCAGTGGGTGGGGAAAACTCTACGGAGACTTTGGTGTCTCATCTCCTCTTTGCAGACGACACTCTAGTTTTTGCGGTGCGGAGCGATCCCAGCCCAGGATATCTTAGGATGGTCTTTGCTTTTCTTTCGGCGGCTTCGGGTTGCGCATCAATATTTCCAAAGTGATATCATTCGGTGGGCGATGTTCGGGATGTTAACGCTTTGGCTTCTTTTTTCGGATGCAAGGTTGCCTATCTTCCGTCCGTGTACCTTGGTTTGCCTATCGGAGCCACGTATAAGAACAAGAATGTATGGAACTCGGTGGTTGCTAGATTCGAATGTCGTTTGGCGGGTTGGAAGAAGCAGTATTTGTCGAAAGGGGGGAGATTGGTGTTGGTGAAAAATACTCTCTCGAATTTGCCTACATCAGTGGGTTGGAAGAAGCAGTATTTGTCACTCTTCGTAATCCCAGCTTCGGTTCGTAATAGATTAGAGAAGCTGGAAAGGGATTTTTTGTGGGATGGTTGGTCGTCAGTGCGGAAACTTCATCTTGTTAATTGGGATATAGTTTGCTTTGATTTGGGGAAAAGGGGCTTAGGAGTGAAAAATCTCAAATTGTTTAATGAAGCCTTGCTTGGGAAGTGGTTGTGGAGGTACTTGGTAGATAAGGGGGCCTTATGGAGGAAAGTGGTGGAGAGTAAATATGGCTTAGGGAATCATTTGTGGTTTCCAGCAGAGGTCTATGAAGCTTTTGGGGCATGAGTATGGAAAGATATTAGTAAAGACTGGAATGCTTTTGGTAGGAATATTTCTTTCGAGATTGGGTTGGGGGCAAAGGTGGAATTTTGGAAAGACTTATGGTGTGGAGACGAGGTGTTATCCAGATCATTTCTAGAGTTCTTCTTTTTGTCTAGGGAAAGGAATAGTTTGATCAGCTCAATGCTCTCTTTAGAGGGAGGTCGAGTATCCTGGAACCTGACGTTTAGAAGAAATTTTCAGGATTGGGAGATGGATTTGATGACTAGATTCTTTGAGCTCCTTTACGCTCAAAAAGTTGGTGGCGAGTCTGATAGGGTGGTTTGGAGAGGGTCGAAGGACAACAAATTCTCAGTGAAAGGTTATTATGCCAAACTGTCAAATAGAGATCGGTCATCTTTTTCATGGAAGTCGGTGTGGAAGACGGTAGCTCCAAGTCGCGTAGCCTTTTTTGCATGGGAAGTGGCGACCGGGGATAACCTGAGGAAAAGAGGGATCATATATGTTAACAGATGCTTCTTGTGCAAGGAGAGTGAGGAGAGTGTAAATCACTTGGTTTTGCACTACCCGGTGGTTGGGGAATTGTGGAACCTTTTGTTCCGCTTGTTCAAAGTGGAGTGGGTACTCAGGAGACCTCAAAGATTTCTTTGTGGAGCTGGAGGTATTTTTGGCGTAGGAAGGAAAGAAATCTTTTGTGGGAAGTTGCTCCGTTGGGGGTGTGGTGGAGAATATGGAAGGAAAGAAATCGGAGAGCTTTTGATAACGAGGAAGGACCTATTTCAAATTTGAAGAATGCTCTGCTTCATCTCTTGTTTGTGTGGTGTACAGGGGCTGGGCACTTACATTCTCCCCTGTCTTCCTCTCTTGTAGATTTTGTGCAGAACTTTCCTTTACGATAGTTATTCTTTTGTCTTTTTTCTTCTTTGTATATAGGACGCGTCACCTGTTTTGACGCTCTGATATTTATATACATTTACCATTATCAAAAAAAAATATATGTTATGTCATGAAACATGATTCATGTTACATGGGGGATCTGACTTCTGTATTTTTGTGTTTCACTGCCGCCAGAGTTTGCTACATCTGCCGTAGATTTCTTGCACAGGTAGGTCGAAGAGCTAGAGCAGGTCAACCTGGCCTTGTCACCAGTCTATAAAATAAATCAAATCGGATCTTGTTTCTGCTGTTTGTCAAGCTGTAGAATCATTTCAGCTAGTGGTAACATATGGAACTTGCAACTCTTGTCATCCCAAAACAAATACACACACTCACACGTTAAATCTGGCTTAAACTTGTCTCTGTTTTTTTTTTTTTTGATAGGTAAATAAACTTGTCTCTGTTTTCTTTGGAATTGGTTTCAATGATCGCTCAATGTTTCTATATCAAGAGAATGACTTAAATCTTTTTGTATGGCTGTAGGAGAAGGCAACTAAGTGCTCGTTTGTTGCAGCTTATTTGAAGTGGCTTTTGGCTTTTGAAAAACCATATTTAGAGTGTTTGTTTCAGCTTATAAGCCAAAAGCCAAAAAATAAGGTACAACAATCTTTATGCATTAAAAAGCCAAAGCCAAAAAGCCAAAATTTTAAGTTTTTTTGGTTTTTTTTTTAAACATGAAGAAAAATATTCATTAATAAATATTTGATTATCCCAATTTCATCCTTTTTATGAAATATACATAAAAATATGAATACTAATTTTCTATTTTTTTTAATAAATAATTATAACAACTCATAAGCAGCTTTTCAACAGTTGTAACAAACTTATCATACAATCAGCAACAAGTCTTTCGGCCACCAGCTTAAGCTATCAGCCATAAGTAATAAGCCATCAGCCATAACAAACGAGCCTTAAGGAGCTTCAGAAAGAAGCTTAAAAAGAAAGGTATAGTTTGATTTCCATTCTGTAACTTCTGTTAATTTCAGCTCTGCTGAAGCAAGTAGCCAATTTTGTAGATAAGAGCACGAGTATAAAATTGACAAACTTATTGAAAGTTACTAAGTTTGGGTTCAAATAAACTCGTTTATGCAGCGAGGGAAGCAGCTGTTGACGCTGAGGATAGAGTACCAGCTTAAACACAAATGATTAAATTTTATGAATTTTGATTTTGCTATTAAAAAAAAGTACCCTTTTTTTGTTTACCTATTTGTCTTGTTAAGTTATGTTTTGGTACCAAAAAAAAGGAAAAAAAGGGGGGCGACCTGTTTTAACTCTACCCATATATGACCCGACCCATTTACTGTTTGGGTTGTGGTGGATCGTGAGTCGTGACCCACTTCAACTAGTTACCCGCACCAACCCGTTACCCACTCTAATCCGGTTGACCCAACTCAACCCAATTGCCAGGCCTACATGTTCTGCCAATGACAATGAAGTAACTAGTTTTCTATGCAAGTTATGCTATGGTGGAAGTTTCAATAACCTTAATATTTTCCCCTTGTTCAGACTGCATATATCTTCACAATGCCACGAAGGCCATTAAGGCGCCGGCAATCATTGAAACCTCCACCTTTTCCATTCTCCCCGTTTACTCGTTCGTTGGCCTTGGGTGCCCCTGTTTCCAAGTCCAAGTGCCAAATCACCAATTCCAGGTTTCACAGGCAAAAATCTCCCAGCTCTTCAGGTAACATTATAGTAGTCAAAAAAGTTGTAGGGCCCTTGCTATAATTCATCTAAAGTTCTTTTGTGTTGATTGTAATTTTTTATGATTCAACATTCTTCCCTTCTTTTTTGAGATGATGTTTCTATACAACATGCTTGCTTCTAGGTAATGGTCATGTAAAAAATATTGCTTTGGATGATCCTAGCGAACAGGTGAATTCTTCTGATGAATCTGGTGAAGATTCTGAAGTAAGATGTCTAATCTCAAACATGTCACAGAGATATTGAAGTTTAGCAAATATTAGGGATTGCTCGTTTGATTCAAAATGTTTGATTCAGGGGATTGTCCAAGCAGATTTTGCCTTTTTTGATCCAAAAAGTAGCGACTTCCATGGAGTGAAGGTCCTGTTGCAGAATTACCTTGACGATAAGCAGTGGGATTTGAGCGGGTTTGTTGACCTGATACTGGGACAAACTACTGTGGGGACTGTTGTTAAGATCGAGGAAGATGAAGATGATGGAGTTTACGCTTTTGTTACTGCACTTAACTTGGAAAGATACAAGGCAAGCAACATATCATTCCTTGAATTAAACTTTTGCTTCTATTAAATATTCACCTGCATTTTCTAGACGTTGTAGCAATGGCCAGACCAAATTATTGTACCACATCCAATATTAATGCCCTTTTGAAGTGCAACTCATACTGTGACCTACAGCGGTGGAGTATTGTTCCTTATGATTTGCTTTGGCTGGAGAAGTTCCCTTGAAACTATGACACCATATCTCTAAAGAATAAATGGCAACTATATAACTAAGATGGAAGTGTGCCTCATTCCTTTTTTCTCTTTGATGTGGTGCTTTCATGCTTGCTAATGAGTTGGTGATTTGCAACACTGATATTGCTTAATTATTTTTTAATTATTGAATCATGGCTTACCAGGACCGTAAATGTATAAAGGAGCTGAAGGACTTCCTGCTTAAAGTTTGCGTGGAGGGAAGTAATTTAGATAACTTAAGACCATACTTGGGACAGCTAGCACAGGATGTGGGCCTCCTGATCTCTCATCGTGTGGTTAATCTTCCCCCTCAGCTTTTGCCACCAATGTATGATGCTCTCTTTGATGAAGTCTCATGGGCAACTGAAGATGAGGTAAGATGAGAAAATCAATAGGATGTGTGAGTTTCACTAGTATTTCCGTCCTTAGTTCTTCAAACAACATTGAAGGTGTTATCTTTCTTCACATTCTATTGGAGTGGATTCGTAATTATTTATTTATTTATTTATTTATTTTGTCTCCGTTCTTGTTTTGGAAGCCAACAGTGGAGCTCCGTGATTCCTTTGGCTTTAAGTTTTATCTGATGATCAGTAAAATATACCAGGTATTTGTTAGGGAATCCCAACTTTGTGAGTGTTATTTTGTAATTAGTTTGGTCCTGACTCACTATTGCCTTTGGCAATTTTTCATCTTCCTTTATTGACAGATTAAGAATGAGGATTGGAAAAAGGCTTCTAGTAGCAAAGAAGCTATAATTTACGTCAAACCAGAAGATGAAATCTTTCATAAGGTAGAAACTAGCCTCCGATGTTCTGATTTCTTGGAACAAGTAACATCGCTCATACTATTATCTGACATTTCTTTGTAAATGCATCTCAGCTCAGCTCATGGTCCTTCACTTTTCCTTTACGCACTCAGCAGGTTACACCACATGAGGTAAGTCCACTGTTTAGTCTGTCATGATTTGTTGGTGATCGTGTCCCTGAACTAGCATAAAACTTGTGTTCCTGAGGTGCAATATATTTACGATTTTGCTCTTCGGCCTTCTTGAAATTTACATTTCTTTATTACCTATCCTAGTTGTCTTAGCAGACACTATGCCTGTGCCCTGCAAAATTTACCTTTGTGCATCTACTTGTCCTAGTTGTCCTAGATAATTATATATCCAATGGTTTTATCTAAGAGATGAGCTTTTAAACAAATAAAATTAAACCTTTTCCTTGTTTCTGCCATGCATGTCAGTTTGAAATAGAAAGATAAGTTAGAAATTCATTTTCTGCGGGCTTCTTTTGTAATAATTTCTGTTGAGGAACCGCATTATGCATGGGTTCTTTCATAATATCCAATGACCTTCCTTATATCTATTTCCCTATTTGTTTTTGTTTTTCGTTTCTGAACTTGGAGCGAATGTTGATCGTCTAAACAATTGACTGCAATGAGGCTTTGATCTTGTAATCCATGGGTTGCGACAGAATGTTATTGTTTTGTGAAGTGCATCTGGTGTTCAAATGATATGATTGTACCTAATGTTGCAGCTTAAAAATTACCAGTCAAGGGGTTTAGTCATGGCTGTTGAAGCAAACAAAATTTCTGTATTCCGCAAGGAGTTGCATTCCTTGATAGATGATTCGTGATGCCATGAAAAGGTCTCATTTTCTCCACCTCTTACATTGCAAAATATTAATCTCTACTCCAATTGCTCCACTCCCCCCTCCAAAAAAAAGTTATAACCAGTGGCGGATCCACATGCACCATACCGGTGTACATGGACACCGCTAGAGGAAAAAAAAGGTGAGTAAATTTATAGTTTTTGACAATTGCACCCCTCCCAAATTATTGATTGGACCCCTCCCAAATTTTATACTGGACCCTTTCTAGCCCTCCTAAATCCTAAGTCAACTTATATGACCCTTTCTAATTTTTCTAATATAATAGTTAAAATTTTGGACACCGGTCAGTATTATTCTTGGATCCGCCACTGGTTATAACTAGTGACTTCTTGAATTGCTACAACTTGATTTGTTGTGATGCTAAATTAACAGGCTCGGAAGGATTCGTATAGTCAAATGCCAAATGTCTCTTTTCTTCTCAATCACACAGCAGCCAAAGAAGGATTTCCCTCATTGAGAACCTGCCAATCTCACTGTAGGTTGGTCGTTTGACAGGTCCTATAAAGTTGTCTTGACTCATAGTTAACATTGCTTGCTTAGATAGTTCAAGACATGAAACTTGTTTATGGGAGGGGCCAAGCCAAAATTCCCCCCTTGCAATTTGTTTGTTTGAGTTGGTTTTCTGTTAAAAGGAGTTGGTTAGTTATAGGAGCCTACTCAAACTTATTGCGACATTTTAAAGCACTTACAATCATTCATGCTCGATGATGCTATCGGCATACTGAAACTCATTAACTTGTCGGGACAAAAAAGTATCATATTGTTATACCATTATATACTACTAGTTATCTGTCTGTCTTGAAGATGCTGGTAAAAAAATGCCACAACTCATTAAAAAGGAAAACAATACAATACCAAATAATGTTGTCTGGTTCAAGGAAACTGAATTGCAGAAATGAATTGTGGAAAATATCTATAGGGGATACCATTTTTCTTGAAAATATTTCTATGGGTGTTTTGTTTGACATGTTAAAATTGTGGAGAAATTTGTATTTGTCAAATGGTTCCTAAAGCTCCGATCCTGTGGTCAGCTCTTTAAGTTTTGGGGAATTTACGCCCTCACGGGTTTAGCTCAGTTGGTTAAGAGCTAGTAGATTTGGATATAGGACCAAGGATCGAGTCCTAGCAATCACACTGTGGGAGTTTCATCCTCTTGTGGGGGTGGCTTCTTGTAGGTACTAAACACGGGTCCTCCTAGCTACTTAATCGCTGAGTTACCGTGATTTTTCCTCTCACATTCTCATGAGACTGGTGTGTGAGGGTTCTCGGGGGAGAGTTTCCCCTTTATGGATATAAGTTTTGGGGAATTCTCTGTTGGCTAGTTACTTGTTCTGGAATACAATTTTACATTCTATACCAACTAGCCAAACCCAAGCCTTGGATTTGTCTAAATGAAGATAGAAACCTAAATTGTATGTTGGAAGACATTCTTTGAAACCACGGACGCAGCTAAACAAGCCCATTCCCAAGAGTGACCTAATTAATAAGACGTGAACTACCTGTGAATGAGTATTTCATATCTCAAATTACCATGACCACTCAACGATAAGAAATAAAGCAAGTCCATGTAACTTGTATATTTCATTCCTGAATTGCCACATATCATGTGATATATATAGGCTTTCACATCGATGAAAATTGTTCATCAGATAAAAAATCATTTTCACAGGAAGAAGTAGAAGGTTTGTTTTCAACAATGATTTCTTCTTGGACCATGGCTGGCAAAGACACAGTTCTGAACTGTTTGTCTTGCTCTAGAGCTTGATTAACTTCAAGTTCATAAACCTTTAAACTTGCGTAGAGACTACGAAGAGTCATCTCGTTTAAGTTCTTAGATTCTTTCATAGCCGTGGTCTTCACATGCCATAAGCTACCAAGAGAGCCTAGAAACCTCATGTTCATTTCCTTTTTGTCATACGTTTTACCAAGAGAAAAGCAACTATTTATTACCTCACTGAATCGATCGTATGCTTGTCTCAAGGTTTCCTTAGGATCCTTTTTGAAAGAATCAAACTGCTGGATGTATGTATATTTTCTGTTGTCTCTTGTGTCTTGGTCTCCCTCCAAGTATTCTACAAGAGCTTCCCACATCTCTTTAGCAGTTGTGCATCGAATCACTTGCTGGTATGTGCTTGTGTCTAGAGAGCTGGTGATTATGTTGATTGCTTTACTGTCAAGTTCAACCAGCTTTCTATCGTCCTCTGTCCATTCTGATTCTTCTTTAGGAACTTCTGCAGGGTTCCCAGCGATGGAGGCGAGAAGATTTGCCTTCATTGGTATATGTTGACCTGCAGTGACACATTTCCATAATCTGTTGTCAATGGAGTTCATGAATCTCATTACTTTATCCTTCCATACATCAAAATGTCCTTCGTCCAATATTGGGACGTGGTTAGCATTAGATGTAGGCAGCATATAGTGTGTTTGTGCCATTATGTCGTATCTCTCAAGAGTTTAATCTTGGAAAAACTTGTTTTCAAAGAGTAAGGCTCTGATACCAATTGTGGGTCCCAATGAGCACAATAATAAGCTAGAAGGGGGGGTTGAATAGCTTATTAACACTTTAAAACTTTTAAGTAATTTCCTTGAAAGTTACTTGCAATCTATGAAAGGATTCAAGTAGCGGAAGACCTTCAAGAAAATTGTTCCAGGTCTGCCGATAAGGACTACCGGTAGACCTTTTGCAGATTACTTAAGTTTTGCTGAGATGGATATATTGAACAAAGAAACTGGGCAGTTCAAGTAATAGACAAATAGAAGGAAATAACACAAGTATTTTGAGATGGTTCACACTGTGAATAGTGCTACGTCCACCACCAAGGCAGTCAACCTTGGATTTAAATTGTGCACTATGTTTTTCACTTAGATCAATTACAAAGAATATCCCTAATGGATCGTGTACAAAATATTGACTTGTGTTTGGGTCTATGGAATTAAATATCTGTAAATACAAGATATTTAATTAGATGCGTATATAGTTTAATGGAAGTTAACAACAAGAAGAATAAAACAATAAATGTTGAAGAAGCGACTTCTTGTTGTTGACGAGGACTTCTAGATCTGTTGAGGATCTATTGAATGCAGTGAAAGACTTGGAGTTGTGTAGATTCAGAGCAATTCTTTAAGTGTTCGATTGATTACATGCGTTGTCTCTTGTGTTCCAGTCTCAATGGCGATATTTATAAAAGTGCATTTCAAAGATCCGTTGGAGAGACGAAGACTTCAACAGCTCTTTTCATAAGTGCATTAAATGCATGGGGTATCGATCGAGAATTTCGTCTTCACAGATAACTAGAGCGAGATAATCATTTCGAGATCTTCAAAAGGTGGGCGATTTGGTGTCGATCTCGAGATGAAGCGAAGGTAGGGAGCGATGCCTTTTCTTGCTTTTCTTTATTCGGGGACGAAAAGTATTCTCGCTTTTCGGAAAGTTGCTTTCGGCTTGACATGTCGGGAAAAGACTTGGATTAATTCAAATATCATGTGGGAGAAAGTTTGAATTAATCGACTAGCTTTGATCTGGAGAGGACACGTAAAGCGGTCAGTGGACACGAGGTCTCACCGATCTTAAGCTTTGAGCGAGGTCTTAGGTGAAGGCGAGAAGTGGTCTTCAGAAGTTCTGAAAAAGTCCTACAAAAACTATACACGGCAAAGTTCTATACACGTTGCTTCGCACGATCTGATTGATTAGCAAGTATAAAACTAATGTAATGTACTGATCAGATATAAATTTAACATAAGAATTAACACGTACATTGGCTAGGGCTCGTGGAAACATTCAAAAAAACTTTAAAAGCATATGGGTTCTTAGTAGGCTGCTTTGACTAGGTATGCATGGTTGCCTAATTTGTCCGGCTATACTAAAGAAGGTCGTCTACGGCATCCGACCATCATGGAGGAGAGCTTCCTCAGGAATCTGATCTCCATCATAGTGAAGAGCCCCCTGGGGGAATCCGAGCCGATAGGGTCGTTCGCCGAGATCGAACTCTAGCCTTCGGCTCTAATGGAGAAAGAGTGGATGGATGTGGCGAGCAAATTTTAACTCGACTTCTGGTTAGTCGAGGAACCTTCATTTCGGCCTACCTGGCCTTTCCACCAGGTTAGCTCAATAGTGGTGGGTCCTTCAGTAGCCCCCTACTTCTCGGGCGTGGTTGTCATTTGGAGACCGAGAAGTAAACAGATCAGGTGCTATCATTCGCATCCTCGACTTCTTTGTTATCTTCGTCTTCTGAAACAAATACTGATAATAATCACAACAACAGCAAAGATGAAGATAGTGTTGGTGTTGAAGATGTTTCCTTAGGATACCCAATCAACAGTTTCAACAAGGGTCGGTATTAGATTCCTACTTTCTCAGATTCTCCCGTCCTGTTTGTTACAAGACCTCCAATAGATACAATAACATGCATAGGTGTATGTGGGGGCATGGATCTCAATATAGGGAAGGGATCAAATCTCCTAAGGGAGATTCGGCCAACAGAATGTTCGAGTTCCCTTGCCATTATAAGGGGAAGCGCAGAGTCAAGCCATTCGTGTGTCTAAAATGTGGCAAGACCTTTACAGTACGGGGTGGTTGGAAGACCCATGAGAAGTTGTAGGGAGCTTTGGTATTTGTATTTGTGGGTCTAATTTTAAGCACAAGAGAGGAAAGCACAGGTAAAACAAATGAGCATGTCATACTGGTCCGGTAGCTAAGACAGGAAAGTGATTCTTGAGTTCTTGGTGGATTCAAACTAATTTAGGCCCATATTCAACCGTACTTGTACATACATGATAATTGAAATTGATTTCTCATGTTAATGTCTTCTTCAACGACGAGTCCATGGTGGAGTCAAAACTAATATATGCCCTTTACATGTGATGTAGAAGGTTGGTAGTGATACCCTCAAAACAAAAAACAGGGTGAAAACCATGAGACGAGACTGGATCTGGATTCTGAAAGGAAAGAGTAGTAGACGAGGATCAAAAATATGAAGATTGATAGAGGAAGAGGACGGTGTTCGGTGCGTGAGCATTTTAGGAAAAAATTAATGAAAATGGACTTTTATGGTTTAAAAAAAAAAGGTAGTTCGCGGTTATAAATTTATAAAATAGTATTGGCCTGTAATTATCTCTTTTCTTAATGCCTTATGCATGTTAATTTCTCTACGACCGGCGACATCCATAAAATATTGCCAATTTGAGAAAGGGGTACTATTAACACCCCCAAACTAATATATACGTCCATTTATTTGATACACATCCAAACTTTATTTTAGATTCTAACCATGTACTAAACACAACTCCTATAGGCTATAATCCATATTATACCCTTTTACATACACACCCATACATACACAATTATGAACAATTGGTTCAGAAAATGTTTAAGGAAACACTAATTTGGACATCTCAATTATGGAGGGAGTAATATGTAATATCTCCCTCCATCCCAAATTAAGTAGGATTACTCTTTCGGTTACAACCAAATAGTTTAATATTCTATTATGAATGTTTCACTTAAATAGCTTTTTTTTTAAAAAATATTCTTATTATGTTAAAAACCTTTTAACTTTACGTACCCCTCAAGTGTATAACCATATTAACTACATTTTTATAACGATTATCAATTCTAATGATACAGTTTCTTTTAATAAAATTCTTATCTCAAAATAAATACTCCTTCCGTTTTCAAATTATCGTTCACCTTTTTTTTTCGTCCGATCTTAAATAATTGTCATCTTTCAAAACTTTCTTTTTTTAAAAAATATTTTTACTATTTTATCCTTACTTTTTCTACTTACTTTAATTATGGCCACATACTCAAAGGCATTGAAGGAAAATCACAAATTTCACTAATATTTATAATACAGTCAATTATTTTTTCTTAAACAGTATACCAGATCAAAATAAACAATATTTTAAAAACGGAGAGAGTATTTATTTTTGTGTAATTGTACGAGATAGGGGTGTAAGTGGTTCTGTTTTGTTTGGTTTATGCCAAAACCACAAACCGAACCGCCTCCTAGTGGTTCCAAAAATCTCAAATCGAACCGAACCGAGTAACACTTGGAACTAAACCGAACAGAACCACTCGGTTTGGTTTGGTTTGGTTCGATTTTGTTGTTTATATAAATAATTTTTAAGGAAATTAATCAACATTAAAAATAACAATAAAAATAAGATTTTAATTTCGAATTAACATCAAAATTAGGAAATAACCTACTAACAAAAATTTATCATAAATAAAACAATACAAATTCTAAAATAAACACAAGCAATGGAAGAAATAATAGTTCTCCAACAATCAAGATTTTGTTTGATTTAATATCCATATATATATATATATATATATATATATATATATATATAAACAAAGGTTCAAAATAGTTAATAAATGTAATATAATATATATTATATAATAAATAAATAAAAATATATACGGTGGTTTGGTTCGGTTCGGTTTGATTTGGTTCGATACCAAAAACCGTGAACTGAACCGAACCGTGTGGTTTTCTAATTTTAAATCAAATCGTATTCGACCAAAATCGAACCAAACCAACTGATTTGATTCGGTTCAATTTCATAATTCGGTGGTTTCGATTTACACGCCTAATACTAGACTAATTTCCAGCTCTAACAATCATGGCATTACGTCCACATGTGATGACATAAGTCACATAACATGGATGTTGACCATATTTGTGTATATTTTCTTCCAAAGTGATCTAAAAATTAACGTACTTAATTTGTGAAAAATAAAAACTTCCACTCACCCTGCAAAGAGAGTATCTTTTCATAATCATTTAATTAATTATGAGAGAAAAAAAGAAATTAAGGAAAAATATCAAAAAAATGTTACTAAAAAAATCTCATATTCAAAAAATCCCAAATATATTTTTGATAGAGTAGGTCTCCTGTAAGACGGAGTCCTACTCTCTCACAGCTCACCCCATCAATAATTGGTAAGTCGAAAAAAGATGATTCGTCTTACACAAAATATCATTAAAATCGTCTTAAACAAGTTTTTCTCCTTTTTATCTAGCTATCTATTTAATCTAATCTAATCTAACTACCTATAAAAGTCTAGGTTTTCTCTTATAACTTAATATATGGACAAACCTACCCCTTAACTTAATAAATCACTCACCATTAATTAAGATTAAAAGAGAAAAATTGTCATAGACTAATTAATTACATGAATAATTAAATAATAGTTTGATCTCTTGACTTGTACCTAATTTAAAGTTATGTCCTATATTTTTTTAATTTTATTAATTTCGTCTTGTATTTTGATTTTCTTATTAGTTTCCCCCACCTACAATGGTCGTTACAAATGTCACCCAATATTTTCTGAAATGACAAAAAATATCATTACTCGATTGAGACACTAAAACTTTATTCGAAACTAAAAATAATATGGTTTTATTTTCTTAATTATGTTCGGGAACGACATTATTAGATTTATATGAAAAATTGTATCTATAATAATAGAATTGTTAGTGAGTAGCGATATATTAAGAACATTTGTAGCATGCTTAGTTATTACCCATGAATAAAATAAGAGAAATGAGTTAAGAAAATGTGTCATAATGTCAAGAAGATGAAAAAAAAAGAAGAAGAACAATTTGATGAATTTGTGTCTTTTGTTAAGGACAATACACATACATTTACCATGCTAAACAATAATTATTGGAAAAAAGTAACCATAATAAATATAATAAATCACTTGCCATGAATTAAGACCAAAAGAGTAAATTTATCATAGGATCAGTTTCCCCCTCATACCATTATCGTTACAAATATCGCCCAATGTTTTTTCTAAAATGATAAAAACACTCTTACTCAGTCGAAACAGTAAAACCTTATTCGAAATTAAAAAATAATATGGTTTTACTTTGTTAAATATGTTTGTGATAGACATTATTAGATTCATATGAAAAATTGTATCTATAATAATAGAATTATCGGTGAGTATCGAGATATTTATCAAATTTGTAGCATGTTTAGTTATTACCCATAAATAATATAAGAGAAATGAATTAAGAAAATGTGTCATAATGTCACGAAGATGAAAAAACAATGAAGAATCATTTGATGAATCTGTGCGTTTTGTTAAGGACAATACACATAAATTTACCATTTCAAATAATAATGATTGGAAAAAAATAGCCATAAATATAATATATCACTCGCCATTAATTAAGACCAAAAGAGTAAAATTGTCTTAGGTTAATTAATTTCATGAATAATTAAATAATAATTTGATCTCTTGACTTGAACCTATTTTAAAGTTAGGTCCTACATTTTTTAATTATATTCATTTCGTCGTGCATTTTGATTTTTTTATCAGTTTCCCCTGCCTACCATTATCGTTACAAATGTCGCCCAATATTTTCTAAAATGACAAAAATACTCTTACTCAGTCGAGGTACAAAAACTTTATTTGAAACTAAAAAAATAATATGGTTGTACTTTCTTAAATATGTTCGGGAAAGACATTATTAGATTTATATGAAAAAAAGTAGCTATAATAATAGAATTGTTGGTGAATATCGAGATATTAAGCAAATTTGTAGCATGTTTAGTTATTACCCATAAATAAAATAATATAAATGAGTTAAGAGAATGTGTCATAATGTCAAAAAATGAAAAAAATGAAGAATCATTTGATGAATCGATGCGTTTTGTTAAAAAAAACTAAAATCCATAGTTTACTTTTTTTAATTTTCAGATTATTACAAACAGCCTTAAAAACTATCATATTGTTCCTAAACTTGTAGATATTTTAAACAAAACCAATTGTAGTAATCACAAATAACTGGGATAAAATATTTTACTTCTCTCCATAACTGTGTACCAAACCTCAAACTTCTTTTTGCTATTAACTTGCTTGCTCCTCTTCATAGAACCCAATGTAGTTACATATGAGAATCTCTCTATTCCCCTCCCTTGGCTATCGACTTTTTTTTTTCTACCACAACTCTAATTTTATTGGAAGATACTGCTACCAACCGACATCCTTTCAAGTAGTATATCCTAAAATTAATTAGAGTATCTCATTGCTTAGTAATTTGACACTAAAAGTAGATAGGAACTAAGAAATGTGAAACGTTCTAAGAAAAAAAGTCCAACTAATCAGAATCTTAAAAGATTATATGTCTCAATTTGAACAAGGTGATGTGAATGCATTTCCTTATGGTGGTAATAGTAATATTGACGACTGTAGGGATGGTGGTGTTAGGGGCGATGGTGGCGGCAATTGTAGGGATGACAGTGGTGGTTTAGATGAAATACAACATTGTGAGATTTCCAAATCATTATATTTTCAAATATCCACATGGGTTTTGGTTTCGATTTGAATATTTGAAAATAAAAAAAATTGAATTTGAGTTTGTAAAAAGTGAAATTCAAAGTTGTGTCGTGATGAGTCTATAAGTGATGAGTTTTGCAAACTAGTTATTTTGAAGAAAAGAGTAAAGAATTAAAAAAATGAATCAAATCAAATAAAAATTTAACTTTTTGAGGTAAAAATGGTTAATTTTGTCATTGTACTTTGATTAATTGTTACATTTTGCCACTGTACTATGTTTCGAGCAAGATTGTCATTATATTTTTAAAGATATATGCAATTTCGTTACTATCCCTAACTGTCTTCCAATTTTAACGGTGACTTAACGGAAGCTAAAGATATTTTATTTTTCTGTTTTAGCAAAACAAGGTAAATGTGTTTTTTTGGTGGTGGTGACTGATGATGGCGGTGGCGGCGATTGCACGGATGCTGGTGGTGGTAGTTAGGAGTGGTGTTTGAGGTGATTTTAAGCATGACAATGGTGGTGAGAGTTGTCAAATAGGGCAAAAGCTCGCGGGCATGCCCGCCCCGCCGCCCATTAGGGGCGGGTTGGGCTGATGTATTAGATACCCGTTTGGAAAACGGGCTTTTCGGACTTTGCCCATGCGGGCTACGAGCTTTGTGGGTTGGGGCAGGGCGGGGGCGGGCAGCCCACACTTTCTCACTTATTAAAACTTAGAATTAAAAGTTTGAGTGGCCCAGCACATTCTCTGTTTAAATTAGGTTAGGTTACTCATTCTCATTAGTCATTCACTCATTCCATTGCATTGTCATTTAGCAACAGTCAAAAATATCACAGGCAGCTTGAGCGTTTATCTTCGATTATGGCAGCGGTAGCAGTGCCTCTTTCTCTCTCTGAGAGTCTCGTGGTCTCGGCTATCACTCTCTCTATCTCATTTTTCTGTCTCTCAACCTCTTCCCATCGTGACATCGTCGCTCTCATCGTATCACACCTCTTTCACTTCCGTCGGCTGTCTCCCATCAACGCCATAGCCGTCGGTTCTCTTCTCTTCTCTCTTTCTCACTCCGGCGAATCTCCATCTCCAATCTCGATCTTCTCTCCCAAATCCGCCAGATGTGTTCCTCGAGCCCTCCGGCCCATGTTTCGCTAGAGCCCTAACCTCTGTTCTTGTTGTTGGTGATGGCTATTGCATTTTCAGTTGATTTCTTCTCAAAAATTCAAAATCCTCACTCTTCATCTACAAGAACAACAAGAGTGGCCTGATTACATTCTTACTTAATTGGGTTTGTTAAAATTTTGTTCCTAAGTACATTTAGAACAACAAGAGTTGTTCCTAAGTACATTTAGAACAACATTCATGTTTTACACAAACCCAAATTATTAAGTATATAGGGCAGCCCCTAATTTTCTAGATTTCATCCTTAATATGGTCATTTCTTTAAAGTTCCCAAATGCAATGAATTCCTTCACAAGAGTTGTTCCTAAGCACATTTAGAACAACATTCATACTTTACACAAGTCCAAATTATTAACTTAACAAGGTAGCCCCAAAATTTTCAGATTATAAACTTGTTAAATTTCAAGTTATTAACATGGTGCATGTCTTCTTGAGCATGTATCTAGAAACTATCATGAAGGGAGCATGCTTGATATTGAGCATACAAAAACAGGGGATTGGGTGCTTACCTTATTCAAAATCCAACGGTTGGATGACAAAACAAATCAAAGATTAAGAAACTAGGGAGCAAGAGCTTCGATTCGGTGGTCTCCAATCAAAAATCCGATGGCCGGATCTCCGGCAATGATGCAACCAAGGTGAAGGATTTCAAGCTCACTCTTTCTCTCTCTAGGAACCAGCAAATGACCAAGGAGGAAGACAATGGCTGATTCTTGAGCTTGGGGAGATGATGAACTCCCAAAAGAGTCAATCCTAAGTTTGGGTTATTAAGGTTTCTATTGGTTGATTAATGTTGGCCCTTGATAAAAATACATCAAAAGGTTGAAGTTAAACCTAAAGAGGTCACAATACATGAGGGGGTTCGAATTTGGTTCAAATGAGTTTGAGGGTTCAAGCCAAAAATTCAAAATCTGAAAATCCCGAAGTCTGGAAAACAAAATTTTCATTTGCGAAGTTACTGGACAGTTAATCTTGTAAAATTGACCATAAATGGCTCACACCTCCAAATGAGGTGATTTTTTATTTTTCTAAAACTAGACTCATTAAAATATATTTTAGGTTTTTAAATTACTCCATTTGGACTTATAATCATCAAAATATGGTTACTACAAGTTCAAGTACATAAGCTGAATTCTTGAAAACAGAATTCTGGCACAGCCGTAAGTCAAGACCTAATTGAGGTACTTAGACACCTTGGAAAATTACCAAATTTTATAGGAAGTATCCTAACATATGCAGGCAAAACATACTAATTTTTTATAAAATTATCTTTAGTATATTGGTACCAGAATTTTCCCGAAGTTTTCCCAAAAACATGACTGATCTGTGAAGAAATAAATTGGTCATCTTATTACCAAATGCAACAAGTCTATGAACAATGATTGTGCAAGCAAGAGAAATACTAGTACACTTGGTCTAGAACTCAAATGAACTTCTCGCAAGTTGAATACACAAACAATACAAGCAACGAAGACAATCCCGAGAGACCCTAAGACTCAAACGAAGCAACAATGCTTCTAAACTCTCAACCATGCATACTATTATCAAGATTAATGGTATAAGTCATATATGCAAAGTACTAAGACTCCAATGGGAATTTGTTAAGTGAAAGCATGCTAAGATGAATGCTCAAAGCATTAACGACAAAGCATGCAACACATATAAGACATTCAAACGACTATGATCGTAATCAACCTAATGCAAGCATGATATGAACAATATGAACTCTCTAACATGTTAAGGCATACGTTAAGCATGTTATAATGATGTTATACAAGTAATGGGTTTGGGTTCTCACAACTATAGTTTGATTATGCTGCCAAGTATTTCTTTGAAAGATGAATCTCCTATGATACTGTATTATATAACTTTAATACAAAAGAAAGATGAATCTCCTATGATACTGTATTATATAACTTTAATACAAATGCTTCGGTTGAGTATAGTTTAGAAGCCATTCTCTGTCCAAGTATGCTTTAAAAAGTTCCATGTTTGATATACCATACTTTTCTGCTTTCTTTCTGTCATAAGGAGTGCCAATGTCAAGAAGCTTCTAAATTCTGACACATAAATATATTTATAGGGTTCAATATTCCTTTTGAACCAATATTGTTCTTGGTCCTTCTTCGACGTAACCTCCTGCAGAAATTCAGCAACTCCTACTATTCCACTTGTCAAGACATTGATTCAAACAACACGGAGATCAACCGTCACAAAGTTCAAATAGAAACAGGACAAAAGATGCTAAAGAAATTTATAACTACTTAGGTGATCATGTCCGTAAAGATTGCCCGAAGATGAGTGTGACGACCCGACCCGGACTCAATGCGGAATCCCAAGGTCGTGCCGTCAAGACAAGCTAAAAGACGGACAAGCACCTGCTAAGCGTAGTAGTGCGGTTCCAGAGTTGAACCAACAAACACTAAACAGGAATGAAAAGCCATAACGACAAAACCGAATAACCAAAAACTAAAATCTGCGGAAGCAAATCATAAGTGGGACCAAAGCCTATAATTATAAACTAAAGAATACAAGGCTGAGAGACGACTATCTCTCGACAAATCTACGACTCGCGTGACGCAACATTGCGCACGTACAACAAACCATCGGCAACCTAAGGCCGGCGAAGCAACAAGAATACCAACCTGATAAACGACAACTCAACGGCTATAACATGCCGGAGGAATAAATCAACTAAAGAATAAGATATTCAAATTCTAACAACTAAACCCAAGTCTCACGACTAACGTCGTCGGAGATGACAATACCAACAATACTAGAATGAGTGAGCTAAAGCATGCTCGGAATAATAAAAGGGAACAACTCATAAGAGATACAACAGCTCGACCAAACAAGTCGGCTACCAAAATAATACGATAACGAAATACTAATATAGTCTACCCAAGTAAAGTCTACATAACTTTACAATCGTGTCTCACAATACATAACAACAATAATAATAATAAATCCAAGCTTAAATCCCGGAAGACCACCTTCTAGGAATCACTATCCAGAAGCCCGCAGCGTACTAACGGGATCATTTGCAAAAACTAAGGAAAACAAACACGAAATGAGTCATAATGACCCAGTAAGTTACTAAATGCAATTGTATGGCATAGCATGACGTGGCATGGCATAATGCACAAGCATATATAAAATCATGGTATCTTAATAGCATACCAATAATAAACTTGTATTGAGTTATCATGTAACATAAACTTCATAAACCATATAGCACGTTTTCTTTCATATAAGTGCTTATACATAAGCACGTAAAACCAAGATCTGGGCCTAGCCCTTCAATGATCATAAACTGGGTTTCAATCCTTAAATGATCATAACTCATCAGTTTTCTTAATGAGTTCCTCGTTACATTCATCCAACCCGAGGATGAGAAATGGGAGCTCAATATCAGGCTAGGGGGCGCTAATACGAGACCACATCCCACTATTGGCCACATAGTGAGGAGAAAGAGTACCAATGTGGCGATTCATAGCGAATGTTTCCAAAGACTATGAATCGTCCCATTGACAAAAAACGACCAAGGCATGGTGGACTCAAATCAAGATGCTCAAGTAGATATTTACTTGGATAAACCAATAAGGACCAAGTCCATCATAAAAGAACTTATCAATTCAAGTAGGTCATAATGCTCTACAAAAACCCAATATACAATGCACATAATTGTACACACTTAACATGTTCAACTAACTTGTAAGTTTAGTTCAAAAATCACATATTGAGGTATTCATAATCCTCAAGTCATCACCAATTCAAGAATAGCTTATAGCTCAATAAATCACAATGTGAGGTCTACTATAGTCCTCTACTCAAGATTAAATCAAAGACTATAATTTAGTCTAAGAACAACCACAAACAAGGCTTAGCATTTGGTTTCACTCAAAAGCACACCGGACTCATCCATAGTCCCAATTGTCATAATTAATCGACTTCTCAAACCAATCTCGAGGGTACCAAAACTAACTCGTAGTCAAACCCCCGGGAGTGCTATCATGTGCACGCGACCAAATTCCCTAAGAGGGAACTCATTCAAACAATCATTTCCTAAGGGCATACGAGGTCATAGGTTGGTCTCTAATGCTCCGTGCTCTACGAGCACGCTCTAAATAAATCCCCAATAAGCTTCTATATCATGGGTGTCACAAAGGGGACACAATTCGAGATCTTTCGGGTACTCACAATCAAAACCAACCAAACCCGAACATCGTAGGATTTCAACATAAGGCTTACTAACATCTTGTTGAACCTAAAATGACTCCATTGAGTCTTAATATCGCACTTCATTAAATACGCATTTCATACAACCCAAGATTAGCACATCATTCAAGTTTATAGAGTTTATCCCAAAAATAATCCGGGCTTATTTCCCAAGCCTAAAATCCAAGAATTCATCATAGACATAGTCAACGAAACCCAAATGACGTAGGACTTCAACCCGAGTTCGTTAGCACAATATCGAACCTATTACGACTCTGTAGAGTCTACATACTAAGTTTCATTCTCAAACCTTTCATCCATATCAACATTAACACACGCTTCAAATAACAACAATTTCTCCAATAAGTTGGGGGTTGATTCTCAAGCCTAAAATTCAAAACAAAACCCAACATAGATCACAACCCATTTCATAAACCATATAATTTCAATTAAGTGATCATTCTCATAATATATAGAGAGTTCACAAATCCAAAGCCCCAATCAAAGGCATACTTTCATAATAAACCCAAATATAATGTAAACATGATTTCTAGCATGCTCCCAATCCTAGAAACACAATATGAAGGATAATCATTCACATCAACAACCATAGAAGTCATCTACAAATGCTCCTAACATGTTCATACTTCCAAAAATCCCCAAAATTGGGCAAACATAGCATATCAAGTGTTCATTGCCCACAAATAGCATATAAGTTGTTTTCCTTAGGGCCAATGAACCAAAATCAAAAGAAAGTAACTTACCTAGCTTGAGTGAAAACTCAAGAGAACACAAATCCGATCGGTGAAGTTGTTCTACTCGTCGAGGGCTTCAAGATTCCGAAGTTTGAAGGCAATCGGTTGGTCGGATCGTCTTGGATCGAAGAGAGAAGAAGCTAGGGCTTGAAATCTCCCATGGAGACTCTCTCTCTCTAATACGTAATGTGGAGGATGAGAAATGAAATGATTTCAGCAAATTGCAAAGGGGTTGTGGGTATTTATACCCCCAAATTAAGGAGGGCACATTAGACATTTCCCTTGCACAATTAGTATGGATTAGGGGTAATCAAACACTAATCTAACCTTAATCAACTTCCAACTAATGTTAGGACATGATTTGGGTTAAGTATGGGAGGTTAGGAAGGGTTTAGAGGGGGTTTAATGAGGGTAGGATAGGTATAATTCGTCCAAACTCAAAACAGGGCAAAAAATCCCGTAAGTGACATTTTATGTTGAGGCGGGCGCCTCACATTATTGAGGCGGGCGCATGGGGCTCTGACCCATCTCCAAATTTGCAAATTTGCTCCCAGAAGTTGAGGCGGGCGCCTCACATTATTGAGGCGGGCGCCTGGGAAGCTAAGGCTGGACAGTCAATCTTGTAAAATCGACCATAAATCGCTCACAACTCCAAATGAGGTGATTTTTGATTTTTATGAAACTAGACTCATTGAATTATATTTTAGGATTTTAAATTACTCCATTTGGACTTATATACATCAAGATATGGTTACAACAAAATCAAGTACAGAAGTTGTTTTTCTGAAAACTGAATTCTGGCACAGCCGTAAGTCAAGACCTAATTGAGGTACTTAGACACCTTGGAAAATTACCAAATTTTACAGAGAGTATCCTAACGTATGAAGGTAAAACATACTAAATTTTTAGAAAATTATATTCAGTGGATTAGTACCAGAATTTTCCGAAGTTTGCCCAAAACATGGCTTTGAAGGAAATCGCTAAGGGCAAAACAAAGCAAGAGGGTTTATAAACTTCCAAATCATCGATAGACTTAGGGAATACCTCCAACTTGAAGTCTAATACATCTAAACATATTAATAAACCGTCTTATAGAGGTCTAGGACCCAAACCGAGGTCACGAACACAAAACGCAAGCAAACCCTCAATCGCGTCGCATTCCGACTATCGTCGAGTCACGACTTGTGACTTTAGCAAGTCAACAACTATATGGAGTCTCTTAATAATGTTTTGGTCTTAATATGGTCTCTCAAACATATCTAGACCCTCTCGCAAACCAAACATACCGTCGACAAGGGAAGAAGTGCAAGTATAGCACGCAAACCGAGATAACGAAGGAGCGGGGTGTCACAATGAGAGTTAATCGGTCTGGGAGTGCTAGGCAACAATCTTGTGGCTCAAAGAGAGATGGTGATGGTCAACCTAGAGTTTGAGGTCGTGTGCACGTGGCGGTTGGCCATTGCGGAGTTTTGAAACCTATCCGAATAGGAAGGTACGTTCTCGTATATATATTATACCGTTATTACTATTATTGTTATTATGAGCACACGTCTTATCGGTAGCTCATGTGCATTCATACATACATTACATGGTGTATTGCATATTATTGGTTTATTCCTTGATTGGGGATAAATCCCCAATGTGGTGTTGGTATGTGATATTGTTTGATTTGTGAATTACCGGTAGGTAATCACACATGGTTTGTGGATTCTTGTATAGTCTATGTATATATAGGACTATACTATATATAAAAAGCATTGGGAATGAATTTATGTTACGGCGATAGTAATCGATGGTATTATGGGGTTACAGTTTCGTAGGCCTATATTAAGAGTCGGGGCGTGAATACATGTATATATATATATATGTATATATCTATGAAACATGAATTGTATGATGATACTTATTGGTTTGAGATGATGCTTGTATATCCTACGGAGTCGTGTTTAATGTGGTGAATAATATAATATTATATATTGTTGATGGTCATTATGCGAGTAGGATACACTCGATTAGTGAGAAGGTTAAGTGTTGCGATTTATCGGTTGATTTTGGTTTCGCGGGCAAGTATGGTGTTTCACTGCGATTATTAAAGTGTTGATGTTTTGGGGACGTTAGAATATGCGTTGGTCGTGGCCTTGGTCTACAGCTTAAGAAAGGTTGGAATTGTGAAGTATAGACGTTACGACTACTAGTAGCCGCGTCGGTACGTGGTGACTTCTAGTGAGTTTTCTTTGTTATGTGTACTAGGTACACGAGTTTTGTGATAAATATGATTGTTGTTTGCCAAGGTAATAGACCTTGTTACTTGACTTGATTTCATTCAGTTATGTGCATTAGTTGTAGGGAACACCTACTTGATGCATCTACATTTTAGTACATTAAATTCTCATTTCATAATTATTACCTCTTGCTCATTCATTTCATTAGCATAGGAGACTGTTAAAGGATGCTTAAGATTTTCTCATAACCCTTCGCATCCTTGCAACGAAAGCTTTTGAAATCCAATTTAGCCGGTACCCTAAATTGGTGATCAAAAGAGGTTCGTTGTTGGACTAGGATTGGTATGAGTTATGGTAGAAATTGACTATACCCGTTACCAAATGGAATGGATAGAAACGAAAAGAATTTTCAAAACATTTCATTATTGTGCTCTTATGTGTTCTTACCCGCGATACGGAGATCGCGAGTATGATTTACATGACTTGAAATGTCTTATTGATTGCCTCTAATTTGGTTGAGAATTGCCCTATAAGCAATTATTACTTCTTGTAACTTGCGATCTTTTATGTGCGAATTTCATGGTGTGCGCCGAGACAAATAGTTTCGGTAGTTGAATCCTTATGGTATGCTTGAACTTGTTTCCATGTTGAACTTTGGGGTTTGTGTACAAGATTGATTAGTGTTGTTCGTATGTGTTTTCTCGACTCGGATATGAGTCATATTATTTCCAATCTGAAGAGTTTAGTGTTGTTGTGCCTATTGAGAGGTCCTGAAACCTGAGTCTGGATCATTGTAGTTTGACCCTCATATACTTGGTTTGGTTATTGTGATGGTAGACTCGGAGATTGAGTCTAGGTTTATGGTTTTGAGCATCGAGTGTTTACTCGGGATTGTGAGACACCGTAGTGGTGTCTGAGTATTCGATGTTGAGGTGATGACCTAACATTGGTTTGAGATACAGTTTAGAATTCGGGATGAATTCTTTTTAAGGGGGAGAGGATGTAAGACCCCGATTCCCGGTTAGCTTGAATTGCGTGCAATGCTCGCATTTCTTCTTTGGTTGATTGCTCGTTTGGTTTGTGAGAGAGTCTAAATGTGTATGAGAGATTCAAATTAAGACCAAAATACTTTTAAGTCATGCCATATTGTTGTGGACTTGCTAAAGTCACAAGTCGTAATTCGACGATAGTCGAAATACGACGCGATTGAGGATTCGCTTGTATTTTGTGTTCCTGACCTCGATTTGGTCCTAGATCTTTAAATGATGATTAAATAACATGTTTAGATATGTTATACTCCTAGTAGGATGCATTCCTTAAGTCTCGTGAAGTTTCGACGCTTCGAGGATAACAATTCTCCTTATCGCGTAGTTCAAGATTGAGCCGAGTGATCGTCTCGCCCTTCGGGAGTCCTTTTCTCCTATCTGTTGTTCATCATTTGAGAGGCATTCAGGTCTATTTTGTATCCCTTATAGGTGTTTACAATCATGGGTTATTACCGTCGGTTTGTGGTTTCATTCGACGTTTCGTTAGCAAGTTGTTACGTCTTGCGTCGGTTTCGCCCCGGGTTGTTTAGGGTGTTGTTTATGGGAGTTTAGACCTACTTTAAAAGTTGTTTGAGACTTGGATGGATTATTTTAGTGTTTGAGGACTTTAAGGGTTCAATTGTGAGCCATTTTGAAGCTTTAAGGCTCGAGGATGCATGCGGGAGAGTCCGAGGCCGAACAAGAAACAAGAAAATTGAAGATTTGGGATTTGTTGAGTGATGCGCTCGCATCACTCAAGGGCAATGCGACCGCAAGGGTCTGTCTCCCTGTTACAGGATTTTTTGTGTAATTTGCCAAGTTGTCCAACTTAACCCCACCCAAACCCATCCTAAACTAATCCTAAACCTTCCTAACTACCTTAAGACATGTCCTAAACATCTAATTGAGATTTGGAGGTGGATTAGAGGGGTTAATCTAAGGGAAACAAGCCAATCAACCTAAACATAACCCACTTCACTTTTAAACCCATTTGAAGCCCTAACACTTCATTTAACTCCCATATTCAGCCTATCACTCCACAAAAACGTGGGAGAGCTTGAGAGAGGAGTCTTCTAGGGTTCTTGAAGGTCCATCCATGGATTCCATAGCTTGGGGCCTCCATTTCACAATCCACTCCATAGAATTGAAGAGGAGAGTGAGGAGAACAATACCCACCAATGGGAATTTCGAATTGGAAGCTTAAAGGGGCTGAATCAAGGTAAGTTACTACACCTATCTCTCTTTGTTTTTGCCCCATTGACCCTAGGGAAAACAACCTTTGTGCTATGTGAGGTCAATGGGTGCATTTAGGGCTTTCTAGAGATACTATGAACCCTAGATTCTAGAGGATGAATTGGCTTGGGTGAACCTATTTGGGACCTTGATTTATATGATATTCTTATGTTAAGTAGCCTATTCATCCTTGCTATGTGATTTATTTCATGTTTATGAGCATGATTGGTGAAGATACTTGGAAGGGGATTTTGCCCAAATGATGATTTGGCTTATTGAACATGGTTGTAAGCTTGATTATTATGTTATACATGTGTAGTAGAGTATATTAATCCATGTTGTGTGATTTGTTCATGTTTGGTAGGCATGATTGATGAGGTGACCTAAATGGGTTTATGCACAAAAATGTGAAATTGCCCTATGTTGCCTTGTTAAGTGTTTTGTTGGGATTATGTGGGTTTAATGAACTCGAAAATATGGTGATTGATGTTAGTTATGAACATGGGGAGGGTATTGTAGCCCAAGCTTCTATGCCCTAATTTTTGGAAAGTGTACATTAGACTCAACAGAGTCATTTTAAGTTTGATAACGTGCTTAACGAACTTGGGTTGAAATCCTACAACGATTGGATTTCGTTTGATTAATGTTGTGAAATGCATAGTCTCCAAACATTAAATGGAATTATGATTATGATGAACTTTATGGATTTTTAGGCTTGGGAATCAAGCCCGAATGAATATTGGGATTTTTGTTGTACACTTTAATGAAATATTAAAGTGTGGATTTATGAAACACATAAAGAATGAAATGTAGTATTAAGACTCAACGGAGTCGTTATAAGGCCAATAAAATGATAATGAGCCTTGGGTTGAAACCCTACAATGTTTGGGTCTTGTTTGGTTATGATTGTGCACGCCGGGTTTTTGAGTTTGTGTCCAATTAAGACATTCATGTTAAGGAGACTTATTAGAAATATATTATGGGCATGCGTGTTAGAGCACGGGACATTAGTGACCAACGTATGGTCACGAGTATAATTAAGAGAAGATTAAGAAAGAATTCTCTCCTTAAGAATTTTGGTTGCGTGCATATAAAAGCACTTGTGAGAAAGTGACTACGGAATAGTCATGATGTTCTTGAGTATGGAATTGGTGGTGTCGATCTTGTATGACGATTAGGACTATGATTGAGTCCGGTGTACTTAAAATAAAGACTAAAATTATTAAGCCTTGAGTTGTGGATATTCTTAGACTAACGTAGTAGTCTTTGGTTTGATTTTGAGTGGAGGATTATTGTAGACCTCACATTATGATTTATTAAGCTTATATGCTATCTTTGATTTGGGTGATGACTTGGGGAATAATGAGTACCTCAATATGTGGTTCTTGAACTAAATTTGTAAGTTAGTTGAACACGTTGGTTATATGCAAATATATGTATTGTTCATGAGACTTTGTAGAGCATTATGTCCTACTTGATTATATGCAAATATGTGCATAGATTATGAGACATTGTAGAGCATTATGTCCTACTTGATTATATGAAAATATGTGCATAGATTATGGGACTTTGTAGAGCATTATGTCCTACTTGATTATATGCAAATATGTGCATGGTTTATGAGATGTTGTAGAGCATTATGTCCTGCATGATTTAATGAGCCCGATATAAATGAACTTGGTCTCATTGGTTTATGCAAGTAAATATCTACTTGAGCATTTTGGTTTAAGTCCAGCTGGCGGGTTTGGTTGTAGTGTCGGCAATGGGACGATTCATAGTCTTTGGAAACAATCGCTATGAATCGTTGCATTGGTTCCCTTTCTCCTCACTATTTGGCCAATAGTGGGATGTGGTCTCGAGATAGAGCCATCTAGCCTAATTTCGAGCTCCCATTTCTCATCCGGAGACTGGATGAATGTAACGAGTACTCATTAAAGGAAAACTGATGAGTTGTGATTATTTGGGGAGGAAACCCCAGGGTATGATTGGTTGGGTATTGAACCCAGATTTTGGATTGAGGATGAATTCCCATGGTAAGTTTGGTTGGGTGTTGGACCCGGATTTGGTTGTAACAGTTCGATTTACGTTTCTTGTTACTCATGTTTATTTATGAGCATTTATATGAAAAATATTATGCTATGTGGCTTATGTGGGATTATGTGCATGTTTATTTTTGGTATACTAGTATGATACCATGATACTTGTATGCTCATGTATTATGTCATGCCATGACATAATATGCCATGAAGTTGCATTTAGTAACTTATTGGGTCATTATGACTCACTCCGTGTGGTTGTTTTTCCCTAGTGTGTGCAGTGATCCCGTTAGTACGCGCAACGGCTTCAGATAGCAATTTATAGCAGGTGGTCTTCCGAGCAATGAGCTTGGAGTTAATATTATTATTTTTTGTATTAATTAATTGTGAGAATCCGATGTAAAGTTATGTAGACTTTACTTGGGTAGATTATGTTAGTATTTTATTGTTGTGATATTTGGGAGCCGACTATCATAGCCGAGTTGTTGTATCTTTTAGAAGTTATTTTCCGTTGTTATTTCGAGCATGTGTGGCTCGTTTATTCTAGTATTGGGATATTATTGTTTCTATCTCTGACAGCTTTAGTCGCGAGATCTTGGTTGGTGGTTAGCATTTGAAATAATATTATTGTAGTTGATTTGTCCCTCCGGCATGTTTTAGCCGTTGAGTGGTTGTTTATCAGGTTGGGAATTTGCGGTTTTGCCGGCCTTTAGTTGCCGATGGTTTGTTGCGCGTGTCTAATGTTGCGTCACGTGCGTCGAATTTTTGGGCCGAGAGATTTACTATCTCTTTGGTTGTTTTTATTTCGGAGCTTGTTAGCTCGGGTCCCATTTTGTTTTTGGCTTCCGCAAGTTTAGTTTTTATTATCCCGTATCGCCGTTATGGCTTTGTCTTCCTGTCTTGAGCTTGTTGGCTCGTCTTTTGACTCGCACCATTATGCTTAGCAGGTGCTTGTCTATCTCTTAGCTTGTCCTGATGGCACGACCTTGGGATCTCGTCTTGGGATCCGGGTCGGGTCGTCACAATTTCCAATCCGGCCCAATGTAGATTTATAAGCAGTTGTGCTGTCCGGATTTAGTTAGGATATAATACTAAATATAGCCGTTATTATGACCAAATATTTTCAAGTATATTTGTAATTATTTGTAAAAGAGACAGTTGCAAGTCTGTAAATAATGTAGACATAATGGATGTATTTGTAGGTAGTTAATGCTTTATTTATTTGTTAAATTAATATAACAACAAGCATACTTTAGTCAAAAACCGTTTTGAGACTGAAAGGGCGAGTTGGGTGCCTAGCACCTTCCCAACTCGTAACTTAGCCTCCGAACCCGTTTTCATTATCTATGATTTTCTTTTTGGTTTTTCTTTATTTATTCCTTAAAATAAAGATGGCCACTCTAAAACATTTTGGATCCAGTGGGGCCTCGCAACATCTTTCCTTGCACTTTTCCGTTTTCCCCTAAAAAAGGGAGAATGAGAATGGAAAGGTGATGTATTCCTATGTCCTGGTATCCCCTAAATAAGATATAACTTGACGTAGAAAACCCAAAGCAACCATAGTGATCCGAGATAGGCCATAAGGCTATTTTCATAAAATCCATAGTGGGGGTGCTGCAACATTCCTTCCTTGCACTTTCACGTTTTCCCCTAAAAAAGGGAGAATGAGAATTGAAGGGTGATGCATTCCTATATCCTGGTATCCCCTAAAAAAGGGATAACTTGACATAGAAAGCCCAAAGCTCCCATATTGGATCAAAATCCACTAAAGGCAACCGAGGCGTATTCCAACGCGCTATTCCGATAGCACTCCTCTCGCACTTTTGATTTCGTCCTCCCCTAGAAAAGGGAGGGTGGAACGAGAGCAGTGGATGTCACCGCATCCGCACGTACGCGCACCCCTATCCAAGGGCGCACGGGGCGCGGGAGCACCCATTCCCGGGAACCCACACAACCACACTATCAGACCTCCAAGATCTTCTTTTTCAAGAAGAAGCCCTCCAAAAGATCATTTTCCACCCCTTTATCCCTTACAATCACTGTCTTCATTGCTAGCAAAGGCCAGAATAACCCTTCGAAGCCTGACAGTAACTCATTCAATTTTCATGGGGATGGGGGGAATTCGAAACCTGACATTGTCACTAACCGCAACACTACGTGTTAATTGTGTGATGGACGTGGTCATCTAGCTCATTGCCAATACAGTGTAGTATGATATCTGATAATAGTATTTACTGTAGCTTTAAGATTTTATAGGCTAGTTTTAGGAACAATAACTTTCATCAGAATGCTTAACTAACACGAATACTCTAAATTTGGGTTGCTGGAGATTTCATTTTGTTGTAGTGGTACTCCACTAGGAATATATTTCTTTTGTACAGTTCGCGAGAGATTGAATGTCATGCTTTGGGATGTTATATGATTATTGGGTGAGTCACAAAAAATATACTTTTGAGAAAAGAGAATTGTTGAAATTGAGAGTTCTGTAATTTTAATTTGCAACCCACATATTTCTTTTTTTAGTGACGGCAATCATAAAGCTTGGTGAAAAGAAATTGGCTCATCATCAAGCCGTTCAACTGGTTAAATGCTTGTGCGAAGGTATAAGATCATTAAATGATCAGAGAGCATACGCTAATCGCACCTATGAACCAGTCACAAAGGCTGCAAGCTTGGGCATCGTTGAGGGTGTTGAAGGGATCGTGGATATACTTCCCGTTGCATTTTGGTCTTATAACAATAGGCGCCATTATATAACTCAATTAGCAGTTATAAATCGTTGCGAAAAAGTATTTAGCCTAGTATATCAGATGAACAAATATCAACAATGTATTACAGGACTTACAGACGACATTGGGAATAACGTCTTGCACTTAGTTGGACAGTTGGCTCCTTCATATAAACTCAATCTTTTTTCTGGTGCAGCATTACAAATGCAAAGAGAGTTACAGTGGTTTAAGGTAATACTATTAGCTTACATACCAGCCTCATACTTCAAATGTTCTCCATTTTATATGACTATGAACTTAATAGCTATGCATACATATTGTCCTCTAGGAAGTGGAGAAGATAAATCCAATATGTGTCGAGATGGTGAATTCTAATAGAGAGACATCTGCAATGGTATTCACAAGAGATCACAAAGAGTTGGTGATAGAAGGAGAAAAATGGATGAAAGATACGTCAAACTCGTGTACAATTACAACATCACTCATCATCACAGTGGTCTTTGCATCAGCAATTACTGTACCAAGTGGAAACAATGGGGATAGTGGTATACCTCGTTTCTTATGTAATTGTGGAAATATCTTTTTCCCTCTGTTTTCTTATGGATTCTTGGTATACCTATTTCTTATGTTCACAATCATAGTACATTACTCTGTTGTGAAATTGCAATTCACATCGCTCCTCTGTTGTGAGATAGTTGATTAATAGTTCACAATCATAGTATATTACTCTGTTGTGAGATTGTAATTTACATCGCTACTCCTAAGTGTATATGTATTTTGTTGCCTTACAATTAATACAAAGTACAATGGGATAGTGTATATGTATCTTGCTGTCATTTGTCTTTCTATTTGATTGGTAATAATTATATTCAAATAAGTGATGTGCGCCTAGCTAAATATGTCGAGAAACCCTCATTATTTAACCTTATGATGCACATAATATTTCAATGATCTATGTTGCTCAAAACAATTTAAACTTTGGACAGTAGATGTGATATGTGAATTGATGGACTGACTTCATATTAAAGAGGAGCAAAACCAAAACATGATTTTTTTTTTAAAAAAATTATCATTTAACAACATTTTTCATAAAAACGTTGTGAAAGACTTTCTACAATGTTTTAACAAAAATTAATGTTGTGAAAGTCCTTTTACAACGTTTTTACAAAAAACGTTGTGAATAACTAACAACAACGCTTATTAGAAAATGTTGTGAAAGATCTATGACAGCGTTTCTCAAGACACGTTGTGAAAGACTTTTAGCAACGTTTTTTTAAAAATGTAGTGAATAACTACCAACAACGTTTATCAGAAAATGTTGTGAAAGACCTATGACAACGTTTTTTAGAAAACGTTGTGAACGACTTTTAACAAAGTTAAAAAAAAAACGTTGTGAAAAACCCATCAACAAAAAAAGACCCTATTACAACATGAGATAATACAACATTTTCGAAAACATTGTGAAAGGTCTACTACTATGTTTTAAAAACGTTGTTAAAAGACATTTTTGTTGTAGACAAATAATTGCTTAGGGCTGCGAAATTTCATCTCAAGATTTAGAGACTTGAATTTTGTCTCTGGACCGTTGAAACTCTATTGTGATAATGCCGTAGCAATATTTTTCTCTAAGCATGATAGATACTCTAAAGGGACAAAACACATGGACCTTAAGTGTCTATCGGTGAAGCAAGCAATTTAGAAGAAACAAATGTTTATTGAGCATATAAGCACAACACTAATGGTTGCAGACGTACTTACAAAAGGGTTACTTCCTAAGATTTTTCATGAACATACTTTAAGTATGGGTTTAGAGAGAGTGACTGATTATTAATTTATCGTTTGTTATGCTTATACATTGAACTTCTATTAGCTCTTATTTATGACATTCAGTAGACACCCCAAATTCGTACCCCTATTTTATATTGTCAATTAAATATTGCAAAATAGACTACTAATTATCTCTTGTATGTTTCAGGAATAAAGGTACAAAAAAAAATCAAAAAAATGAATAAAACAAAAAAGAAACAAAAAAAAAGCAAAAGAAAATCAAAAAGAAAACAAAACAAAACAAAATAAAAAGAAAAGCAAAGAAAACGAAAAGAGAAATAAAAAAAAAGAGACAAACAAAGAATGAAAAAAAAAAAAAAAAAGAAAAAATAACATCAGCCGCCCCTTATTTCTCCCTTTCCAGCCGGTTCCCCTTTCCCCTCCTTACTCCCTAAGCAATTTATCCTACCTATATATACTCCCCCATTTCCCACAATTCCTCACTCACTCCCAGCGCACTACTCTTACTCCCTTATTTTCTCTCACAATCCCTCTTCCACAAAAACTCTCCCACACAAACTCTCCCTCACATTTTCTACTTCCCTCCAGCCGGCTCACATACCCACATATATATACTCCCTCAATACCCAGCAAACTCCCTCACAAATACCCACCAGCCGCCCCTCCCTCACAAACCCACTCTCACAAATACTCCCTCACCCACACACCCACACATATACTCCCTCCATTTCGGCAGCCCCACACACACACACAACCCGCACACACACACACACACACACAACAAATACATAAACACACACACACACAAATACACACAAACACACACCTTGTCGTTACGCTGCCCGATTTCAGACAACAAAAATCAACAAATACAAGCAGTCACGCTGCCCAAATTCACACAACACACAATACACAACACACAAACACAACAACAACAACAACAACAACAACAAAGTCTCCCTCTCCCGAGAAGGACGGAGCGAGCACACTGTCGCTCTAAAAGGTAACAGCCTTTAAGGGCGTTTTTATTTATTTATTTACTTTCCAGTTCATTTATTATTTAAAGTTGTATTTAAAATCCGGCACAATGTAGCCAATATAAGCCGTTGTGCTGCCCGGATTAGATTAGGAAATATTATGTAAAAGAGTCGTTATAATGACCAAATATTCTTAAATATGTTTGTAATTATTGGAAGGAGAGGCATGAGTCAGTAAATAATGTAGCCACGAATGTATCTGTTTAAATTTCCCTTGTCAAAATAAGACCTTATTTATTTTCTAGATAAATATAACAATGAGCATACTTCAGCCAAAAACGTTTTGAGACCGAAAGGGCGAGTTGGGTGCCTAGCACCTTCCCAACTCGTAACTTAGTCTCCGAACCCGCTTTTCTAAAATCTCTGGTTTTCTTTTCTGGTTTTCCTTTATTTTTGCCTTAAAATAAAGGTGGCGACTCTAAAACTTTCAGATCCAGTGGGGCCTCGCAACACTCCCTCTTTGCACTTTCCTGTTTTCCCCTAAAAAAGGGAGATACGGGAATTGAGGGGTGATGTATTCCCATATCCTGGTATCCCCTAAACAAGGGATAACTTGATGCGGGAAACCCATAGCTCCCATAGCGATCTGATTGGGCCATAAGGCTATTTTAATAAATCCATAAGTGGGGGCGTCGCAATATCTTTTCTTGCACTTCTCTATTTTCCCCTGAAAGATAAAAGAGGAGAATGAGAATGGAAAGGTAATGCATTCCCATATCCTATTATCCCCGAAATAAGGGATAACCTGACATGAGGAAACCTTTAGTTCCCATTTTGGATACAAAATCCACTTAAGGCAACCGAGGCACATTCCAACGTGCTAACATAGACAACACTCCTCTCGCACTTTGGATTTCGTCTTCCCCTAAACAAGGGAGGGTGGAACGAGAGCAGTGGTGTCCTGCATCCGCACGTACGCGCACCCCTATCCAAGGGCGCGCGGGAAGCGGGTCGCACCCCGGGAACCTCACACATTCTGAATTTCATTTATGTTTCCATATTTTGTATACTTTTTGTGAATGGATAATTGATAACAGAAATAGTTCTTAAAAGGCCTAGTAAACTAAGTTATTTATGTTGTAGTACATGGAACCATGTTGAAAACCTGATAATATGAACCGCTATGACTCTCATGGATAGCTTGTTTTGCGAAGACATTATATTAACCATCAAGTTATTAATTTAGTAATTATGCGCGCATTATGTTTCCAAGATTAACCATTAAAGGATTATCACTTTGACCAAGTGGGAGACTGTAAGATATGTTTCTTGTAGGTTAAGAATTTTTTTATATGGTCAATAAGTGAGAATCACGGTTAATTTTGAATTACTAAATTATAATAAATTTGGTTTGTAAAAAGGGTAAGTTTCCTAAATAAACTATACCTTGATGGACGGTTGAGATTAAAACCCTACTAGGAATTTGGTCCTCTATTTGCTTATAAAAGAGATATAATACTCATCATATTAATCTATCACATTAAATCAACTCATTAGGGTTTTAGACCAAAAGGGAGAAACCATATTCCGCTTCTGCTTCTCTATAATGCAGATTTCAGGTTAAGGGTAAATTACTAGAAGCAACATGTATTTATCAGGTATTTTAATTAAGGGTATTTTGCATGCTATTGTGATTATCATGAAATTTAAGATCTAGGGTTTAAGATTAATAACTTACAGGGATGCCAAGATCTCAGACTTTGGCTTGTCCAAAATTGGTCCAACAAATCAGCCTAGCACTTATGTTTGCACTCTCGTCAAAGGCACATTCGGGTATATGGATCCAGAGTACTTCTTGACCGGCAGACTAACCAGAAAATCTGATTGTTGTGTGAATATACCACACGAAAAGCCAGGGACAGTTCCGTACAAAAATCAAAGTAACCAATAAACATTACAGACCCAAGATTAAAATTACGGATAACATAGAATAATCATTCGGTTTAAATCTCAATTTGGTCACCCTAGTTTCGGCCAAAAGTCATTAAGCTCACTCTATTTTTTTTTCCTCAATTTAATCACTCTACTTGGACATAAATATCAAGTTCATCACTCCATTCAATTTTTTTGTTGAAAACTTTAAAAATTTTATGAATATCCAAAAATACCCTTATTAATATTTTTAATATAATTTTTAATTTTCAATTTTCAAACCCAGCAAACCCAGCAGCATTTTAGCGACGCGTCCTCTCTCTTCTCTGGCGAAGCTCCATCGCCGATACCAACTCCAAAGTTGCGAGCTTCGCCGCCGACAAACCATCCCCATGGCACCATTGTCAACCTTCCACAAAAATAGCACAAAAACATTGAAAATCCACGAAGTGAATTCCATAGCAAGAGACTCTCAGCTTCATATGAATCGACAACAAATTCCTTTGAAGAGAGCCCAAAAATAGTTGAAATTGACACATACAAGCCCAATCCGAGATCTCGTCGCATCCACACTTGTACATCTGATTCCGGCGAGGAATCACATTACCATTACAACATGTCATCGCCTCTCCCATGCTCGGTCCCTGTACGTCTCTCCATTCCTGAATGTCGACACCTCCATGATTATGAATGGGGCTTCGTGGGCGATGACTGTGAATTCCCCACTGCTCAGAGCACTCCTCGATTTGCAAACTCTAGTCGCTCACATTTACCCAGGACTCCGGCCAAGAGTGTGTGCGGCGACAACTACTTCAGGCCGTACCCTAACTATCCAGGTTACATGGCAAACACACAGTCTTTCAAAGCGAAGGTGAGGTCTCACAGTGCTCCGAAGCAAAGGCAAGAGCTAGGGCTTAAGATCCGCCGATCCCGAATTCTGCGAACGACCGGATCTATATCAAGATCTCCATTACGACCGGATCTAGATCTAGATGCATTCTCTTCCGCGATGCTAGGATGCTTCACCTTCCGCTCGCCCACATAACGAAGATCTTTGAGCTAACTTCATATCGAGGGCTTAAACGGAGCCTGTGGTCACTCCTTCTTCCCTTCTTCCACTCCTAGTAAAGAGCTTCCGATCTGCTTCTATGCTACATACGATATTATAGATATAGGATATTAGAACTGGTAGAAGTTAAAATGCAGAGGTCTGTTCAAGATGTTTTGATGAATTTATGAGTTTGTTGAGTTAACTAAATGTTTGATCTTTCCCCACTAATTCCTTCATCGGAAGGGTATCTTGGATGGAAGTTGAAGTTTTTATTTTTGTAAGGTTTAGTTTTTTATTTTTTGGCTCTATTTTGTAAGGTTTAGTTTTTATTTTTTTTAGTTTAAACCCTCAACTTTTAACATTGAGAGTAAAACCCTTCAACTTAATAAGGGCATTTTGGTCTCAACATAACGGGCAGAAATGACTCGAGTGACCTTATTGAATGTCGAAGTTAAGTAGAGTGATTAAATTGAGGAAAAAAAAATAGAGTGAGCTTAATGACTTTTGGCCGAAAGTAGGGTGACCACATTGAGATTTAAACCTAATCATTCTATCAATTACAACTTGGGAAGGGGGTAACATTTTAATCATTGGGGTCAATAGAAGCAGTAAATAAACTGGTAACATAGTTTCCAGTATCTTCACCAACTGTTATGGGAGAACTGAGAGTGAAGATACACTGTGAGGGGTATAAACTGAAGATACAAAACATTATCAAATACTTGAACGGAAGCAAAAACGGATACAGAATATAGCAAAAACAGAAAGGGCAGTATATAAAATAGTTATACTAAACTAAGCAGAATAAGAACTGAATACATCGCTGAAGCCACATACGAGAGCACTCAGGCGCCGTGTTCCAAAAATGACTCGTCGTAATCGGTCAGGGACCTCGGCTATGCTCTCGTCGGCTCAGACACCTCTCACCAGCCATATCCACCAAAGATTCCAATAGGGGAACCAACCTACTGTCACCAAGGTCAAAGCCACAATATCAGACTTGACCTACTCCGGCAACCAAGAACTGAGTAAGTGCAAAGAAGAAAAACAGAGGTTCGAAGTCCAGAAAACCCAGAGAAGAAACCCTAACCAATAACCCCAACCTACCAGCACTCACAAGACGGAAACGAAGCTCACAGAGAAACTCGCCATCGCCGTCACTCTCTCTCCCTCAGCTCACTTAGAATCTGGAAGAAGGTAGGAAGAAATATACCAAGGATTTCGGGTACTGGACTGAAGAGGGTACACGAAAGTCTCACTCTCACTGGTTTTCTCTCTCTGTATCTGCATCACTAAGTTTCGGACTACTCCCTAAATCTCCTCTGCTTGCTCCCTAAATCTCCTTAGCTCACACACACTGCAAATGACGAAGGGCACAACAACTTATACGGCGGCTGCAAAAGGTAAGGGAATCACAAAGATAGGGATATGGACAGCTGGAACAAGCAAACAATTCCAAAAGAGCCCCTCCGCTAAACCGCTAGGCAATGGACGGGCCACCAAGAGTTTGGGCCAGGCTGGATTGGGCTTAGGGAGATATTTAAGTAGGCTGCCCACTTAATGGATTTGGGCTTCCACAATCCTAACATTCTCCACCTTGGAGAAAGTGCCGATTCACACCAATGGACTTAAGGATACGTTAACAGAAAAGGTTCATCATCGCCTTATCCTTACACTTGATCCAACACAAAGCAGGACCAAAACATAGAAAACAACATTTTAAGCAACTACAAAAGGAGCAGAAAATTTAAAGAAACTAAGTTAATTCACAAACAGAAAAAGCCAAGTTACCATGATTGCTCACAAAGAACAAACATGGATTTCCGGGGGAAATCACAGAAAACGGGTCAGCGTCAATTGCCGGGATCACTGGTGTCAAACATCAAAATTTTCAAATAGTTCATAAAATTTGAAACGAGAAGGCACTTAGTATTCATATCAGCAGGATTCAAACTAGTGTCAATTTTATCCAGGTAAATGATGCGACTAGCAACAACATCCCGAATGAAATGAAAGCGAACATCAATGTGCTTAGTTCTATCGTGAAAAACTGGATTTTTGCAAAGTTGGATACCACTTTGACTATCATAAAATACTACCACTTTGTCCTTTAAAAAACCGATTTCAGAAATTAAGCCTTTCAACCAAAGGGCTTCCTTAATACACTCGGTTATAGCAATGTATTCAACCTCAGTTGTGGACATGGCCACAATAGATTGCAGTTGAGACTTCCAACTAATGCAAGAACCGCAAAGTGTGAACACATAAGACGTGGTTGATTTTCTATGGTCTCTATCATTGGCATAGTTTGAGTCAACATATCCTACCAATCTAACACTATTTTCAGATTTAAAGAATTTCAATCCATAGTTCAAAGAATGTTTTAAGTACCGCAACAACCACTTAACGGCATGCCAATGGGGCAAACCCGAGTTCGACATATAACGGCTAAGACAACTAATGGCATAAGCAATGTCGGGGCGAGTACTAACCATCAAATACATAATAGAACCTATGGCATTGGAATACGGGATTCTACTCATTTGATTCATTTCAAATTGATTTTTCGGACACTGCTCTTTACTAAGCACAAAATGGGAGGCAAGGGGAACATCAACAGAATCAACATTAACCATTGAAAATTTACTCAAAATCTTTTCAACATATGAAATTTGGTTCAAGTAAACAAATGAGGATTTGCGGTCTCTAAGTATGCTCTTGCCAAGTATCTTACTAGCATCACCTAAATACTTCATGTCAAATTTAGCACTCAAACGATTCTTAACATATTCAATGGATTTAGTGCATGGGCTAATAAGAAGCATATCATCCACATATATGAGCAAGAAAACAGGCACACTCCTATCATTTTTGAAATAAAGACAATGATCATAAGCACTCCGCGTAAATTTCAAATCTAGCATGCATTGATCAAACTTAATATTCCACATGAGAGGAGATTGTTTCAAGCCATATAAGGATTTCTTTAACAAGCACACATAGTCAGGACGTTGATTATCCACATATCCCTCGGGTTGCCTCATATAGATTTTTTCATCCAAATCACCATGCAAGAAAGCAGACGATAATAAAGGGATGAGTAAGAAAGCCCAGGCAATCACATGTAGGTTTTTGAGTATCATGCCCAAGAGATATATAGATGTGTGGGGAATACTGTCAAATAGGTGGTGGTCGATAATAAATATAAGTAAGAAAAACCTATGAAACCACATCTAGGGTTCTTAAGTATCACACCCAAGAGGTAGATACATTGTACTTTTGAAATGGCCTAAAAGTTGATTTCCGTTTTCAAAAACTTAAAATTTCTACTTTACCTTTTTTTTTTTAATTTATAAAGTTACTATATTCATATTTGTTATATATTATGTCTCAATGTTCACTTGCAATACTCTAATGGGGACACTGCATTCATGTACCAGTACTGCTAAAATAGCCTAAAAGTCAATTTTCCTTTTCAAAAAAACTTAAAATTTCTTCTTTAATTCCTTTATTAAAAATATAAAAGTTAAATTTTTGTTTTGTTACGATATCATGTGGTATGTGATAAAGATACAGCACACAATTAGCTGTACATTTATATATAAACAAAATTTGTATCTTCTATTTATGACATGTTTATATTTGTCAAATCATTGTATTATTGTTAGTCCTTAGATTTAGTCTCTTGATTAGCAAGGTAATAGTATAAAGATGTAATCTCTTTATCAATATTATACAATCTTCTGCAATATTCTTTATGGTATCAGAGCCATAATCCTTCTTCTGTTCCTCGGTTTTCTTGGCTCTCATCTTTCACGTCTTTCTTCTTTCCTCTTAACTAATCTCTCATGGCTTCCTCTGAGAACAATGCCCTCATCCCCAACAAAGCTGAACCTACAAAACCTTTTATCATCATCTCCCTTAATCATATTCTCAAACTCACCCCTACAAACTACATCTCGTGGAAAACTCAAATCGAAGCAACCTTTATTGGCCATGATCTCTTCCAATACCTCGATGGTTCTCTCCATACCTCTCCCCTCACTATCACTACTGATAATGTTTCCGCTCCCAACCCTGCACACACCACTTGGCGTCGCCAAGACAAACTTATTTTCGGTGCACTTTCTGGCATTCTATCTCCAAATCTCATCCCTCTCATATCCCAATGCAAAACCTCACATGAAGCGTGGCATACCCTTGCCAAAACCTATGCCAATCCTACCAAGGGCCATCTTAAGAAACTTAAAGATCGTCTCAAAAACATCACCAAGGGAACTCGGTCAATTACTGAGTATATGCATGACATCAAAATTTGTTCCGATCAACTTGCTTCTCTTGGCAGTCCCCTTGCTGGTGATGACATTGTTGATCGTGTGCTTGACCAAATCAATGACTCTGATTATGAGAATGTCCTTAATGATATTCACAGTCGTGACTCCCCCATTTTCTTTGACGAATTACACGAAAAACTGCTCAATCATGAACTCATAATTAAACAAAAAATTTCCTCCCTTTCTCTCAATCCTGCTACTGCCCACTATGTTGCAAAACATCAACCCAAACACCGTTCCTATCCTTCCTCCTCTCCTTCTCCTGGTCTATTACCCACTCCTTCCGCTCCTAACCACAACTCCCGACCACCTTCACGTCCCTTCAATGGACGTTGTCAATGGTGTCGTCAACCTAACCATTACGCAACAGCGATTGCCCCAAGCGCATCGCCCCTCTCCGGCCCAATTCTTCTAACCCTCCTGTCAAAAGCTTCCAGCCATACCACCTTCCTAAAGCTTACACAGCCAGTGCCCCTACCCCTCCCTCACCCGGTTGGTTACTGGATAGTGGTGCATCACACCACGTTACTAATGATTTAGCCAACCTTTCTCTCCATACACCTTATGATGGAAATGATCAACTTCTAATCGGTGATGGCTCGGGTCTTCCAATAGCCAATACTGGTTCAATTTTTCTTCACTCAATCTCTCATAAATTTAAACTTTCTAATGTTTTGCATGTACCATCTGCATCTCGCAACATTATTTCTATATCTCAATTTTGCCTTGATAATAATGTTTCTGTCACATTCTCATCTAGTTTTTTCTTTGTGAAGGACAATCCAACAGGGACAATCCTTCTTCATGGCCCTATTGAGTCCGGCATCTATGATTGGATTCCTACCGTTCCTTCCATTGCTCCAATTGTCAACATTGTCTTACTCTACTTAACTCGATTGGCATCACCGTTTCGGACACCCGTCACACACCATTCTCAAACATCTTAGTTCAATATTACAATTCTCACTTCCGTCTTCAAATTACTTGCACTGTAATGCTTGTAATTGCAGTAAAAGTCATAAGTTGTCTTTTTCTAAATCCACTATTGTCTCTAAAGGACCTTTTGATGTAATCTTCAGTGATGTGTGGACATCTCCTATTCAATCTTATGACACTTATAAATATTACATCATTTTTGTTGATCATTTCACTAAATACATATGGTTTTACCCTCTAAAGAAAAAAATCTGATACTGAAGCTATTTTTATCCGTTTCAAAGCCTTCGTTGAAAAATATTTCCAACGTCCCATTATCACCCTCTATTCCGATAATGGTGGTGAATATGATAAACTTAATACATTTCTAGCTACAAATGGTGTGTCTCGTCTCACCTCACCACCTCATACCCCTCAACACAATGGCTACTCTGAAAGACGCCATCGTCACATAGTTGAAACCGGCCTCTCGCTCCTCTCTCATGCTTCAATGCCTCTCAAATATTGGCCTCTTGCTTTCTCTACCGCAGTTTATCTTATTAATCGAATGCCCACTCCAACTCTATCTCTTCAATCTCCTTTCTCTAAAATCTTTGGCACCTCCCCTAATTATGCCAAACTACGAAATTTTGGTTGTTTATGCTATCCTTGGCTCCGGCCATACACATCTCACAAGCTTGATCCTCGCTCCAAGCCATGTATTTTCGTAGGCTACTCCCTCACTCAAAGCGCGTATTATTGTCTTGATCCTATCTCTACACGACTTTATGTCTCTCGACACGTAAAATTTGTAGAAACCTCATTTCCCTTCGCCCACACCAAAAATCCCCCTCTAAACCCCTCTCTTACTGATGTATGGTGCAATGCTTCCCTACCCCTAATTACACCTTCAACATTACAGCCTACACCTGTCCAGCAATCTGATAGCTCGCCCGCTCCCCTCCCCTCAACACCAACATCTTCGCAGTCCCTCCCATCTACTCCCTCTCTTGCTTCTGCTACTCCTCCTCCTCCTCCACCACCTCCCCCCTCTTATCCTATAGTTACTCGTTCTCGCAACAATATAGTGAAACCCAATCCCAAATACAATCTCCACACACACATTTCCAACAATCTTTTTAAACCAACCACTCTTGCTCAAGCTCTAAAGAGTCCATCCTGGACTAAAGCCATGCAATCTGAATATGAAGCCTTACTTCACAATCACACTTGGGATCTTGTTCCTCCTTCCCCTTCATATAATCTTGTCGGGTGTAAATGGGTTTTTTGAAATAAATACAACCCGGATGGCTCCATCGAACGTCAAAAAGCACGACTTGTTGCTAAAGGGTTTCACCAACTTCCCGGCTTAGACTATACCGAAACATTCAGTCCCGTTGTCAAATTTCCTACGTTAGAGTCATTCTATCTCTCGTCTCTGCTCTCACAATTGGTCTCTTCGTCAACTTGATATTAACAATGCTTTTCTTCAAGGGTCTCTTATGGATGATGTTTACATGGTCCAACCTCCAGGATTTATTGATAAAACTCAACCTCATCATGTGTGCAAGCTTCGCCAAGCTTTATACGGCCTTAAACAAGCCCCTCGGGCATGGTACATCGAACTCAAACACTACCTTCAAAGTCTCGGGTTTATCAACACCATTTCGATTCTTCTCTCTTCATTCTCGTCATTCTAATCATATAATCTACCTTCTAGTCTATGTCGATGACATTATTGTCACCGGCCCGATGCTTCTCTAATCGACACCTTCATCCAACAAATTTCAAAGACGTTTTTCACTTAAAGATCTTGGCCCTCTTTCCTATTTCCTAGGTGTCGGTTATCCCTCATCCTACTGTCTCTTTTTTAGCCAACACAAATATATTCATGACCTTCTCCACAAAGCTCAAATGGACGAGGCAAAGCCTGCTCTACTCCCATGGCAACTTATCCCCTTTATATCTCAATTCCGGTTCTATTTTATCTCAACCACAACCCTATCGCACCCTTGTTGGAAGTTTGCAATATTTATCACTCACTCGACCCGATATTGCCTTCACCGTAAATCGATTGTCTCAATATATGCACAAACCCACCGATGCTCATTGGTCTGCCTTGAAACGACTTCTCCGTTACCTCGCGGGAACCTCTCATCATGGCATCTTACTTCACCGCCACTCACCTATAAGTCTTCACGCTGTTCTCGATGCAGATGGGCGGGTGATAAGGATGACTATATCTCCACTACCGGCTACATAGTTTACCTTGGTTGAAATCCAATCTCATGGAGCTCCACCAAACAACGAACTCGCTCGTTCTTCCACGAAGCCGAATATCGCGCTATTGTCGCTACCACCGCCGATGTTCTTTGGGTCATTAACTTACTCACGTAACTTGGTATCTCATCTTCAGCTCAACAAGCCATCCTATGTGATAACTTGGGCGCAACTTATGTGGCAGCTAACCCGAAGTTTCATTCCAAAATGAAGCACATTGGTCTAGACTATCACTTTGTTCGTGAACAAGTTCAACTAGGCACTCTTCGTGTCTCTCATATTTCCAGTAATGATCAACTTGCAGATGCACTTACCAAGCCCCTAGCTCGAACTCCATTTCAGAATCTTATGTCCAAGATCGGCCTTGCCATTCGGCCGCCTCCTCATGGGAATGATAAAGATACAACACATAATTAGCTGTACATTTATAAACAAAATCTGTATCTTCTATTTATGGCATGTTTATATTTGTCAAATCATTGTATTATTGTTAGTCCTTAGATTTAGCCTCTTGATTAGCAAGGTAATAGTATAAAGCTGTAATCTCTTTATCAATATTATACAATCTTCTGCAATATTGTATGTTGGTATGTAATTGACTTGCTACTTTTCTAAGGCTTAGGATTTTGAATTATCAATTAGGATGATTAGCTTCTAATGCTACTCATTGCTAAAAACAAAAAAACAAAAAAACAAAAAAAAAAAAAAAAAAATCCTAAATTGATAATCTACTTATTTTGGATATTCATTATCATTTGTTTAGTATCTTTTTCCGAACGTAGTATGCTATGCGCATAACACCCCCATCCCGTATCGAATAGATGTGACAAATATGTGTGTCCTTTAATAATGAACAATTTCATTTGTTATGAAGCAAAAAAACTAGTCATTGAGGATGCAACAACAACAGCTGCTAGAAGAGGATGGAATTCGGAGGTGTGGGAAACTCTGCACAAACTGCAAGAGGAAAAAATGCCATGTTGTGTATAACACCCCATCCCGTATCGTGTCGTGTTGTTATCGTACCGACCTGATAACGTCCCAGCATGACCGATTTACCACTCCTAGCTCCACCCTTTACTTAGGAAAATCCAACAATGATACCTACTTCAGTCCGTTATGTTTCCCTTTTCAAAACTCAGTCAGCCCAAAACTTATGCAACCCAAAATTCTGGCATGTTCTGAAAATATCATAGTTTCCTTCAACAGTTTCGACAAATACATTAGATTCGAAAATCACCATTGTTGAGAAACGAAACAGTCAGGTCGCGGGAGTCAAGGGGGCACTTGCAGAAATTTATCAAGTATAGAAACAGAGAGAATTTGAAAACATTTCAATTCGAAGAGATGATTTGCGTCGATACATTAATGAGGCTCATCCAATTAAAGACACTAAATAATCCGACAAGAAGTTTTTTGGGTCGGGGGAGACTTGAGGGACTTGAGGAATTATTAATCTCCAAATTATTATTATTATTATTATTATTATTATTATTATTATTATTATTATTATTATTATTATTATTATTATTATTATTATTATTATTATTATTATTATTATTATTATTGTATTAACATTAATATTACTTTTATTATTATTATTACTTATTAATTTTAGCATTAATTTTATTATATTAATAATAATATTAATTTTATTTATATTATTATTTTTACTTATTATTATAATTGATTTTATTATTATTAATATTATTTTTTATTATTATAATATGGATATTAACTACTAAATACCAACAAAAATACTAAAATTATTCAGAAGATAGGTAACAAAGAGTTTGTAATTTCTTCGATCGAGTTGTCAACAATGAAATGATGATTCAAAAGCTTCAAGTGTACAAACTACAAAGGTAAAAGCTAACTAAAAGATCGAAAAATTGTTGGCTTCCTGAGTTGCAAGAGCGCATATTAGCATGACGAACTGTATAACTAAATCAACCCGAAGCTAGAGTCAGTTGTTTATGCAAAACTCAATCAGCCAAAACTTATATGCAAACCAATGACAAAATTAATACACAATAATATAGTA